>JALPCC010000013.1:0-275266 GCA_026538405.1 Cryptococcus sp. GC_Crypt_2
GGCATGTGATCTGTACAGTCTGTTCGCTGGCAACTGGGCTGTGCTTCTTGACCTGACGGGCGCTTGTTTCAAGTAGCACAGACGTGCTGACGCACTTCATGGTTGTACATAGATCTACGCTAAAAGCTTGATCAATTCTGAATGTCCCACCGGCAACCTGTAGATGTCCAGCTTGATGGGGATGTCACCCATCCATCCCACATCCCCCTGCGCCTCTTCCAGATGCTTCACGACCTTGCCAACCATCTTGGCAATCCACTTGTCGTTTATCACGCCAGCGACAAGAGCATGTTTGACGCCATCCTTCATTTTCCCGGAAATAGCGTGGCCAAAGTCTTTGATTCCCGATGTGGGATGTTCGGACGACGGGTCTTTTTCGATCTCGACTATCTTGCTTGCTTTCACAAGAGTGGCCGTGAAATTGAGCAACTCTTGCGAGCAGCTAGCCGGTAAATGCACGTGAGCGCTTAGGCGCATATTCGTCTCGTCTGTTTCAGCTTGCTCCAACTCGTGAGTCGCCTTGATCTGGTTCGGCTTGCCGTCCGCATGTGCGATGTTTTTCTCCAATTCGAGCCGCTCTTCAGCTGATATTCGCGAGGGAAGGATGTGTTCGTGATGAGGCAGTAGGAAGCTAGGAATCTCAAATGTCGCGTCCGCACCAGCCAGTCTCATGACCTCCTGGAGAGAGACTTCTTTCTCCAGGGTCCTATAGGCAAGCACATCCCCAAAACGTAGAGATGCGATGATGTCGTATGCGGTGTTGATAGGTACTGAAGCTACTCCAGTGACATGGTCCAATTCTAAAACAAAATTGGCATCGGAAAGCCATCGGAGGATGCGTTTTTCGAGTTTGCGTAGCTCGCGGTCACTCTCTGCATAGTCCTTGAGCAGATGTGTCTTCAACATGTGAGCTGCGCGCCGACCCGAACCACCGGCGGTGATTGAAGAGATTTTGACAGGGTGGAAGTAAGCGATGGGGTTGAGAAGGAGGCGTAGAAGAAGTGGCAGCCTATGAAGGAAGCCTCGAGTTCGGGGAGAGGAGAGTGTTTGCAGTGTAGTGACTTTGATAGAACGGGGAGGAGGGTGAGGAACGGTGGGGGTGGCTTGCATCTCGGAACAAATGGCGGCTCGTCGATCTTTGGCGGAGCTGATATCATCAGCTTCTTTGGCTACCGCCGCACGGCAAGTCGCGATCGCATTCGTATCGTGGATGTGTCTGAGCAGTCTGTCGTATTCGTCATTGGCGTCTTGATCCGCGGGATTCAGTTTGCGTATCGATTCCCATCCTGCTTTCGGTGCGGAATCCTTCATGTTCTTTCTTTCTGCAATTGATGCCACCCTGGGGTAATGGGGTCTACGTGAGCGTGAGCCAGCTGCGACAAGCAGTGGTGTCGACTCCACCACGACTCCGCCCTCATCCCCAGAATCCGTCTCGCCCAGCTCCCCAAACGTCATCTCGTCCAATCCACCCTTGATGTTCGCATAGCAATCACTGATCTGGATACCGCGAAACAGAGATACGATCACGGTCTCGGTCGAGATGGCGATCTCCAAATCCTTTGTCAACTTGATGCCAACTTCGATTCCATGAGCGGTCACTGTTAACGTCGACAACGATATCGTCATTCCACGTATAACCATCAAACCCTCTACATCGACGTCGATTTCAAGAGCTGGTATGTCGAATAAGGCGATCGATTCGTTGACGAAGTGTAGATGGCGGACGAGCCGTCGAAGACCGTGCCGTACCCCGCGGGCAACGTAGTCAAATTGGCATAAACACGTAAGAAAGATTGCGGGATACGCGAAGAAGGTGAACAGCCCATAGAGAAGCCAAGACGTCGACGCGACGGCGTAGGTCAGGTTGAGGATACCGATAAGGAGGACGAGGGGCACGGCATTCAGGACGCGGTATCCGGTACTGGCACCAAGCAAGAGGGCGAAAGTGAGGAACGGCGTTCCGGAAAGTAGCCATCTCGCGGGCCAAGCCCATTTGGTCGAAGCGATTACAGAGCATGCCACAAATGCAAGCGGAATACCGGCAAAGACATTCTGCGGTCCATTTGTTTGAGCCGGCATTGCGAATGTGAACAGACAATACAAACGCAAATCAAGACGTTTCCAAGGAGAAGAAGCTGTCGAACGGACTACTGACGCGCGTCGACGTCATGGGCTGATCTTGCATCGTCACCATTCTTACCTGACCCTGACCCTGAGCGTGTCGTTCGCCCAAACAGTCATTCTTCAATCTTCGGTGGTACAGTAGTAGACTTTAGTCGCCAGGCATGATAAGTATGCGATAGACTGCCTAGGCATTGATCAGAAGACTCTAGCTCAGAAGTTTGCTTGAGACGGTATCGCTTGCGAATGTCCGAAAATCGTGGACGACTCCAAACCCTGCAGCCCTGAGCTTGAGCTCTCGACCGACGTTCATCTGGGTGCCATCACCTAAACACATATCAAGCCGATACCAAATCGCAGTGGCCAAGACCAATGCTTGATCGTCACATACGATCGCTAACCATAGGTATTTGCTCCCACCAACACTCCAGGCGAGCGTCCACAACCTACACCGGACGAGCGAGTCAGAACGTTGAGAAACAGAAAGCGCATACTACTTCACCCCAAAGCAGTCATGTCGCTCGGGATCAACATCAAACGGTCATGTTCAGCCTTTTGATCTAGCATTACGTATAATTAAACGGTGTAGTACAAATCATCCAAACATCCGGTCTGACATCCGGTCTGCCGGTGAAAGTTCGCCCGCAAAACTCGCTATATTTAGCCCTTCGGCGGCAGATTCCGTCATGCTAGAATGGGGATCAAACCGCTCTCCCTAGCCCCACCTATAAGGCCAACACCACAAGTTGCAGTCTTGATAATCAGGCCGACCCCCTTGATCATATTCGCTAAGTATGTGCGGTGCGCTGCCGATCGGTAGATTCAGCGGTATATCAATGATTTGGCTAGTGTTCGAGCTAAAGACCATATCCACCGACGGGTGTATGTCGTGGATTGACCGTCTAGTGGACAGCCGGTGATAACGTCTGACCCGGTATATAATGGATTGTATGAGCGAGGTAATCAAGCCGTGACCGCTGCTTGAACAACTTGGAGCAAGATGCTGAACATCGGATCATTGTTCGTTATGGTTTTAGCGGCCACTGGGGGTCTTGCCCAAAGTAATCTGGACCTTGGCAAGGAAGGCGGGATCGTTGCGCCGAATTACATCATCTCGTCGAAACCGTCCGCCAATGTGACACTGTCTATCAACACTCGCGACGTCGAACGGCGAAACGTCACTGCGGATTCCTTGTACGGGATCATGCATGAAGATATCTCGCATTCAGGAGATGGCGGAATTTATGCTGAACTACTCATCAATCGAGCATTCCAGGGTGAGTTTCTTGACATGGTCTCTGTTAACGTCTAGGTACCCAGATCAGTCCCAACGACAACCCCGTTGAACCATACCAAGCAACCTTGACCGGCTGGTCGACAATTGGTGAAGGGATCGAGATGTCGCTTGACCGACTGCATCCTCTCTCCGCCGCACTGCCCAACTCGATGCAGATTACGATAGGTCAGAACGCTACTGGTACCATTGGCATTCGCAACACCGGTTGGTGGGGCCTAGACGTCTCACCCGGGTTGTACAATGCGAGCTTCTTCGTACAAGCAGTCAATTCGACCTATCTCAATGGCAACACAACCTTCACCGTCAGTCTACGATCGAATACCACCGGTGACGTGCTTGCCACAAGCTTGATCGGGCAGCAAGATATGCAGATTGATACTTTTAAATACCAGGCGCTGAACGTATCATTTTACTGCAATGCTTCGGCCTCCGATAGCAACAACACTTTCGAGATCACCTTTGATGGGGAGCAAGCCCAAGGGCAAACCTTTTTCTTCTCACTCTTCTCGCTGTTCCCCGAAACTTTCAAGGGTGAGCTCAATAACGAATCTATTGGCATCGGCTGACACACAAGGTCGGGCGAACGGTCTGAGGAAAGATCTCGCCGAAGCTTTATACAAGATCAAGCCCAAATTCCTGCGATGTCCTGGCGGAAACAACATTGAGGGGCAATCCGTGTCCACCCGCTGGAAATGGTGGGAGACCCTCGGCCCCCTGGAGAATCGACCCGGTCGAGTCGGTGACTGGGGATATTATAACACTGACGGACTTGGCCTGATGGAGTACCTCTATTGGTGCGAGGATATGGACATGGAGCCGCTGCTCGCTATTTACGCGGGATACAGTCTAGACGGCACTAGTTATCCACTCAGTCATATGGATGAGGTCTTGGAAGAAGTACTCGGACAGCTCGAATTCTGTCTAGGCGATACCTCGACAAAGTGAGCCATGTCATCGTGACTGTCGGCTAACGACCAGGTGGGGCTCATATCGTGCCCAGTTGGGTCATCCCGAGCCGTTTGCGATACGCTACGTCGAAATCGGCAACGAAGATTGGTTCTCTTCTACGTATCCTTACCGGTTCAACTATCTATACCCCGCCTTAAAACAAGCATATCCCGACATTACCTTCTTGAGTACTGCCTATAATGAAAATGCCAACGGGACCAGCAATCCGTATTCCAACTATACGATTGATTTACCGGCCGGCTCCGGATGGGACTATCATGTCTACTCGGCAAGTCTACAGTTACAACATCAGCTAATACTAGACACCGTCTCACTTTCTCGACACATTCGACGCCTGGGACAACTGGGCCGAAAACAATAATTACACAGAGCATAATCTCACTTTGGCTCTTGCGGAATACAGGTCAGTGAGAAATGAAGATTGGTGCTCTGCTGAACCGCCAGTGTGTTCCAGCTCGACACATCGACGGGATATGTCAACTACAGCGATCCGCCAGTGGCACATCCTTTGTATCCGCAAATGATACACGCATTGGGAGAAGGGGTTTATCAGCTTTCGGCCGAGCGCAATCCACACCTTGTCAAACTGTCGGCGTACGCTCCTGTCCTACAGAATCGAAACGACTACGCTTGGACCCCGAATCTAATCAGCTTCACCGCTAGCCAAAACGAAACGGTCCTCACGACAAGCTACTGGCAACAGTGGCTGTTTAGCAACTTTCGAGGGGATTGCAACATCCCTGTCGAGAACACCCAAGGCGACATCAATCCCTTGTTCTGGGTGGGCAACATAATGAACGAGTCTGGCTCAGTGTTGCTCAAGGTAAGTCTCTTCCCAGTCTGAGCTGACTTCTCCCAGATCATCAATACTGGCAACCAAACAGTCCCTCTGATCATCACCCTGGATGATAAATCTTATCAGCATGTCAACGCTACTATCTTGCAGAGTAGTGATCCGAATGCCTTCAATACTGTCGAAAACCAAGATGCTGTGGTTCCGAGGATATTGAGCGGCGAGGATCTGCCTGAGCTTGCCTCCTTGGATTTCAGATGGACAGTACCGGTGTTTTCCAGCACGGTGATCCAATTTGACAGAGGCGAGTCGTGATAGGAGAAATAAATCGCAGGTTTGACTGAAATGCACTGGTATATGCATCACAATTTAGTGCTATCTGCAGTAAAGGGTCCCGATTTCCCGCCATCATGGAGCGGGAACGGAGGTGGCACGGGTAGATGTGAAAATTACCCGAAGCAGCGTTTCACGTTTCGTGCGATCAAAATGTCCGCTTCACTCGATGTTCACCCAATTCTTGTTCTTTGATACTCTTTATCTACGCAGATGCCGGCTTATGGCCCAGGCCCACTGCATCACATTCGTAGTAGGAAGAGCCTCTGGCTTGTAGCTACCGTGCTGGTTCTGCTGGTCATTGGGCTTTCGCTTGATTATACAGTGAGCGACCCATTTTTACTGCCATACTGAATTCAGGAAATCGTCGGCGTTGGCAATCCGTTGACAGGCTGGCGTCAGCAAACAATATCGAAGGAGCAAGTGTGGCCATCCGGAGATGTGAAGCAGGATACAGTGGCCCCGAAGACCACGGGCAGGATTTTGATCACTGGAGGAGGGGGAAACATCGGTACGAAAGCTGAAGGGGACGTCGACTGACCGGGCAGGTAAATCTCTGCTGCGCCGCCTTCTGGCTTCCGGCAATTATGTCACTGTCCTCGACCTCATCTTTCACTCAGACGAGCTGGATGCTATACACCGCGACATTGCGAATGCCGAATCTATACTTCGAGTGGTACAGGGGGATATCAGAGACGACGAGGCGCTGGACGACGCGATGACTGGCGACGTTACAGGTGTCATTCACTTGGCTGCAGTCTCACGGGTCGGATGGTGCTTGGAAAATGAGGCCGACTGTCACGATGTCAACGTCGGCGGCACCAAGAAAGTGATTGGCGCAATGAAAAGAAAAGGCGTCGACGCCTGGCTCCTACAAGCATCGTCTCGCGAAGTCTATGGAAACGCTCTCGTATTTCCAGTACCTGAGAGTGCGGCCAATACACCGGCAAACGCCTACGGTCTTACCAAAAGCGACGCTGAAGCCGTCATACATTCACAAGACATCCGTGCTATACTACTCCGTTTGTCCAATGTGTATGGCGGCTTGGCTGATCATCGGGAACGTCTGATCCCGGCCATCATCACCAGTGCCCTATCACATCGGACCATTCAGATGGTTGGAGGGAATCAGGACTTGGATATGGTTCACATCGACGACGTGGTGAATGGTTTCCTGGCGGCCGTAAAGCGTTTGGCAACGGGGTTGGGCAAGGGAGTCGAGGCGTACAACATCGGAACAGGACAATCGGCATCGGCAATGACTATGATCAAGAAGGTTCTCTTTCTTTCCAACTCCTCATCACCTTTGCAGATACTCCCAGGCGACAACCGCTTTCCAGACTACTACATCGGGACTACTAAGAAGGCGGAAGTCGAGCTTGGGTTCAAAGCAGAAGTGGGAATAGATGAAGGGATTGTGCGCTTTATTTCTTCTTTCTATCGCCAGACTATATCATATATCGACAAGAAGATCTCCTCGACTTGCACTACACCTCGATCATATCAGACCAACGATCTCGCGGCACTGAACGGCTGTACCGGCACAATTGGTGTGGATGGCCCAGAAGGAATGCAATACCTCTCAATGAAGGCGACCGAAGAGGACTTGCCCACTTGGGAATGGCTCGATACGGATGAAGTGCAGAACTGGAAATTCCACGTCGTCTCGGGCTCGGAGGACGAAGTGGTCATGACCTTTACGCAGCAAACTGACGACAGGGATATCGCGTTTGCGGCAACGGAAAATGGACATCTACTGGGCTCTCAATCACGCTTTGCCGCTTCCATAATCACCGGTACCAATCAGATCACTCTCAGATTCGGGGATTCGGGCCATCCTCTTGTCCCCGAATTCATGGCCGGCAAAGTTCGCGAAACACGATACCGCATCACCCCGCTTTGCTGCCCTGGTAAGCCAGCACCATGGCCTTTCTTCGAAGAGGATCCTCTCGCTTCGGCCGTGAGCGACACTCGCATTGGTACACATCGGTACTTCAACGCATCGCAAACATCGACTTTATGTGAACGTCTAACCGCGGCTCGGTCGGTGGCTCACACGCGGCTTACCGCCATCGAGCTACTTCCTCGGCCTTACGTTCTGATCGAAGGATCGCTTCCCGAGGCCCAGCCGTACGCGTGGCGGCAGCGAGGCTTGGATCACTGTACGAACCTGTGCGATCATCCTACCATCTGTCTCGATACTGGCGATTGCGCGTGTGCTCAGAGTGCCTGTGTGGCCCGAGTTCGATACCCGTTCAACGCGTTTGCCAACGTATCTGGTTTGTCGTATCCACCTCCGACCATCAACTGGGATGAAGTAGAGACCAATGATCCACTTATTCTCGTTCGAAAGGTCGCGTCTTCGTCTTGGCTCAACGTCCTTCGACCTCACGCAAGACGTTATCTCCAGGGTTCTCCTTCTTGGCCTAGCGTTCATCTTACTCGCCTTCCAGACGACGTCCAGGCAAATCGTGATACGAATTGGGGTGACTTTGACAAATTACAAAGCACGCCACACGGGTGCTTTTCCGCCGACTCGGCGTTGGAGCGAGGCGTCAAGCTTTTGTCCACCGCCTACTCGTCAACTAGTCTGGTGTTCATGCCGTACTTTGCTGGAACTCAAATGGTGGGTCTCGTTAACACGGACGTTGCTGACAGACAGATGCCGCCCGTGGAACCGTGGATAGACAACGCCCTTCACCACCACCTGCCCGCCGATTTCGACTCCACACGTCTCGTTATACCTTTTACATTTGATTGGGGCGTCTGCAATACCGTGCTGCATGATCTGTGGCGTGTCCGAGACTGGAGTAGCGTTAATGAAAGAATGGAGAAGATATCGAGCTGGCAGCCGATGGGAGATCTGAATAGTCCATGTGAGTCTGTCCCGTTCATCGACATGACAAACTGACATCAGGCTATCGGATTGACCAAGACGTCGTCATCCCAGCACGTACATGTCTTCAAGATAAGCTAAGAGATACATACGGAAACCTTCACGATGTTCTGCCGTCTCGAAAGCGTTCGATCCTAGTCGCTTTCAAGGGTTCGTACAATGGAGCTGGTTCCGGACTGCGGCAAAAGCTGGTTTGTAATCGGGCTAAACCATCACAGCCTCGTCTCGCGGACGCTCATCGTCTGCATCGTTACTGGAACGAATTCAAGCCGGGCAGTGATTATCTTGGAACGATCGGGGACACTGTATTTTGTCCTGTTCCCGGAGGAACAACAGGATGGGCGACCCGGACCATAGACGTTATTTACGCGTGAGCCGTCCCCTGATCTAGTCGCAGCACTGATGAGCTAGGGGCTGTATTCCTGTACTATTTGGCGATCAAACGCATCACCCATTCTGGGATGTACTCGATTGGACTAAGTTCTCGGTCATCATCCCGGACAACCAGGTCAATCGACTAGAAGAGATTTTACTCGGCTACTCATGGCTCGAGATCCAACACCTTCAGACCAACCTCATCTTGATTCGAGATGCTTTCCTGTATCCAACCGAACCGGACATGAATCCGAGTCTCGTCGAGCGAGGTCCGTTCTTCTTCGCCATGCACAGTACAGCTCTGCTTCGAAAGACCTTGTTTCCCAGCTAGACCGGGTGAGCAGTTGTATAAATTCGCTTTGACCGCGATCACATCTCTAGTGTATAATCAGTATAGACACCCGACATAGAGATAGTATCAATGCATACTTGGCGTTGTAACAAATTTTGACAATCATCATTCCACACAATACCCAATACTAGTCCCAACTCTTGAACAAGCCCGAACCGAATAACAAGTATGATACACTGCATCCGAACATATTGACCTCGACCTCGACTCGTCCTCACTTCAACGGGAATCTCGAAGTAGCTCCGAGCACTTCTCGGCGCAGGCTACTACAGCAGCTTGCTGTCCATAAGCGCCATGCGAGCTCGGTACGTACGGGGTGACCCGAGAGTGCATCAGGGAAGATGGACGCATCACAAATGCGCAAGTTACTGATTCCGTAGACCTTGAGATCTGGGTCTACAACGCTATCGTCATTCTTTGCGCCTGAACGGAATTAGCTAGCTGGTGCAGTTGGTCGCGAGGGAAGCGAACCCATCTTGCAAGATGACATTGGATGATAAATCGTCTCTGAGTCTGTTAGTCAGTACATACACTGCGATTCGCTATGGTTCTCCATACATTTATCGATATGAGCATTCAAGGCATCATCGGACAAGTCGGCAAAGTCTGCTGGGACGTCTGACTCCAGTAGAAAGTCGCACAAGGGTGAGACTTTCGAGAGTCGCCGAATAAGCTTGATCCCCTCCACTAGCGCCTCTGTATCAGTCTTCAATAAACAATCTCAGCCACGCACCTTCCTGTCATATCCGTCTGGATCACTGAGATATCGGTGATCGATCAAAGGATCATCGAACACACTATCTGATCGACATGTCACCACGCCGGAGCTCCTGGGTCGCAAGATGACAGAGAATATGGTGTAGTAGTCTCCATTGGGATCTGCCAGGTCGCCCAGGGAGTGGCTACAGATCAGCACTCGTAAGTAGGGGGCCTACTTCGTATAGTGAACAGGGGCTATTCTTTCAGTATGTTGTGGGCTGCATCTGAAGGTGATACTGACTGGTGATCAATTCAAGATCTGGGGCATTTGGGCCGCTCGCGTTGACCAGGTGGCTCGAAACCTCGGACTTTGCACCTGGCACCTCGTCTGATCTGAGGAAAGCACCTATCTCGGCGCCCTACCCATCAGGTCTGAATACTGAGAGTGCTCACGTTGCTCGAGAGTGGGCCTGTCCCGTTCCAAAGCCATCGGAGGAGACTCGGGATCTGAAACAGTGTCAGTGGGAAAATCATGATTCATATTCTTGGCGCTCACGCCTTTGACAGGATGACGTAAATATTGACCACTTGTCCCAGGTTTAGTCTTGAAAGTTGGGCCCGCCATCAGGTGATCCTTGAGGTTTCTGCCCACGCCAGAGAGTTCCACGTTAGTATGTAACCCTAGTTTATCGATTTCGGCTTTTGGACCTATCCCTGACACGAGTAGTAGCTGAGGAGTACCGTAAGATCCCATGCAAACGATGACCTCTTGTTCTGTCTTCACGCGATACCGTGGCCCATCGCGTGTTTGTGCAAGCTCGACAACATTCACGGAGCCATTCTCGATATGAAGCCTGGTGACTCGGGTAGCGGTCAAGATTGACAAGTTGGGACGAACTGTGACTGAAACCGGGAGATACGCGGCCGAGGTCGACGATCGGGTACCACCAGAGTCGACGGTCGCCTGGAAACGGGCGATACCCTGCCGCCCACGATCAAGGTTGTAATCTAAGTTGGCCGGTAGTCCTTCCTTGATCTGAACTTCAGGACATAGACGCACTTATCTATCGAGAGACTCACGCCGGTGTCCAGAAACGCCTGGGATATTATGTTCGTAGGTGGAAAGCTAGTATTCCAGAGACCTCCCTTTCCTCTCTCCTGTATATTGTTCAGTTCTCAAGAGCTCAAGACGTTTCTCAACCTACCGAAAGATCCACGTTGTAATCGGGGTTCGGAGTGAAGTTTTCAGAAATTTTGAAGTACCGCTTCATCGATTGCCATCCCCAGCCGGTGGCACCTTTTCTTTCCCACTGATGTCAGAGGAGTTTGGAAGATATAAAATAGCCTGCTCACATCGTCGTAGTCGGAAGGGGCACAGTGCTGGTAAATCTGAGCATCTAGGAATCAGTACAGCCGAAACACATAGGTCGGCCAAATCTACTAATTGCGCTGCATCCCCCGAGCATCTTGCCGCGAGGCAGATACATCTCCCGTCCTGCCAGCTTTTCTTGGGGTGTTGTCGAGTAGTCCCAGTCCGCAGATGTCTTGTATAGGTTGGGCTAGGTCGATCAGCATACTTGGATACACAGAGATGGCCGTACCCAACCGGCGGGGATTCGGCTAAACAACTGTCTAGCATCCGACTCGCCTGCTTCGATCACCAGCACCGTGACGCTCGGGTCTTCGCTGAGCTGTTTTGATCAGGGCAGGTAAGCACAGAACCCAAACGGCGCTCACTCGACTCGCAATCACGCAACCAGCCGTCCCACCTGGTGAGATCAGGGAAATTTCAACTCGTTATGGTCACACTGACCTCCACAGATGACATAATCGTACGACCTCACTTCTCCATCGTTCTCAGGTGTTGCGAATGTATCTATGTTGGTCGAGCCGGCATAGCTGGACCAAGTTGCACCCATGATGTTTACACAAGTAATGCAGACAGTAGTAACGAGCATTGAGCCTCTCGATGGGGCGACCGGCAGCAAGCTGTACCCGGCCGGTGAGCGAAATAACCGAAGAGGCCAAGCGCTGTGTCGGCGCTAGATCTCGCTCAACGCATAACTCCTGCATGCGATCTCTACTCGGCAGGCTTCAGAACATGTATGACGGCCCCTCGTTGCGTAATGACTCTCCTTTTAGAAATTCCAATCGTCCCATTGGACCCCGAACATCTTTTCTCGGCCCGCACCGTCCAAAGGACCTTTAAGCACCGTCCCGGTCTCGGCCTCGTACTGGTGCCAGTATTCCACCAGCTCCTGCAGCTTTGAAGGATTCGCTTCTGCAAGGTCTCTGGTTTCTCCCGGATCTTATGTGTCAGCCCAACGCGCGCACCGACCTTCGCAGGTTACTCACCGACAGAAAGATCGTATAGTAACCACTTGTCATTCCCAGTGGGAGGGGGCAGCCACACGGCTTTCCAAGATCCCTGACGTATCGCTGCCTGGCCAAAAACTTCCAACTCAGTACGATCCAGAACGTAAGATCAGATGACTTACGTTCCCAACCATGAATAGCGTTCGCTCCATGCACTTCAGGGGTATTACCGGCGAGCCAGGACGCCCACGACTTCCCACGCGGAACGAGGACATCCCGCCCACGGAATGTCTTGCCTGGTTGATCGACATGAGCAAGTTCGAGCTATTTGTGAGCCTCGTGGAGGGTATCAGTCTGGACATACCACGGTAGGTAAGATGTCCATCACGGTGGTCAGGTCATGCTTGATCACGCCGTGAACTTCTTGCCCGAATCTGGGATACGCAATGATGCTGGGGCATCGAATGCCTCCCTCCGTAGCCCAGGCTGTAGATTAGTGGATATCTGGATCAAGCTCACTCTTGTACATCCGGGATGGCGCAGTCGCTGCTTGCGCCCATTGCGGTCCGAGATATGTCCAAGAGTTTCCTCGACCGATATTATCGAGACTATTGTCAAAAGAACTTCTCAATCGTCTTGCTGATCGCCTCGCCCATGATCGGTATAGCTTCAAGCCTAGCTTGTGAATAGACAATCGACAAGTCCGACATCACTCACAAGGCGCCCTCTGCTCCATTGTCGCTGAAGAAGAACACAAAGGTGTTCTCGAGTTCTCCGGACTCCTCAAGATGATCAATCACCCGGCCAATTTCTTTATCCACGACGGTTACCATGGCGGCGTAAACCTGAATGTAAGTGAGACTATGAGTTATATAGATCATGTACTACTTGCCTCCATCTTCCGCGCACTAATTGCTCGATCTGCGGGATTCATATCCTCCCATTTCTGGGTGCCATATGCATTCATGATGGGGTGTGCTTTGATCTACGATCAACAATTGCCCAAAAGGTCGTGTACTGACATCTTCGGCGATCAGGCCTGCACTTTTGAGCTTCTGCAAGCGCTCCAGCCGCAGCGCTTCGGGACCGGCATCGTACCTTCCCTTGTATTTGGCAACTTCCTCCTCTGGAGCTTGCAGGGGCCCTAAATTGTCAATCAACGCTTGGGTCTGGGAACCTACAGTGCGGAGCCGTGAACGGTAGGTAAGCAAAGAACGGCTTTTGTGTGTCGCGATGTTCCAAGAATCCGATCATACGGTCGGTGAAATATGTTGACGAATAAAACGGACCAGGGATATCCTTGTGTGATATAGGCTTCTCATTTTCCACGTACAAAGGCGGAAGAAATTTCATGGCTGGTGTGTTGTCGTCCAGGAAAGGCTCGTATAGGTCTTGGCTTGAGTACGTGGGACATTTCGGGACGACAATCCAGACTCACAGTGATTTCCTGCTCCGGGCAGCAATGCGAATACCTTTTGGAAACCCCTGGCGTGTGGCTGTGCGTGAGGCGGAAGACCCAGGTGCCACTTCCCTATATATGTCAGCTTACACACACATGATCAATGCGATCTCCTACCTGACATGATGGTCTCGTAGCCAGCATCGGCGAGTGTTTCTGGCAAAGCCGCAACTTGCTGCCAGGTGAGCGGTATACCCAGTAACGTTGACAGAACCAGCTAATACTTACGTCGTTGAGCATCCCTTCGTATCCTGGACGGCCCTGATAGAAAGGGTCACGGTTGATGGTCTCTGCCATCTGACCCAGACCAGCCCTACTGAATGAGCTAACTGGCAGCTTCCAGGACTTGGCTCTCCTCACAAGTGGTTATCTGTTCCACTCATCAACATCGACCTAGAATATCGGAACTTGTCGAAGCAGATTGGTGTGAGCACACCTGGTTGGGCTACAAGCTGAAGCGGTGTGGAATCCCGTTTGTCGAATGCCTCGAGCAGCCAATCTGTCGAGATTTGGCGTTGCAATCTGACGAGATCAATTCAGGCACCCTCAGCAGTATTTCGAACGACAGACCTCGGATCCAAAGGAGCCAATATCACTGAAACCAAGATCATCGGCGACGATCTTGAAAACATGAGCGCGACGCGACTGAAGGTTGCTCACAATCAAGAAATTGGGCTTGCTCATTGTTCTGATAGTGGTCGACAGTCGAAAGAGAACCTGAAAGGATAATTCGACTGGAATAATAGATAACTCGCCAGGGCTCATGACAGAATGTTCCCCGGAGATGGCCGACGATGGCGCAATTTGTGCTGATCCACATCGATTAGCACGACATGGCCACGAAATCTACGCATAGACCGATATATGAACGGCGCCGCCTTGACCGCTTGGTCAGCACGGAGCTTGGCCCGAGGGTCGTCCTCAAATATCTGGAATATCTAATCATACGTGATATGTCGCCTCCCCATACATGTCACCATAAAGCCGCTACGTTTCCGAATTCACTGGATACGCTCATCCTATCCAAAATGTCAGTCCCATACCCGCCTAGCAGTCCGGACGAGAAAGACTCAACGTTTGCGCCATCCCAGCACGATCCGAGTCACAAGATCATTTTCGCGTACACCGAAGCCGAGGAGAAGCGAGTACGGATGAAACTCAACTTCACGGTCCTCCCGCTTTTATTCCTCGGTTTCTACGTCTTCCAGCTCGAGAGAGGGAACATCTCGAATGCATTGACTGATGGCTTCCTGGTGAAAGTGGGTATCACCCAAGACGAGTTCAACATTGGTCAAGCCCTGCTCTTCGTCGGCATCATCTTAGGCGAGCTCCCGTCGCAGTACGTGCTACAGTGGATCGGACCCCAGGTCCGTGTTTCCGAGTGTCTGACGGCTGGAGGTAGCTGACGGCCAGATCTGGATCAGTTTCCAGGTGATGGCGTTTGGTCTCGTCGCCACCTGCCAAGCCTTTCAGCACAATTACGCTTCGTTTTTAGTGACCCGAGTACTCCTTGGTATAACCGAATGCGGCTTCATCCCCGGCGCTTTGTATACGTTGTCCACTTACTATAAGCGATCAGAGCTTGCGACCGTTACCGCTGTCTTCTTTCTGGGCAATACTCTTGCATCGGCGACCTCCGGTTTGTTAGCGTATGGGATCCTACCACTCGGCATCAGGTATCCGCACTACCACGGCTGGCAATGGTTGATGTTGATCGAGGGGTCGATGGCACTCTTTGTATCATGTCTCCTTATCGTCTTTCTGCCTAAGTCTCCTACCAGCCCTAGGCACCTCTTCCTGCCCATTCGATACTTTACCGATCAAGAGGAGCGCATTGTAGGGCATCGTGCTGTACTGGATGATCATGCCAAATCGGACTCTTCCAGAAGACTGACCATGAGAGAAGTCTTTGGTACCTTGGGAAATTGGAGAACATGGCCGCATGTCTTGATGGCCATCGCATACATCGCTCCTACATCGGCACTCGGAACGTAGGTGCTCGTGTTTGGATTCCGCTTATCTTGAACAGGTATGGTCCGACATTGATAAGAGGATTCAACTTCGATGGTGAGATGGCCCTTTGGAGAAGGCCTGGCTTGGACTGACAGCTAGCTCTCACCGCCAATGCTCTTTCCTCGGTAGCCGGCTGGACTTTGCTGGTCCTCACCTTGGCATATGGCTATTCGAGCGATAGATTCCATCTTCGCGGTCCTTTGGTGATTTTCGCTCTGACCTTGTCGACGATCTTTTGGATCGCTTTCCAACAAAAGTCCCTATCGTCAGATCGATGGTTGAAGTATGGGCTGCAGGTTATGGCGCAGAGGTTCAACTCTGGCTTTCACGTACTTTCTCCGCTTCAGCCGGAGTAGTAACTGACCGATAGCCTGTCAACGCGACCTGGTTGTCTCTCAACTGTCGGACGCCGCAAGAGCGCTCGATTGCAATGGCCATGTGTGAGCACCGTCGACGCCGGAAATACAAGCTGATGAAAGTTATCATGGCGGCTAATTCTGGAGGACTGGTCGGCTCGCAACTGTTGAGAGGAGATGACGCCCCCTTGTATCGGAGAGGCTTCAGGATCTGTGTTTGTCTGCTGTCATTCGCTCTGGGAGTCGGAGTTTTGCAGCACGTTCAGTATCGTCTTACCAATCGTCGCCTGGAGAAGAAGGAGGAGTCGGGTGTTGAAACGCCAGACCGGCTATCTTCCGGATTTAGGCATACCTTGTGACACGAATAGATACACAATGCCAGCCGTTGAATGCTATGAATGATATGCTGCTCCTGCAAAATCGCACCCATACACTTGCACTTCCTATACACCTCGTGTCTTTCGAGACCGCCCGTATGGAGTTCTGAAGAGTGGCTACCCTTGTTTAGGCAAGGGCTTCCACGCGAAACAGAGAACACCAAGTTAGGAGCACGTCGACGGTGCTGTAACGTGGTGGTGCCGACGCGGTATTCCCATCCGGTGTCTCGCTTTCTGACAACTTCGGACGTCGATCCCTTTTCCTCACCTCCCTGGTCGGGCGCTCTCGCTCCTATCGTTTCCATCACCGCGTTGTCGGGCCGGTCCGCTTCGACTCTGCATACCTCTCCTGCAACTGCGATGATTCCCTTCTACTTCTCTGTTCAACGCATTTTACGCCATCGAACTCACTCCCTTTCCTATCCTTCATGTACCCAGAATCTAACTTGGCCCAAGCTTTTAATCAGTTCGTCAATCCGGTCGCATTGAAAGCCATTGCTTGGAAGTATTTCATCGTCTATGTTGCCGTGATCGGCTTTTACCTGGTTCTTTTCTATTTCTTCTGTCGCGAGACCAAAGGTTTGACGGTGGAAGAAGCAGCTCTCGTTTACGAGCCGGAGCGAGGCAGTGATCTGACCAACCGTATGGAGTCTGGCGTGCCAGAGGGATCCAAAGCGGTGGATGAAGACAAATTCAATTTTGAGGACAAGACCGAGTTGTATCATGTGGAAGATAGGAAGGTTTGAGATAGTTTCGCTCGTCAGGTTCTCGTAATCAAGTGGTCAAAGGCGCGAACGACATGTCGTAAATCATCTTCATGTAAATTTCGGACTTTGTCGAAGTCATGTACACAATACCAGGTGTTTGCACAGGGATCCGCGTGAATCCCAAGGACTGATCTGCTATACGCAGGCCATTCCGACAAGGTAGACGATGTGCGCTTCCGAGCTTGATCGGTTTCGTCCCGCTCACAACGATTACTGCCTTGTACAAACATGTATGTATCCAGATGACGCCGCGTTCATTGCCTAATTGCGGATGACGCGCCGTTCGGCGATATCCGTGCGTGACTCATATGTTCCGCGTCATCAAAAGAGGCCGAATCCGCTGGAACCGGCACACGTAGACTGGCCATTTTTAGATGCGGCCTCCGAAGTCCCAGGAACTGTATATATTTGTTGATCGATCCCTTGGTTGTTCATCAATTTTCCCACCTGTCGATCAGTAACTTTGTGCTTCAGAGAAGTTTGAATCTGACTACGATGTCACTCAGTCCTCAATCCTCTAGGCGTCAGAGATCTCCCTCTGATACCCCTACTCTGCACGACAATACGGACCACACACTCAAGAAAAGGCCGTGGCGACGTTATGTCACTCCATGGGAGCATATTCGGGATTACAAGTATGAAGGCGAAGGAACGGACGAAAAACCTTTCGTCGTCGACTGGATTCCAGAGGGCGATGCCGAGAACCCTATGACCTGGGGCGAGAAATACAAATGGTCGGTCATTATGCTGGTGGCAGTGTCCACTCTGGCCGTAGCTATGGCATCATCCACATTGTGAGTCGCTCCACTTGCCCAACATAGTCCTTTCCCTGACCAACAGATCTGCCGCTACAACTTCTATTCAGCAGTCATTCGGTCCCTATGCAACTCAGGTCTACGTAATGGTCACATCGGGTATGCTTTGTCCTCACTCCCTTTCATTAGAATTCGCGCTTATGCCAGGTTTCGTTCTCGGTTTCGTGGTTGGTCCTTTGCTCTGGGCCCCAATGTCGGAAGTTCTCGGCAGGCGTAAACTATTTATCGGAACATATATCCTGTTCACCATCTTCAACGGCGGAGTCATTGCCTCACAGAACATTTGGACGTTGATTATTTTGCGATTCTTGGCCGGAACAGCAGGATCATCCCCTCTGACCAACGCCGGAGGAACCGTCTCGGATTTGTTGGATGCTGGAGAGCGAGGTCTCGGTATGGCGTAAGTCGGTTTTTCGTCGCTCTTTCCAAACTAAAGGGATTTAGCATCTTCGCGGCAGCCCCCTTCCTCGGCCCGGCTGTTGGCCCTATCGTGAGTCATCTGCCGTGGATCGCGATGCTAATGAGTTAGGTCGGAGGTTTCCTGGGTGAGACTGGCGGGTGGCGATGGGTCGCCGCTCTGATTGCCATTTTTACCGCCATTTTGACGGTGATCGGAGCTCTATTCATCCCAGAGACATACGCATCGGTACTTCTTCGTCAGCGGGCCGAGACACTCAGCAAGGCAACTGGAAGAGTATACAGGAGCAAGTACGAAAAGGATAAAAAAGTAGAGATCGGTCAATTATTCAAGACGGCCCTCGGTCGACCTTGGGTATTGCTATTCAAGGAGCCAATCGTCTTCCTCCTTTCTCTATATCTCGCTATTGTATACGCTACCCTTTACGTGAGTCGGCTCTTTAAATGTCTGGTACCGTCCGTTGACTCGCTGCAGATGCTCTTTGGCGCCTTCCCCATCGTCTTTCAGCAACAGCGAGGCTGGTCGCCTGGTATCAGTGGTCTGGCGTTCCTCGGTGTTCTCGTTGGTTTCATGCTCGCACTCGTCTACACGATCTTCTATGAGAACCCAAGATACAACAGGAAGCTCAAGGCTGAAGGTGGCTGGCTTCCGGCAGAGCAACGATTACCGCCAGCGATTTTAGGCGGTATCTTGCTCCCTATCGGGCTTTTCTCCTTCGCGTGGACCGCTGCGCCCGCTCGAATTCATTGGATCGCCCCGATCATTTGCTCGGCCCCATTCGGTTGCGGGATGGTGCTCGTCTTTCTTAGTTGTTTCAACTACCTCATCGACTCGTATCTGCTACACGCCGCTTCTGTTCTCGCTGCAAACTCGGTCCTTCGATCTTTATTCGGTGTTGGATTCCCTCTCTTTGTAACCCCAATGTTCAAAAACTTGGGCGTTAACTGGGCTTGTACCCTCATCGCTTTCCTGGCTCTTGTCTGCGCCCCACTCCCTATGTAAGTCATTGTTCTTCTTCGGCACAGTGCACCAGCTGACGATGAAGCCTCTTTTACCTCAAGGGTCGATCAGTTCGACGCATGTCAAAACACGGTCGTGAAGCCGACGACATGGGGCAGATGATGAGACAGGCCGCCCAGGCCAAAAACAAGGGCGATGCCGAGAAGTAAGCCCGAGAGCCATTCCCACCCTAGACACCCATACAGCCATATAATAGACATGACATGACATGATACGAGATACTTTCAGCTCTACAGCTCTACATTCAGCATCGGTGTCGCCTTGGTATCCCATCGGTTATACCCCGACTCGATAGACAACGACAGTTCCCGAGTAAACCGGAGCTACCTAATTTCGAAATCTCAAGAGACCCTCACGCGTCGGCAGATCCACGGTCATCCCGATGAGACAGTCTAAAAATCGGATTTGCCCCGCTCACCGCTTGTTCCGACAGCTTCCCCGTGGTTGCGGAGTTGCCATGGCGCAGTTTGCGGCGTGACTTGCACAGGCTAGCGCTGCTATGCTCGCAGTCACGGTAAATTGTGGGCCAACGCCCATTCCGACGCGTCACAGAGATGTGGCACCCCTGTACCTTTGCCCTGATCTGAGCTCATTTACCCTTGACGATCGTTTCCCTAACCCCTGATATAATCACCGAATGACTACTCTGGGTCAACGCTCGGGTAAGCTGCTGAACCTTGATCCGCGTACCATTCCTCATCGCTTATTCTCCTCCAACCCTCAATGTCGATCATTAGACTCCACAAACAAAAAAACATGTATATCGAGATACTGCAATCCACACCATGTCTTTCCACCTCACCCTCAGGCCTGGAACATCTCACCGCTCCACCGCTATATCATGAATCTCGACAATGGACGCATGGGTGAGAGCTGTAGATATCCCGAAATCCACAATATACAGGGGTAAGGAGGACAAAGGATTGATACAGGGGAAAGCGATGGAAAGGAACAGTGAGATGTTCCGAGATTATATCGCGCATTTATCCAATACTACCGGTCCGACCCAAACGCTCGAGCCATGTTAAGTCCAGACTGGGATTGCAGTGCTCGAGCTCATCACTTCCTTTGTTATTGTTTAAAACGATCTACACTATTTCATACGGCCTCCAATCAGCCGGTCTCATCACCAGATATAACCGTCAAAGACCCTTCAACTTCAACCCCACTTTCGTCGCGCGAATGTCAACCATGGATCGAAACCAAATCATGTCACGACGAACCGTGGAGGGATTGATTGCAACAGGGCATACGATAGTCATCTTTGAACAACAAGTGTTGAAGCTAGATTCCTGGATGGAGAAACATCCTGGAGGGAAGCTTCCTCTGATGCAGATGGTCGGTGTAGATGCATCGTCCGAGATTGCTGCGTAAGTCCGCCTTTACAGCTCACTCAATGCCATACACCTCGCACACTCCTGCACCTTTTCTCGTATCTACAGCTTCATGCATCTTCAGCTAATACATCAGCTATCATACCGCCAAGACGCTCAGGACAATGACTGCCTATCGAATAGGTCGAATAGATTACGCCTGGCGGAATTTCCGACCTCCCATCCGAGGCGGCACCTTCCGCGCTATCGATGTAGGGTCAGTAAAGCTCCCATCAGTGCTCCAAGGATCGTCTGGAGATATCAAGGTGCACGTGGAGCATGTGGAAGATGTGGATGGAAGGGAGGACACCAAGAAAGAGTCAGCTGGCAATGTCTGTCGACGCCGAGTGAGCGATCCTGAGAGCACAATTGCATTGGGATCCGAACTGCTTCGAGCACCATCCCCATCCCTGTCCAATACATCTATCAAGAGCCGTGACGATCACATTCAGGACGCAATGGACGCTGAAGTGGAGGAGTGTTTGGCTAAATACCCATCACCGGACGCCGACACCCAGAACGTCATCACTTCGAAGTACTACGCTCTTCACCAAAAGGTCCAAGCCGAGGGATACTACAAGTGTAACTACATGAATTACATGCGAGAACTGGCTCGATATCTTACCATCTTTGGCTTGTTCCTCTTTACACTCAACAAGGAATGGTACTTCACCTCTGCCGTCTTTCTCGCTTGTTTCTGGCAACAAATCATGTTTACAGCGCACGATGCTGGCCATCGGGGGATCACTGGCAAGTTCATTCCGGATACAATGATTGGTATCTTTATTGCCGACTTTTGCTGTGGACTTAGTATAGGATGGTGGAAATCTTCACACAACGTTCATCATCTCGTCACGAACTCACCCGAACACGATCCCGATATCCAGAACACTCCTCTGTTCGCTACATGTCCTTCCCAATTCAGCGACGTCAAATCAACATACTACAACTTTACTTTCGTTTGGGACAAGGCTTGCACAATCTTGATTCCCTATCAAAAATACGCGTACTACCCCGTCATGGCTATCGCTCGATTCAACCTCTATATCCTCAGCTGGTGTCACCTTCTGTCTCCTCGATCAAGACCGCTTGGTGCCGCCGCATGGACTCGACCTGCCGAGATCGCTGCCATGTGTTGCTACTGGACCTTGTTCGGTTATTTCCTCGTATGGAAAACACTTCCCGATTGGTATACTCGAATCGGATTCGTCTTGATTTCACATATGAGTGGTATGCTACTACATGTTCAGATCACCCTTTCTCACTGGGGCATGCCAACTTGCGATCTGGGCGACGATGAGTCATTTGCTCAAAAGCAATTACGAACCACAATGGATGTACTATGTCCGCTCTGGCTCGATTGGCTACACGGCGGTTTGCAATTTCAAGCAATTCATCACTTGTTTCCTCGAGTCCCCCGACATAATCTTCGAAGTCTCCAACCTCTTGTTCAAGAGTTCTGTGAGGATACTGGTATCAAATACAGTATCAAGGGATTCGTGAGTGGGAACAATCAGGTGCTGGGTCGGTTACACGACATCAGCCACCAGTTGATTATGTTGGGTCAGTGTCAGGATCACATGGCTACTACGGGGGACAGTGGACTTCATTGAGGAAGGTCATCATCGATACCGTTGAGATGGAGAGGAAATAGACCATGGTCGTTGTGTATAGTCTTGGCAGTAATGTTCATGAGATGTAAAACCATTTATACTCGCCGTTGAACCCATTACCGGCGATTATGTGACCGTTCTAACACGCACACTCACGATCCATCTGACAACGTTTCCGCCTTGCGAGTTCAGGTCTTTCGTTGACCCGTACACGCTGAGAATACTTGCTGCATATGCTAACTAACTGTTGCTAACTGTTGCTACTGACTTTTCATCAACCCACTCAAGCTTGCATCTTTCCACCATTGTGCTCGTTGACCAAGACATATCGGTATCGAGCACCACCCTTGTGCATATCGGGGATAGCCTTGTTGACATCGCTCATCGCCCATCGCTTTGTCCAAGCCTTGACATTGTGATCACCGGCGAACTTGAGCATCTCGGGGATAGTGGTGGTGGGAGAGCCGATAGCCGATCCACCGAAGTTGACATTGCCTACAGGTTCAGCTTGTCTCCAGTAAATGTACATTTCACTTACCCATGATGAAGACGAATGGAGATATCTTGGGGATACTGTCGGTTTCGGGTGCTCCGACGGTAACAAAGTGACCACCCGGTCTAAGGAGAGAAAGGTAATCGGCCAATGGCATATCGGCTTGGTCTACAGTATCAGCATGATGACCTGGTGAAGGTTTATGACCGCTCACTACTTGTGGAGATGATCAAGTCGAGAGAACGTCGGTGAGGCTTGACAGCTTCGGAAGGGTTGCTGCCGGTCGAAATGAAGTTACTAGCTCCCATCTTTTCGGCATCCTCCTTCTTGTGATCGGAATGACTAATAACGGTCACATTTGCTCCCAAAGCCTTGGCGAAAATGACTGCGAAATGTCCCAATCCTCCTAGTCCGACGACACCGACATCCTTGGCAGTCTTTCCGGCACCATACTGAACCAAAGGAGAATAGACCGTAGCGCCTCCACAGAGCATGGGCGCAGCCTCGGCGGGGTCGAGGTTGTCGGGGATGGGAATGACGAATCGAGCAGGACCACGCCAGTAATTGGCGTATCCACCGTAAGACTTTTGGCCTTTGGCGGGAGTCTCTCGGAAGAACTTGCCGGCATAGGTACCGCAGTGGCCAGAGTTACAGTATTGCTCACTGCCTGACTGGGTCAGCAACTTCAGGTGGCATAGTCGCAAGAAAGACTCACCCTTGTCACAGTATTCACAATCCTGGCATGAATCACATTGGGCACCGACACCAACGATATCTCCGACCTTGATCGACTTGTCGACCTTGTCACCTACTCGAAGGACCTCTCCAACTATCTCGTGTCCGACAACCTGAGGGTACATTGACGACATATCTCCCCATCCTGATGAAGCGGTGTGCAAGTCCGAAGCGCAGACTCCACAGTATTGGATCTTGACTGGACCGTCAGCCTGTAGTCGCAGGACATCGTAGGAGTCACGTACACTCGATATCGTCCTCACAAAACGTTTTGGGCTCGTACTCAAACCACTTGAAATTGCCCTGGATTGAGGTCTTGTCGAAAGCTCCCCATCCCTCGTATTTGATGTCTTTGTTGTCGCTCATGTTGTTATCAGATGCGTTGATAGATGCAATAACCGATTGCTTCGAGGGCCCTTTAAGTATGTTTTAACTGAACCTCCACCCTCCACCTGGTCTGCGTCATCAATCACCGGTGGGAGAGTTGGGAGGTGGAGATTGTAAAAGTGGAGGTTCAAAGGCGGAGGTGGAGGTCTGCAAGAAATTTCAGCGTGACATCATCGACGTCTTGCAAGATAATCCCGTCCACTTTACGGTCTCGCTGTCCGCCTGGACCCGAAATGAACCATCATACAACTTATTAAGGGCAACAGACCAGCGAAGCACATGGCGCACTTCATCTTTGGCGGTACTCACGCGCCCCCCGGCCCCAGATCTGGGGATGGGACTAAGCGAGCCACGTGATGACGACTCGGAATTTCGTTTGATTTAGCGACAAAAGCTAACCAAGGCTGGGATGTGCAAGCCCCTTACAAGCACCACTACTAATTACTGCGCCATGGGTGCCGTTGACAAGAGATCAGAGTCTCCGACCGATACCGAGCTTGCGGCAGCGTCGAGGGAGGAAGAGGCTAAGCCTATGGCCCCTACCGTCAAGACAGATGCGGTCTTTGGCGAGCTTAATGAAGATGGACCGGATTTCCGATCTGTAAGCATTCTTGGTGTGGGTCAAAACATGACAATGAGCTCACGATAGACTGGTTGGATCATGTCGGGTATCATTATGATCAAGACTATGATGGGCCTTGGAGTCCTCTCTATACCAGCCGTATTCGATACCCTTGGCCTGATTCCCGGTATCATTTGCTTGATTGCGATCGCACTAATCACAACTTGGTCCAGCGTGCAAATTCAGCACTTCAAAATCAATCACCCCTCGATCTATGGCGTGGATGATGCTGGACATATGATGGTTGGACGGATTGGCAGAGAAATCTTATATGCTGCCTTCATTGTCGGTACGTTTCCTGTCGCACGCGATTAACCGCATACTTATACATACAGCATGGATCATGGTGGCTGGATCAGGCATGATCAGCACCTCGATTGCTCTGAATGCGGTTTCGACACACGGTACTTGTAGTGCAGTGTTCACAGCGGTAGCAGCCATCTGCACTTTTATCCTGGCGAGTATCCGGACACTGAACAAGATCTCGTGGCTCGCGTGGATCGGAACCGCCAGTATTTTAATAGCCAGTGAGTGTCCGCCATGCTTAGAGAACACGAGCTGAGCAGTAGCACTCACACTCACTGTCGCCGTCGGCGTGGAGGATCGTCCAGCAGCAGCACCGCAGGATGAGCCCTGGACCCCAGACTTCAAGCTGTTCAAGAACCCGCCTTTCCACTCGGCCATCGCCGCAATCGGGTCTCTGATATTTGCGTACGGTGGTATCCCGGCAATGTTCTCTGTCATCGCCGAGATGAAGGAACCTAGACACTTCCAAAAATCGCTCGCCTTCGCGCAGATCACCTTGACGGTGACCTACCTCGTACGTGTATCCATGGGCACACATCGAGACAACATCTGACCAGAAAGGTTGTCGGTATCGTTGTATACCGCTACTGCGGTAGCTACGTCTCGAATCCAGCTCTCGGCAGCGCAGGTGTTCTAATGAAGAAAGTCTGTTATGGACTGGCTCTTCCCGGAGTGCTGCTTAGCACCGTTCTTATCACGCATGTATGTCTTAATCCGCACATGTAGTCATAAGTGGATCGCTGACTACCAGTTCCCGGCCAAATTACTCTTTGTCCGTATCCTCCGAAACTCTAAACACCTCACATCTTCCACTTCGACTCACTGGATCACATGGCTAGGCAGTGTCGCCGCAATCACAATCATTTCGTATATTGTCGCCAGTGCCGTCCCAATCTTTGGTGGTCTAGTATCGCTTATCGGTGGTCTACTCGTCCCCCTAATGTCTTATCAACCAATGGGCATGATGTGGCTGTACGATAATTGGAATGGCCATAATCGAAACACATGGAGTTGGAGAAGTGGACTCATTTGTAGTATCAGCCTGATCGTCTTTGGGTGCTTCATCATGGTTGCGGGAACTTATGGGTCGATTGTAGAGCTTATTGACTCATATCGCGAATCAGGTGGGACATTGGCTTGGTCCTGTGCCGACAACTCCAATTCGGTCTAATGAGCTACCGACAGGGACCAATGGCACATATGTATCGAAATAGCGTCTTGGTGTAGCGTACATATTTGGTTGTTGGGCATAGCACGGCATGTTTGGGGGGCCTCCGCAGACCTGACTGACCGGGCCATTCAGTCTCGGTGAGATGCTGGCATATCAGAGCCTAAACTCTTTATTTTTTGAGGGAAACCTGGTACAGGCGCTTGGTTGAACTGTGTAGATGGCCACGACTAGATGTTGAGGGGATCTCCAGTAATCCGAATGTGCTGGCCTACCCCGCTTTGACGCAGGAAGGCCACATCGATGCGACTCGTTTGCCTGGCTTGGCAGACCAGCGTAACGGATCATATCCACGTTGGCATTGGTGCCTGAAATGCCCTGGTAGCGCAGCGGTAGCGCAACAGACTTCGACGTCTGAATCAGTCATGATATCTGTAGGTCCAGGGTTCAATCCCCTGTCGGGGTTTAATCTTTTGCCGCCGTGATTACGGCGATAGCAGACATCTTTTTACATTAGCTAGACAGGCACATACATGACACAGTGCAAGTGTAGAGTCTGGAATGAATACTCTGTACATCTGGAAGAAAAGCAAGCAAAGGTCTAAGTATCTACAGATAGGGAAATTTAAGTTTTGTATGGGGCGGGCGAGACCCCCTCTAGCAACGCCTTTAATCTAAGAGCTACTCGTTTGGAGTGGTACCTAGTGTATGGCAAGTAACCGACCATGATCCAAAGACCTGGAACGCCGGATTCTCGGTATGCAGACTTCAACTCTCCCTCCTCGTCGATGCCCCAAATCGGTCCACACTGGTCGGCAATCTTGTCGCCCAAGGTCATTCGAACAGAATCGATGGTGTTCGAGAAACCGGTCGCGAAAATGACCAAATCGTATTGTTTCTCTCGCCCACCGGACAGTATGACCTTGTCTTTGGTGAACTGCTCGATATGACCTTGCTCCACCTTGATCTTGCCGGCAATGATCTGTTCACATGCTCCAGCCTCGAAGTAGAATCCACCGTTCCTAGTCTGACCCAAAGTGCCGTTACCGGTACCTCGTTGACCGCGCCAAGTCTTCAGACCTTTAGCATGGAGACCATCAAGTAGCTCCTTGTCGAGATCTTCGAGTACTTTAGCGTTTCTTCGACCGAGCTCTTCCCCGGGTCCGACTGGCATGGCGAAGGCCAAACGATCTTGCTCGTCAATGTCAGGTCTTTTGCCGTCCTTGGGCTCATATCCGCCAATGGCTCGAGGAACCGAATGAGTGAGCGACATTACATAGGTCGGGGAGCGTTGCAGCATAGTCACGTCGATTCCTCGTCGAGCACAGTCGTATGCGGTATCAAAGCCGGATGAGGATGTTCCGACAACTAAAACGCGCTTGCCGACAAAGTCTCGAGAACTGTCGTGAGCCGTGGAGTGACGGATGATGCCACCGAAATCGGCCATTCCTGGAACGACTGGGGTTGTCGGTACACCACAAAGTGAGGTAGCCATGACCTAGAAGATCAGCTTGGCACGCTTGTGTGCAACGAAGTGAACATACGACATGTTTAGGATGCAAGACCCTTTCGTCCTGTCCCCCTTTGCTGATTGTGACCGTCCAAAGCCCTTGCTCGTCTTGCTCAGCCTTTGTGACGGAAGACTCGGTCCAGACCGAGAGCTCCATGGCTGAAGCGTACCATTCCATGAAAAGTCCAAGTTTCTGCGCTGGAGTATAAGTGGGCCAGTGCTCGGGGTAAGGGAAGTATGGGAAGTGATCGGCCCAATGAGGAAAGTGCAAGGATAGATATTCGTATCGATTTCGCCAAATGGCACCAACTTGCTTAGATCGCTCGACGATCAGGGTCGGTACACCGAGTGCCTTTAGCCGAGCACCAAGGGCGAGACCACTGGGCAATTAGCGATTGCTCACGCCTCATACTCAGGAAACTCACTTCTGTCCTGCACCGACGATGATGACATCGGGCTGGATACTATCGACATCCTCTGCTCGTTGCTTCTCCCAGCTGATTGCGCCAGTCATATGGCCATCCCGAGGATCGAGTTCGGGGAACTGTAGCAATGACTCGATCGAAGTGTGCATTGTCCAGAGCCTCCAGCCTTCCTGAGTGTATACGGCATTGATGACAGCAGATCCATTGACTAGGGGTGTATCGAAGGAGATACTGAATTGCAAGAATGCGAGGTCGGGGTACGGTCGCTGAATGGAAGGGATAGGGGTCAACAGACGGAAGTTACTGCACTTCGTCGATGGTAGCAAGTCGCTCGCTGCTCGACGGATGTTCTCTTTGAAGTTGAAAGTTCGATAGTCCCAAGTAAAAGACAATTTATCCCTCCAAACCCCTAAATATCAGTATGGGATCACACCATGATCGCGAATACTTGCCGTAATCGAGGAACATCTCTGCGAAACCGGTAGCATCACCTTGTGCAAGGACTTGCTCTAGAGTCTGCACAAGAGCGTCTGCTTCGGCTTGAGGATCGACACTCTTGGAGATGTCGGTGCCGAGAGCATCGATCGTTGGGAGGGCGTGGTTATATTTGAAGTCATACATGAAGTTGTCCGCGACAGGAGGCTTGTGATCCTCTTCGAGCTCGACATGACCGGCTACTACTTTGGCCTTAAGGTCGGCAACGTCGACTTGAGCGAATGCCTCGGGGAGTGCTGTAGCAGTGGGCGCCATGACGAGGATGTGCGGAAGGAGGTGATGGGCGGAAGTGATTGTGTTTAGTCATCACATGTCACCTCTTGATATAGCTGGACGCGATCAACATCTCCGCTAGCATCTCAGAGACTGGAATAAGGAAGTCCGATGATCGGATCCTGGCATGCGAATATATACGGACCGGAGCTGCTGCATTAAGCTGTCAGTATTTGGAGAATAGGTGGAACAGAAGAGAGTCTCACGTGTTCAGTCCGCTGTCGGAGATCCCGGGGTCCTGCCGGCGATGTTTCTCCGTTGCATTCGTCCGGTGGGTACAATCTCGCACCGGTACATATAATGTTGCATGTTCCGACAGAGGCGATGTTCAATAGTTTCGGTACTCCTGTAGCGTTATCCGAGCGACATCTTGGAAATGCATATCCAAGACAAGAGTACGTCTACCATGTATACCAAGATGTATCACTAAGTCAATAGCTTTTATCATCACCGGCGGATGTGGTTCCATCGGCGGTACCGCCGCCAAGAGCATTTTGGAGAAAGGCGGAAGTGTTGTGGTATGTCTGATCTGATTGGTGAAGTCCGGCATCGCCTGATGGCTAGATCTTCGATGTCCTACCGACCGAGGCCGGCGAAGCCAAAGTCAAGACCTATCCTCATTCCGAGCGGACCTATTACTACAAAGTCGATATCTCCGACCTCGACCAGGTCCAAAGCGCATGTAACGCGGCCTTGTCCGTCATACCGAAGGGAAGCCTTGCTGGTGGAGTACATTGCGCAGCCGTCGCGACGTCGAGAAAATGGAGCAACAAGATGGTTGACAGTATCAAGGCGAGTCATAGCAGTGCTATCCGTATGCTTTCCAATGATTGACTCGACAGGACTTCAAGAAGACGATGGATATCAATTCTACCGGAACTTTCATCATCGATTCCTGCATTGCGGACGCCATCAACTCCCAGTATCCCGACGAGGGTGATTTCCCCCCTAGGACTACTGAAGAGCGGGGAATCATAATCAACATCGCATCCGTCGTGGGCTGGCCTGTCCCAGCTCGATGTCTCACATACGGAGTTTCAAAAAGTGAGTGCTAAACCCAGAGTGTCATCGAGATCTACTAATATAATCAGCCGCCGTCCTTGGAATCACCTCTGCGGCGGCCGATTTCCTGGGGCCCAGTGGCATCCGAGTTTGTTCTGTCTCCCCAGCCGTTGTCGCATCGGCTCTCATGGGTCCCGATCGTATTCCTTACTTTGAATCGGAATTGGAAGCAGGTGTAATTTTCCCTCGACGCACTTCCCAGCCCGCCGAAGTGGCACATGCCATCCTGTACCTCATCGAGAACTCAATGATGAATGATTTCCACCTGAAAGTTGATGGAGGATGGCGTGGAAGCTCAAATTGGGGCGGTCCCAAAGATCGTTAGTAACGCGCCACGACATTCATGTACGAAGCTGATCGTATCTAGCACGATCAAATGCCCCTTCATTAGAATAGGTAGTTAGCAGCCTTTTGCAAATAGCGGCGATAAGCCTGTAAATCAGATGGTAATATGCATCACATTCCGGCAATGACAAGATCCGGTCTAGAAGATAGGTCGACCGCGTGTTTCCTTTTGACACTATCCACTGAGTTTTCGATTGAAGCCTACGTCTCGCAAATCCCATTCGGGTTGGCGTGAATTACGAGCTTTGACCGTCAAGAAAGACACATCCTGAGGTGCGCTGCACACATTGGTCGAGATCCCGCTTCTCCGAAACACAAAGATTTCTACGCACACCAGACTTTCAGGGGAGAAATTAGTTGCATGTAATGTATGTACGCGAGCGAGCTCAAAATGCTAGAGTTCCAGCAAACCGACTCCTTTCAATCCCAGTATACCCTAGGTCCTTAACAACGAAAAGCGCTCCTCCATCTGATCGGTCCGGCAAGACTTCACCGTTGTAGTCGGTTTTGGCGCTCGTAACGTACAGCTCGTCTAGATCTCGGCCTATGTGCGTCAACACCAATAAGAATGCACGATGACAACGCACCACCAAACACGACACAGGTGATGTGCCAGGCAGTTGGGAAATTGATTACGACGTCAATCTCGCCCTTTGGAGACAGCCGAATTACCTTGCCCGATTGCCAACGTGCCGACCACACCCCGCCTCTCGAGTCCATACATAGTCCGTCGGGCTCGCCAAATTCGATGTCATCAATGTGCGAGAAGACGCGGCGAGCGTTACATGTGCCGTCGTGCTGGACATCAGCATGCAATCTCGAAACCTGAGCGTTCCATACTCACTGTGTCATAATCGAAAGCTAAGATATCCTTGTTCCAGCTATCAGTGAAATACCTCCCGGTCAGCGGGGTTGTTGGTGCTGGTATATCACTAGACCTACATGACTCGACCGTCTGGACTCCAACCCATGCCATTAGAGCACGATAGCCCATCCATTATGGTGGCGCATTGACCATTGCTTCCCAGCGAGTATAGTTTTCCAACCCGCTGGTGATGCTCCTTCCCCATAGTGCCAGCTAGAAATCGGCCAACCGGGTCTACCGCTGCATCGTTGAAACGTTTCTCGTGAAGTCCATGAGAGATGCTCTCTTGAGTTCTGACTACGCGGAAAGACTGCAGGGATGATGTCGGTGGGAACGACAAGGACGAGTCGGGGATGAATATAATTTGATCGTCAGACGTCCCCAACAGCTGTTGTCGATTCAGCTATAGGAACACGCTCTGGAGGCGGAAAACTTACTCCTCCGCCGCCTGTTACCAATGCCAGAGACGTGACTTTACTCGGGAAGATTTCGAAACCAAGGCTGTTCGATGAAGGCTCATACGTGTAGACGCGATGCTCATCAATGTCCACGAAATACAACCGCTGTTTGGAAACATCCTATAATGAGTGCACGCCACGTGGCTGTACTTACCCAAACACACCCTGAGGAATCAGCTTCAGTCGACTTGCTGACCACAGAACGGACCTTCACCTAGAGTCATACCCAGCCTCAAAAGAGGGTCTTGAACTGTGTGATAGTCTACCATGGTATAAATGGTCCGTACAGAGTCATTCCTTACCGCCACAGCAACGACCGTAGCTTAATAGCGCCAGGATTCCGCGATGGCGGACTTGACGGAGAAGTCCGACACGGGACGGCTTCTCCTCATCACCGCTTCATTCACGCTTTCGCCCACATATCGCCATGTCATCGGAGGAGGAATCACGTGCGAAGGAAGGCAGTGGCAGCCCACAGAGGGTGGCTGGACCATCCAGACGCATGCGCAAACAGAGACAACCGCTGAGTTGCGCAGGTGAGCAGTGACGGCGTGTGCCCATTTGGATACGGTCACTGAGCAACCCGCAGAATGCCGACGACTGAAGTTGAAGTGCGATCGTGAAGGTGAGTACGTCCCTGAGATCTACACCTACTGACTGCTAGTTCCGTGTGCCAATTGCGTACGGAGGGGGTGTTTCGAGTTGTGTCCACACGACGCCCGACCTCCAAACAAGGCGTGAGGTGCTCCATGAGTCAACAACTGATAATACAGGAATGCGGAAGAGACCACCGAGCTCAGAGCAAGACTCGAAGCCCTCGAAAGACTACTTGGAGAGCACGGGGTCATGCCAGTCGGAAGTCTGACCACCGAGCGCGAGGATGCCAGACCAACACCTCCGGCGAAACGCGTCCGAATTGTCTCGAACTCGGAGCTTTCAATGGCGAACAGTACCTCCGCACAACGTCAGGCTCCGACAAACACACAGGTACGAACTTTAAGCGGCGAGGGGATCCGTGGTTATAACCTGAATGCTGGACCTTCCGGGACCTCTTTCGATATGGCGTCCATGTTGGACCAGCCTCTCGTCTTCGATTTCAACACGTCCCCATATAATGATACGTTCCAAACGCAAGAGCTAGCGGGTTCTATACCAGTCCCTGTGACTTCAGCGCAAGCGGCGCTACCTCGAGATCTCGGCCATGGCACGCTCGTGATGAGCAAGTCTGGCGCTGCTTCCAAATATTACGGGCACACCGCGGCGAGTGAGTGGTTAAAAGATGTACGTCTCTGCTACAGCATTGCATCCGTACTGATAGCCCAGCAAGAATTGAACGAACCTGGTGACGGTACCAGCCCTCGACCATCCAGGCTTCCGTCCCCCGAACGACCGATCCGCCAGAATGAGCCGAGTGTATTTCCCTTTTCAACTCAGAGCACGACAACCAGCATGGCCACCTTGATCGCGGGACTGCCTGATGTGTATGAGACCAGAGTGCTGGTCGACTCCTACTTTCGGTATTTTGCATGGCAGTATGTCTCCTGCCTCGACCATGTTGCATCTACTTACAGCAGCTTTGATGTCGCCCCTCGCCCTTCAATCGAAAAACTCATCAACGAGACATATGCTGTCATAAACGCCAAATTTCCCGACTATCGAGCTGTCGATCCTCAGTGTCTAGCATTGCTCTTCGTTATACTCGCTATAGGTAGTCTCCACAATCTGGAGTTGCCCCCAAACGACCCTTCCGCCGACGAATTCTTGGAATCGTCAAAACGGTCTCTAGCGAAAGCGGACTTTTTGATACGGAGCAATATAGCGGGTATACAAACACTGGTGCGGTTGAATACATGTAACGTTGCTGACTGAGCAGCACATCATGGCCCACTACCATTTGCAAGTCTGACATCTCATGATTCAGCTGATTCCCAGAGCGACCGAGAAGGGGAGGAATGGTGATTCTGCCTGGCCATTATGGGGGATGGCCATGCGCCTCCTACAAGCCGTACGGTATCAGATGACGGAAGGGAGCTTATGTCAGATGGGATTACACCGAGATGGCAGCAAGTGGAACCTCGATCACGATACTGTAGAGGCGAGAAGGTCCGTGACCACTGGTGCATAAGAAAGCTGATTTGAAAGGCGTGTCTTCTGGGAGGCTTTCAGTGCAGATGTATTTCAGGCCAACTGCTTCTCCAGACCGTAAGTGCTCCAGCTCCGTCCCGTAGCGTAGGACATTGACATTGTGAAAGAAGCTCGATCGCGCCTCAATACATCGATACTGCGTTTCCCATCGACCCGAGCGATCCGAGCGCCGACCCTAGTCTTCGCCATGATCTACTGAAATTTGGGCTTTCAAAGATATCCGCTCAAGTACTCGACCATGCCATGAGGGTCGACGCGCCGCCTTACACAAGTGTCCAGTCATTGCACGACAAGCTGTAAGCTTCCAACTCAATGGTCATGTTGTCTGACGCCCAGGGTGCAATTTGAGCGTGACATACCGTATGGCCTCAGATGTCGTACGGTTCTCCTAGCTTTACCCTCCGTATACCATGATCCGGAGACAGCTATTCGGGAGAGCCCAGAGTTGACGAGAAAGGACTTGCGCAAGACTTTACAAGTGAGTGCCCACACTGCCTTCCTCAGAGCACTACTTAAACGTTACAGCAATTTACCCTTGCACTCAACGTCTCTGAGAGCTTTCTATTCCTGCATCGGCCTTATTTCGCGCGAGCACTTCACGAGCGCAGGCCTGACCCCACTCAGACCGAGTTCGGACAATCTTACTTGTGCGTGGTCGAAAGATGTAATGTGAGTTCGCCCCGGGTGTCAGCCACCTCAGATCCTTATAACAGGTTATGATTCAAATATGTGCGGCCATCTACCCACTACACCCAAGTGTCATCTCGCGGCACTGGTTCTTCTGGGTCAGTCAAGCCCCAGAGATGAAGCTTACAGTCAGTATCACGCCTTTAATGCGGCGGTGTGCATGGGGACCCTTGTTTTACAAGATCCTCGGAACATGCTAGCTTCGTATGCCCTGTCTTTGATCGATTCTGCCATCAACCTGTTCACCAACATCATACAAAATCACTCGACAACTCGCATGCTGAGAAATCTGGAATGGTTATTGCGGATTCGGCAGCGTGCAAGCTCGAGGATATCTGCTGCAACCTCATCTCAGCCCGACTACGCAGCGCCGTCGGCAGACGAGGAGGATGATGCTGGGCTCATCGGATGGAGGACGCGGCTCGTACAGCGGCTGGGTAAAGGGACTCAGCTGGCAACCACCATCACACCGAGCCAATCTGCCGCAACGCCGTCGCCCAATACTGCCATGGCGAGGACTATCAGCCAGGCTCTACAGAAGCACTTTGTTCCGGATGACGGTAGGCCGATTCTGCAACCTATGGGTCCAGCTGCTAGTGGGAGCGATCAAGGGACTGACACGCTTGTGAGTATTTCTCCCTTGGCCGATATTTGACATGACTCATGCGCCAGCTACATCAGTTCTGGGATCCAATGATGCTTCAAGAACAGCCCAGCTCGATCGGCGATCCGCTGGGAGTGAGTATTTGCTCGTATTGTCGCTCCCGCTGATCATAACAGTCACTTGACTGGTGGAACTGGGATCCATCCATCGGAGATCAGAGCGGAGGAGATGCTTTGTAGATCTGATTTGCCATGCATCATCTTGTCCACGACAGAGTGCAGGCATTCCAAGCCTATCAGCATACCCTGATCCCTGAGGAGTCGAACCCGGCGAAGGCGTGTTCAGCGGAACGCTTCAAGCTTTTTCCGATGTTGTCCGACGGACGGGTTTGAGATGTACCACAAGTCCGATCAGCAGTCTTGGCGGGACCGCCAACCCGACACTAGGGTGGTGGCGCCAGTATCGCCAGCGGAGCTTAACGACAATTGAGTTTTATAAGGCGTAAGCAGGAAAGATCTGGCCTCATGCTCTCAACTTTTCGAAATGTCTTCTGAAGATATTCACGCAGCGTCTCGAAACACCACCCCGGGAACCCCAGGGTCCAACTCTAAGCTGGATCTGGGTCAAGACCGAAAGCGGAACGAACTTGCTCATCTCGAGAAAGCAGTGGTCAACAAAGACACTCATTTTGTGGTGAGTGACGAGACCAACAACATAACGTGCCTGATAGCTTGTAGGATGAGAATCTGGTAAGAGCCGAAAACGAAGACAAGGTCACACCGTACCTGATCTTTCTGATTGCCGTAGTAAGCTCATTTGTCAAGTTAAAACGGTCGAAACTGACGGTTTCTTCAAGGCTGCAATTGCCGGGTTTCTTTTCGGCTACGACACAGCCGTTATAGGGGTCGCCCTTCCCCATGTTGACAATGATCTTGGACACCCTCTCACCAGTGGCGAACAAGAGATCATCACTGCCGGGTGCACCATTGGGGCAATCTTCGGTTCCGCAATTCTCGGAACGCTTGCGGACAGACTTGGTCGTCGGTTGTCCTTGTTCATTGCAGACGTCTTGTAAGTCGTGCTGTATGAGTCTAAATTGAAGCTGATATCAATCCAGCTTCACAGTGGGTGCAGTCATTATCGCTGCCTCGTACTCGGTACCGCAAATGATCGTTGGACGACTCATTCTGGGGGTAGGGGTCGGAGCGGCGGGGGTAATAGGACCTTTATAGTAGGTCGATCGGTCGGGCAGGTGTTGACTTCCCAGTATCGCCGAGCTTGCTCCTACGGCTATCAGAGGCAGATGTATTGGTACCAAGTGAGTGCATTTTCGGTCTGGTTGGGTGAAATTGCTAATGCATACTAGTGCCTTTTTCATTCCCTTTGGTCAGGCAGTGGCGAGTGCGATTGGTGCTGGGCTGAATGATGTCAATCCAAGCGTGGCTTGGAGACTTCTCTGTACCCGCATCGATTCTTAAAAGGTGATAAGCTGCTGACGAGCCAGTTGCCCTCGGAGTAATCCCTTCAGTGCTCCAGCTAGTACTTGTTCACTGGCTACCAGAGAGCCCCCGAGTTCTTATCCTGAGGGGTCAGGACGACAAAGCTCGAGTGGCAATTCGGCGAATCTACCGGGACGCCACTGAGAACGTCATTGATCTCAAGCTTAGAATCATTCAAGAATACATTCACCACACCACGGTCATGCAGCGAGAATTTAGCTTGACCCAACGGGTAGAACGGCTCTGGACCCATAAACCTTATCGACGAGCCATTATATGTGTCTCTGGGGTCCAGGCATTTGGTCAATTGACTGGCTTCAACACCCTGCTCTACTACTCTGGAACCATCTTTGGTCTGCTCGGTCTTTCCAACCCGGCGGCTGCCAGTCTCATTCCAGCAGGTGGGAATGCCTTGTTTTTGGTAAATGAAGATTCACCGTATATTCAATGTCGCTGACGGCCGCAGTTCATCGGTATGCTCGTAGTCGATCGATTTGGGCGGCGACGGTTGATGATCACTTTTATCCCCGGTTTGATTGCAGGTCTCGTATGGGTGACCGTCACATTCGTTTACATGACTCGAGCTACTGGCAATCAACTTGACGCTTCCGTCACTTACGAAATGAAATACGTCGGCAACGTCCTTGGTGCATTGATCCTCTTCACATGCTCGTTTGGCTTGACATACTCTCATATCGTCTGGTATCAGAGTGAATTCCTTGCCCTCGAGATCAGGGCCGCAGGATCAGCAATCGCCACCACCTGCTGTTGGTTGGCAAACCTAGCTGTTTCGATCTCTTTCCTCAGCATGCTCAAACGCATGACCCCGATGGGGGTGTACGGTTTTTACTTGGGTTTGATTACCATCGGATACGGGTTCGTGTACCTATGCTATCCAGAGACAAGTGAGTCTAGTCTAAGAAGTAAGGAGATCGCTGACCACCCAGGGGGCCTCTCCATCGATGAGACCTCCCTGTTGTTCGAGGACGGCTTTGGCGTCAAGAAGGCAAAGCAGATGCATGCAGAGAAGCAAGAGCTGTCTAGGAGATTTCGTCAGGCGAGACAGGGGGTATGAGCGAGACGCCGTGAGATGAGTGCTGAGTAGACGAAAAAGTTATTGGAGCCAGTGCTCTGCAAGAAATCACGATGGCTTATTGTAGTAGCGGGTTGGTAGACAGTAGATCCTCGCTAAGCCTAAGCAAGGACCTCGTACATAAGTATATAAGTAGTCCTGTATCGATAGGTACTCTCTGAAGAATGAATACTGTAGCCCACTCATATTGGAAAAGAACCCACCTGTTTGCTATCCCACCCAGCAAGGCTTTAGGTTATCCAGAGACCGTGGATCTCTGACACTAAATCGCTAGGCGGTGAATCGGCTTTTGACGACTCCCACGACAATGACCGCGCACCAAGAAGACCAGCGCTCGTCTAGGCGTTTGGTGGCAGACCCGTCCCTCTTGTTGGGCGAAACGCTGGAAGGCCCGTCTATGAGGAGAGGGACAAGGGAGGAGCGCGTGTTCTGGAAACTTCGGACGTCTTGTTCAAGAATGGATTCCGAGGTACGAAGATCACTAGTTATCTGCCAGCCCTTGCTGACAAACAGGACCTCTGTTGAATGAGCCATTTGAAGCTATTCACATGGCTGACCCGGAGCCTTCGATCCCCGATATCTATGCTCAAGCTTGTGCCACTTCTGTCGGGAAAATCAGGGATGCTTTTGCATGATAGAAGAATGCTTTCGATAGTAGGAACAGATGCATCCGATATGATACTTGAGATGCCCTCGGCTCCGCTGTAGGGGACAGCCGAGTGAGCTGCTGGCCAAGCGAGCGCTATCTCTCACTCACCCACTCTACCTCGGATCACGGCAGCTCAGAGTGGGGCGGGCAGTCGTAGCGGTTCTTGATTCAGGGTTTTTTGCGCCACATGCCTGATGCATCCGTTGTCGGATTAACCTTGCGCCTGTTACTCCCTGCCTACAGTCACCGATATGCCCCCACTTGTGAATGAAGCGGTATCTTCGAGTGGGGACAAAGTGGAGTGGCCGGCAGATAGGAATAAAGCGGGCATGAAGATGTACTAGTCGATTACTTGGCTTGTTATAGGTTAGTCGCTATATATGCGGCCATGCCCTCCCAAGCCCCCTTCCTATCACCTTGAACATATAGATTCCTCCTACCAAGCAGTGTACTATTGTGCACGATCCCAATCATCAGATCCTAAAAACAATGGCCGACAAAACGATTTTGGAGGATAAAGGCTACGTCCAAGAAGATGTGGTCGGTGCTCAGTATTCAGAGGAGGAAAGGAGGGTGCTGGATAAGCGGATCAACCGCAAGATGGATTGCAGGATTATGCCATGGATCATCGTGTCATACCTTCTGAACTACCTGTACGTGGTCCGATTCCTACATGAATAAAGCTGACGGAGCTAGAGATCGAACGAATCTGGGCAATGCCAGGACGCTGAACAACGACAAACCTGGTCACTCAATGGTGGAGACCTTGAACCTCCAAGGCGACCGATACTTGCTTGTCGTAGCTATTTTCTTCATGTCAGTCCGACTATATGTGTTTTATACCGTGCCTGACATCCAGCCCATATGTCATATTCGAATTCCCATCCAACATTGCCATGAAATATTTCACCCCTTCCCGATGGATCTCTCGGATCATGGTATCATGGGGTATTGTTACTTGCTGTACCGCAGCCGTGACGACCTACGAAGGTCTTATCGTCTGCCGGGTATTTCTGGGAATCGCCGAAGCTGGATTCTTGTACGTCAATCATTTTCTTCATCGTCCGCCTGCTATGCTAACAAACGTAGCCCCGGATGCCTCATGTATCTTTGCTTCTTTTACCCGCCCAGTGTTCGGGCGACTCGTATGGCGTTCTTCTCCGCCTCTATCACGGTTGCAGGTATGTTTCTCCAAAAAATGACAATACTCAAGATTCTGATTTTCAGGCGCTTTCGGCGGTCTCATCGCCACTGGAGTCGGATTCATGTCCGGTCTAGGAGGTCTACACGGCTGGCAATGGCTGTAAGCGTTGTTTCACGCGCACAATTGCCCGATACTGATAGCAAAAGGTTCATCTTGGAGGGTATCCCTACAGTCATTATTGGTGTCCTGATTTGGGTACGTCGACGTTGAGGCATCGGCGCCTTTTGCTAACATCACAGTTCTTCTTACCAGACTACCCCGAAACCGCCATGTGGCTCACTGAAGAAGAGCGAGCTTGGGCATGTGAGAGAATGGGTCCATACGCACCAAAGGGCACCGACTCGCACTTCAACAAGGTTGACTTCTTCAACACTCTGAAGTCGATCGAATTCTGGCTTTTCTCCATCACTTATTTCCTTTTGGCTAATTCAGGCAACGCTTTCGGCTATTTCACGCCGACTATCGTTGCAACTCTGGGCTACAAAGGATGTGAGTGGTTCTGGCAGATGAAAGTGGAAGAGCTGACAACCTAGATATGGGTCAATTGATGACCGTTCCTCCCAACGTCATGGGTTTCATCGCCATCGTTGGAAACTCCTATTGGTCTGATCGACGAAAAGAACGACCTACTCATATTCTTGGAGCTATCGCATTCGTCATGATTGGCTGGATTCTACTCGCTACCGTTGATGGAGTTGCTGGGCGATATGTCGGAGTATGCATGGTCGCATGTACCAACGCTGCCATCATTCCTTTCGTCGGATTCCTGTCGGCCAGTTATAGCGGAGCGACCTCGACCGCAGTGGCTACTGGTGGAGTGTGAGTCCAAGTCCTCTGAGTATCACTTAGTATATCGCTTACATATCAGTATCGCCATTGCGAACATTTCTGGAGTCGTCACCCCATATGTCTTCACCGCCGCGACGGCACCTCGATACTATCCTGGTCTATGGACTCTTTTTGCCATGCTAGGTACAGCCGCTGCCCTAGTTGGATACTTGTGGTACCGACTTGGAAGCTCGTCCGAATACCGTGGGCCAAGTGAGGAACAGAAGCAGCAAGACTTTGGCGGGAAAGGGGATATTGAGAGTCTGGGAGGAGGAAGGCAATCGAGTGAGAGGCTACCTCCTGCTGAGCTTGTCGACAACTATGAGCGTCGATGATATCTCATCAGGGGAGAGAGTAAGCGAGTAAATAAAGGTTGTCCAGTAGCACACCATTCAATGCAGTTGATACAGTTTCCGTCGACTACACACAAATACAAGCGTGCCTAGCTAAGATGATCACGCGACTCTTCGAAGCATGACGTGGGTCCGGGAAACTCGGGAACAACATGAATGTTTGATGATCAAGCAATTTCGGCTTCCACATGTACTCTTATACTCATCAAACATGCAGCGATATATCATCACGGACCGTTGTGGGGTCGAAGGTCTTCGTTTAGAGAAGGATGCCCAAGTGCCAAACCTCAGGGGACCAAATGACGTAAGTCTTCCGGGATTATTGCCCAGATTTGAGCTAAATCCGCAGATCAGGATCGATATAAAAGCGTTGTCTCTGAATGCTAGGGATATCCAGATTCTGAATGATGAGTATCCTGCTCCGCATGCTATTCCTGAGAACGTTGTACCTATATCAGGTAAGTCAGACTCAGATTTCGAGATTTTGGAATTGGTAGTCAGATGGAGCCGGTGTTGTCGAAGCTATAGGAGATGAGGTGACTTTGTTCAAAGTCGGTGATCGAGTTGCACCTGTTTTTCCCCAGGGGTATCACTTTGTATGTACATGTATCCTCAAACAAGTCGTCGCTAAGCAGGTCTTCGCTAACTGACAGGAGGAAGATCTGCCTTTGAGGAGTCTGAAACGAGGACTCGGAGGTGGCATTGATGGTGTTGCACAGGAATACTTTGTCTGCAGTGAGGAAGATGCCGTTCCGATACCTGCCAACATGTCATTCGAGGAAGCAGCTACCATGCCCGTAGCATATACTACCGCATGGTCGAGCTTGTTCTCGCACCACCCAAAACTCCAATCTGGTCAGACTGTGCTTTGCCTTGGGACTGGAGGGGTATCATTATGTGCTGCTCAAGTACGTCTTGCCCCTTTTCATCGCTGTCATTCTGTCCTGATAGTAGATTGCATTGGTGACTGGGGCAAAAGTGATCTTGACTTCCTCGTCGCAGGCCAAGCTGGACAGGGCTAGAGAACTGCTTGAACCTCTCGTTCGAAATAATGATATCAACGCTGTGCAAACTATCGATTATTCCAAGATTGATGCTTGGGATCAGGAGGCTAGGAAATTGAATGGAGGTAAGGGTGTCGACTTTGTGATTGAAATCGGAGGAAGGGGAACAATTGGAAGGAGTATCAGAAGCACCAAGCCGGGAGGATTGGTAGCGGTTTCGGGATACGTATCGACCTTCAAATCCATCGATCACGCTGTGTTGAAAGAAGGTGAGTCTTCTGACTTTCGATATGAAGTTGAGGTTGATCGTCAGATCTCGCTCAAACGATTCTCTACTCGGCGGCCAACGTTCGGGGAGTGTTTGCATGTAACCGAGAAGACTTCAAAACGATGGTCTCGGCCCTGGAAACAGGAGGGGTGAAACCCATAATCGATAAGGTATGTCATTCTTTCATTCCCTTGGTACCGAACTAACGATGCAGACCTTCCCATTCTCGGAATTGAAAGATGCTTACCAGTACATGATGGATGGTAAGCATTTTGGCAAGGTCAGTGTGAAGCTATAATGTATATCGTGGAGCCGAATGTATGTTTCTTTACAGACGTTGTTGGTCTATCAAGATGCAAGTGATGTAAGATACCTGACTGGGAGTACAGTTCCACGGGTGACCACACATGAGGGATGCTGATGGTATGCATGGGGATGCCTGTCACCTCCTTGCCACTACTGATTCCCTCCACTTGTTCCAAGTTGGATTCCACGCCTCAAGCCACATGACGCAGTGATATTACTTGATTCAGAAATCATGTTACCGGCAACATGGAATTCAGGGTAAACTGGCAGAAGATCTACCAAACCTTTTTCAAGAGTTCCCAAGCCTTCCCGCTCACCTCTGCTCCACTCAATCGGCTCGGTGCCGTGAGGCAGAGAGTATGTAGGCATAAGCATCAGCTTTAGGCAGATGATGGGAAGATGCAGTAGGTGATCGAGCAAGATGTCTTAAGGAGGATAATTAGTCCAAGGCACATATGGCACGGGTTGACTTTTAGGGGTGGGACGGGATCTCCTTTGTAAAGTGGCTCAAAAGAAGCATCTACATTCTGTGGAAACGTAGTCAGTCACCTCATTGTATTGTACATTGTACATCCACTGGGATATCGATAAACATCAAGCCATCTCTTTCACATTCACTATCTGGGCTCTCGCATTATAATAACACTATCAGCTATACCCGTACATAAATCGACTTCGTGAACCGAACAAAATCGGAACGTTCTGCGCCCAAAGGACCCCTCTAGAATCATTAATCAATTCATCGATCGATAGCGTGTCTATTACGCATAACTCTCTATTCTTCTTTACAACTCATTACTTCAGCGTCTGTTGATCAGTCGGTTCATATTCGACGAATAGGGCGAACGATCAACCTAACGTAATCGATCTCCGCTACCACCACTCGACGTATCTTGATTACCACCAAATCGCTTGGACCCTGCCGGCATAGCATCATGCTCCTGTTTCATGTCATATTGGCGACCTTGGCGACGGTATCTGCGCAACAGGTAGAAGGAAATGGGTGCTTGAGATTACTAGGAAGTGTAGCTTGTCCAGGATGTAGGTCCCTTTCATCATTTGTCCATCTAAATTGGAGCAGAACTAATGGCCAGTTTCCTTTGCATACCTATCTCCCGGAAACCTCACCAACGCCTTCCCCTTCTTTGCCGACGTTACCGATGTTCGATCATTCGACGCCGCCGCCCTTAGCTACTTTTCAAACCCCTTCCAATGGGAAACTACGAAATTCGTGAACCAACTTGGATGTTCGAATGCGACGGATGCGGTATTGAGGTATCAGAGGACTGTGTTGTGTAGTAATTGGGTCAATAACCAGTGGAGTAGGGAGTGTCTGTCACTATACAGTGAGTCCCCTCGTCCTCGCAGATCCATAACATTCATGGCGACAATAACACATGGCACTCCTCCCCTTATCACCTGGACCTAAGCTGACGACAGATGGGACATCAGCCGCAACATCCCAGAAAATGGTATGCCAATCGACATGTCTCGATTTCGCAGCATCCGAAAATCAAGTCGTCAACAATTCGATCGCCAACTTTTGTCCAGCATCCAATAACGCTTTCGGTAATCGAACTGATCAGATGACAAAAGATTTCACCGATTGTACGGATTGGACTACGCTTGCTACCAATAATAGTGAGAGTTGTGTCAGTGGAAACGATAATGGAGAGAATAATTGCGGATTTGGAAGCAGTACCATCCAATTGTGTGCTCATTGTTCGGGCGATGAACCTGATGAATGTTGTTATTCTTGTGAGTTCCCGTCCTACCCCTCTTCCCCCTATTGTCGCTCTCTTCTCTCACATCTCCAAGTAATGTTCCGAGTTGGAAGAAGCTGATGGTAGCCAACACCGACGTGTCCGTCTGCGGCTTCGCTCTAGTTCCTCAGTCCTCTACAAGTGGAACAGCATCGAGCACATCTGGAAGTGGTTCTGGATCGGCAACTGCTGCACCTGGGAATAATCAGAACGGCTCATCTACATTGACAGGAGGCAAGTTGGCTGGTACGATCGTAGGAAGTGTTCTTGGAGGTCTACTGGTATGTCCCTTGCAATGATTTGTACCCACTCTATCACCAATGGAAGTGACCCTGCTCTCCTTCGCCTCAAACCCGAAATATTTCTTCATCCTTTACGTCAAGATGCAGAATACCACTAATTCCCAGCTCCTCGCTCTCCTCGCCTTCTTACTCCTATGCCTCCGTCGTCGAAAGCGCAACAACAACCGGGACTCTGCATCTTCATTCGCAGCAGGCGAACAAGATCGAGGCATGTTTGGTATCTTCCCCCGGAACTCGACTCAGGCCAATGCCAATTCGTCCGAAAAGGGTCTGCTTAAATCTCATGGAGGTGCTGCAGCCGCTTCTACACCGACAATGGGAGGGGACACGTTGTATTCCGGGAATGGTAGATCTACAGAAGGGACCGGATTGGGATTAGCTCCTGCTGCGCTCATTAATGGGGGCGATGGGGGTCTCAGAAACTCTGGAGTTGTGCTGCCTAGAGTCAAGGATGAAAATCAAAGTGGCGATAGGTGGATTGAGACCGGTGCTGAAGTCTCGGTTTTGTGGCCGTGAGTTTTCCCTCCTATCCACTTTCCCCTATGACCTCTTTACCTCTTCGCATTGTCCCTCTCCCATCTTCTCTTGTCAAAACACTAAACAATCACTCCCGTTGTCACTTCATTTTCGTCTGCGAGTCGACTGAACAAAAGATATCAAGCGGCTCTACCTGATGAACTCGACTTGAGACCAGGAATGAAGTTAAGGGTCCTCAGATTATACGATGACGCGTGGGGAACAGCACAGATCGTTAGTGGTGCTCAGGAGGGTGATAGGACGGAAGGTTCTTTCCCTATTGTAAGTCGTTCATGTGCATTCGGGTATTAGAAGGCGGGACTGATTATTAGGTTTGTGTATCGGAGGGATCTAGTTTCGGAACCCCATCGTCTTCCAGTGAGGGCTCTGCTCATTAGTCTCCGAAGCCTGATCGGACGGCCTTTTTAGGTATTGTATTCTGTGTATAGGAGTTGAGTGGGGTGTTTATAATATCTGGGTGAATGACGATGAATATAGGATACTCCTCTCTTCGGTCTCGGGCAGTCAAGGATCGCCTTGATATTTAGATCTCGCCCTAACTCTCATTCAGTGCCAGCGCAACACGGTTGAATTTACGATTAATGATTTACCCCGGTCGCTTGCTTTATCTGTAGTGAATGACGCGCAGCTAAAGACAACCTGAATGTCGGGGTGTCTGTGCGATGCAGCCGTTTGGAAAGTGGAACAACGACGTGCTGTCCTTCATAGACGTAATCCAACATTACATCCCTCATTATCAGTCTTAGCGTAATGCTGAATGATGAGATCCATATCGGGCGCCTGCTTACGACTGACTGTAGTGGGTCAAGTCGCATGGACGCTTTAATGACTTATGCATGTTATATTGTTCGTAATTTCTCGAAACGAGATCCCCTTAGCCTAGCGTTGCCTGGTCCGTACGCCGATCCTCCGTCCTAGCCTTCCTCTCTGCCGTTTCCCGTCCCACTCTCTCGTACTCGGCAATGAAAGCTTCTCCGGCGGCAATGATGGCTTCCGCATCCTTTTCGTACACTGGCTCAGTTTCTTCTAACCAATGACTTCGATTCCAGATCTTATCCCCGACGATGCCCGAGATTGTGTCCTCGTACCCCAGCTTGAAATCCGAATACAGACACTGCGAGGGTTTGGGGTAATAGTGCTCGCAGTTCCCTATTCGCCTTGCTAGGCGGATCGCTCCCTCTATCAGAGACTCATCGTTGACAGTAAACTTGCCAGATCCCAGATGATCGAGTGGATCGGCGATCAGCCAGCGTTGGCATTGATTGTAATCGAGAATATAGCACTGTAAGCCGTGATCCCCATCACCGCCCAAGACCAATTCCACATCCATCCCGTCTATACCAACGCCAAAGTGGAGTAGCGCCAATACCCTTCCCATTCCGTATGCAACCTCGTCCAGTGCGGGTAGTGCAGCAATTCCCTCCAACTTCAATGCCTCTGAAAGGCGTTCATACCGTCTCACATCAAGTGCCAAGTCCGATCGAAGCCCCGGTTGGAGTTCATGAATCCGAGTAGGGAGTTCTCGGCCAAGATATAGGCGAAGTAACCGTATGTCGGCGATCGGGGATGTATGAGCGAGATCAAAATCGAAGAACTCGGCTTTGTAAGTCAGAGCAACGAGGGGCGGAATCGATGGGATAAGGTCAAGAGACATGGTAGGGTTGACAAACACGTCCCAAGACGCCGAGTGAGAAATGGTCGTCACATCTCGTGATTCAACGGGGCGGATGGAGGGATCAAAAATCTGACGTGGACGTGGTGAGATGAATGTTGAGTTGTCGAACGGGCATGCCGAGTGAACCGAGCGTCCTTGAGCTGTTATCATGTTGAAAACTTCACCATAGCTGCTCGTTAGCTAGTGCTAGACAATAGGTGCCATCATCACGAAAACTTTGGTACCAAAATAGTCGGAGGGTTGCGTTGACTTACAGCTTGAATTCATGTTCCAACTTCTTGCCATTTGCCTTATCTCCTAATATCGTGGTCTTGTAGATGTAATTATGAAGGGGTAGATACGAGATCTTGCCAAAACTACCTTCGGTGAGATAGCGTGGAGTGGTGTCATCCGTCGATTCTTGCCGTTTAGAATCTACTAACGCTCTCTTCAATTCCGCGTTTTCCCTCCTCAGTTCCGTGACTTGGCGTTGACATTTCGCGTTCTCTCTCTTTACCTCCTCCACCTCGTTCCTTAGGGATTCCAGCATTCCTTCGTATTGTTCTGAAGACATTGTCGTGCAGGTATGGTGTATGTCGTATTTATCTATATTTGCCGTAATGATGGTGTGTTGTGGTTTGGTTAAGTGTTGGAAGTTGTCTGGCATATGGTAAATGAACCTGAGACCGATCTTGTACAAAGTGTACATTCGACTCGAAGTTGAACCAACCGTCTCGTCTTCCGCCATCCGACCTACTCCATCCACTATTCGCGTGCATCAGGTTTCTCGTTCGGGCTTTCGATTCGATTCGCGCCTTTCACCATTGCAGCCTCATGTGCTGCCCTCGTCTCATCCTGATATTGGCGCAATTGACGGTCTTTATATTTGAAGGCAGCTGTCGACAAAAGCGAAGCGACACAGAATCCAGCTGCGGCTTTGTATCCGACCTTATAATTTGGCGCTTCAGATGCGGGGTAGATCAGAACTAGGTTTCAGCAAGAGTAAGGGAGTCTATTATTGAGAAGCGTTCACCATTCGCGAATGAATCAACGGCATAGACGAAAGTCACCGCCACTCCGACAATGATATTCCGTTCTTCTGGAGATGGACACCAGTCTGCCATCCAAGCCTATTTATCAGCAGCTTTCAGCGATACAAGGTTGGGGGATATGGGAGAGCGGAAACCGCCGCAAGGTACAGCACATAGACCATCAAGAGGCTTTGAAAGTTGGCTGTGGATAGTTGAATGGAAAGGGGTTTCCGACTGATACATTCTTTCTGTAGACGGCGCTACACACGCCGGATCGTCTGCCCCAAGTCTGGGCAAGCGGTGTGGGCAGTGTCATGGAGGATAGACGTAAAGCTGGGTTGAGATAAACGAAACTCACGATGAGGATGGGCCCTCCCGAATTGTTGAGCCAAAGAAGGAAATAGCCCACCATCTTCACCCCGAACGAGGCTGGCCAGATGGACAAGATGGTACACCCGACAAGGGTGATAATCTGCCGTATCAGGTTTCTATCGGTTGGTAGACGAGAACCTCACCATCTGGATCACAATCCACGTAGCCCTCTTGCCAGTTCTCGAGCTGAGCCAAGCAAAAAACAACATGGCGATAAGCTGTAACGCATATCCACCAATCGGGATCGCGTTGATTTCCGATACTGAGAATCGCAGACTCCCATCGGGTTTCTTGACGTCTTTCTGGATTGTCAATATCTCGCATCGGTCCCGTCCGTATTTCACATACAAGGAAGAGGATGATCCAGGTGTTGGAGTTGGTGGCCCATGCCCAGAAAGCGTAGGATAAAGTGAAAACGTATAGCTGCCAACCTTTGAAAGTTTTCTTCACACTCTTCCACGAGAGTTTCTGCGCGTCAGCTTACACATTGCGGGCAAACCGGGATCACTGACAGTTGAAGGTAGCTTCTTTACTCTGTCAAGACGCCATCGGGATATCTTGTCATCTTCTCCTGACATCCAAAATACCTTGGCCATACCGGGAGCATCCGGAATCTGCTTAGTTGGTACGCACTCCAGGAAGAAGCAGGGTAACTTACCAGGAAGAAGCCCGCTGCAGCGACAACGACCGTCATGATAGCGTTAAAGATGAACCTTACATTCAGCATTATAATCTTGACCACATGTTCACTTACAACCACCTCCAGCCAGCAATTCCATAGGTTCCGTTCAGGGTTTCGTGGATGGCTACCTGCATGAACGACACAAACATCGAAGCGGCTGGGTAGGAGCTACTGAAGATCGCCACCCTGGTCGCTAGTTCGGACGGGGTGCTGGTAATATCAGTGTATGATCTTGAGTAGCAGTGCGGCACGAAGTAGACTTACTACCAATTACACAGAATCGTGACGATGCCTGGGTACGAGCTAGCTTCGAACACGCCTATGAAGAACCGGAGAGCGTACATTCCCTCGATAGAGTGACTGACCGCCATCAGACCTGGAGACGTCAGCGACATGTATCGCTGTTCAAGGTGCTTACCCGTGAGAACACCCCATGCTAGCTCGAGAGGTGGTAACCAGAACTTGGGCCGGACTGATGTCAAGATCAATTGTGAGGGCTACGCATGTGAGTCACCGCATCACGAGCGATAGAGAGACTTACAATAAGAAAGACCGCATATCCTACTCGAAATAGCGTATCAAGGTAGTTGAGTTGATTCCCTTGGAAGTCCATCTACTCCTTCAGTCCCTTTTTTTTAATCCGAGCTGATAGTGCTTACGTCCTCTTTCATTCCCGATGCATAAGCGGTCTTGTAATTCGAGGAATCGATTTGCTTGTCCGTCAGTTCAGTGGATTGGTTTGCAGGGACCAATGACCGACCTTTATCAGATACGCCAGCCATGCCCATGTCATCAGACACACATCTAGCTTGAGCAGAAATTTTGTTTCTCTCCGTTTCTCAAATAGGTGCTCATCGATGTCAGAGTTGAACAACTCGAAACTCGGATCGTCAGAGCTCTCGTTGCGCTCGGACTCCGGGCTGCCCATCCTGCTGCAAGGATCACACCGTCTCGTCAATAATGATCTGCTGTTATGTTTGCATATTCACGGCTTTTCGGGCCAATGATAAGGCCGACATGACAAGACAAGCCTACTTGGATTAGGCGCTGCTAGTTCGGATTTGGCCGATAAAGCCCCACCTTGTTTTCTCGGTTAGTTAAATAGTTTCATTTGAGTTATCTACCTCGGCCTAGTGGGGCCAGGGGAAGTTCTATCGGTAAGGTGAAGAGGTGGGATTGGGCTATTTGAAGGCTAGTACCGCATGTTCTTCGGTCAGAGCGCACACGGCCTTATCTCTGCCGGCAGGCAACTCCGGGCTGAGTCATCTGTATATATGTTTTCACGACTCGAAGAAGGTTTAAAACAGTACTCACATCTATACAACCTTCTGATCAGTCCTGAATATCTATAGAAGTTGTGGACAGAATGAATCGAGACGATGCGATCGATATAGCCAGAAGTCCACATACCCCTGAGGAAATACCGGTCGAGAAGTATGCAGAGAAGGATGTTACGTATCAAGCCGATGAAGGGGTGATCGTTCTCGACACCGCTGGCGAAGACAATGCAGACATTGCGACCAAGGCGTAAGTGAAGTGGCGAGACAGTATGCTGATATGGCAGAGAATTACAGCTCGCTGAGGATGAGCTACTTGAGTTGGAGCGGAAACTCGGTACAATGAGCTTGGAGCGTTGCGTCAAGGTGCGTCCTCTGGTGTCTAGATTGCGCTGATGAGCCTTAGATCATTAGACAAGTCGAAGCGATGCACCGATACGACCAGAACTTTCCGGGACACGCACTGGAACGTATCGGTACCTTTCTTGACGATCCCGATGTACTCCAAAATCCCGGAAAATACCCCGATCTTGTTCGGGAGATGAAGTTGGAAGCCATCCTGTCGACCGAAAATTCCCCATACCAGGAAGTACGGGCAAACGTCGATCCGACCGATGATCCTAGTATCCCGTCGTTGACTTTCCGGGTCTGGGTCATTGGAATTATCTTCTCGGGGATCGGGTCTTTTGTAGACACTTTGTTTTTGGTGAGACAGCCGGCTATCTCGATCGGTCCGAACGTCGCTCAAATGGTTGCTTGTGAGTTGTCTCCAGATACTCACGGGATTGGGCTGAGGAAACAGACCCTTGTGGTAGATTTCTCGAACGAGTCCTTCCGACTCGACGGTTCACCGTGTTCGGTCAAACATTCACTCTCAATCCTGGCAAATTTTCCCCCAAAGAGCATATGCTGATCACCATCATGGCATCGGTATCTTTTGCTTATCCATACACCGCCTTTTTGATCCCGACTCAAGCTCTGCCACAATATTTCGGTCAAACTTGGGCCAGGGACTTTGGATACCAGTTGCTCGCTACTATGGGTATAAACTTTTGCGGGTATGGACTAGCTGGACTCGCTAGGCGGTTCATTGTCTATCCCAGCTCGGCACTGTGGCCATCATCGCTCGCTACTGTTGCTCTGAACAAGGCGTTCCATACTGAAAGAAACGAACCGGTGAAAGGGCCCTTTGGTTGGGTGTACAAGCGGTCTCGAGAACAAGTTTTCTTGCTAGCCTGCGGGGCTATGTTCATGTCAGTCCTTCTCTACATTCATGTCAATTGGCCTAATGACCAGATGGTATTTCTTCCCAGGATACATATTCCAGGCTTTATCGTTATTCAGCTGGATGTCATGGATCGCGCCCAATAACGGACCTCTCAATAATGTCACTGGATTCGTCAATGGTGTAGGCCTCAACCCATGGCCAACATTCGATTGGAATAACTTGACTCCTTGGCTTGTTCCCTTGACTGTACCGACATTCTCGATTATCAGTCAGTTTATCGGGATTGTCGTCGGAACTTTGATGACCATCGCCTTTTACTACAGCAACTCTTGGAATACCTCTTACTTGCCTATTAACGATAATCACACTTTCGATAATACCGGATCGACCTATAACGTTTCCCGTATCTTGAATGATGATAGTCTATTCGATGCGGCAAAATACCAGGAATACTCGGAGCCATGGATGTCGGCGGGATTCATCACCTATCTCTTCTGGTACTTTGCCATGTACGCTGCGAGTAGGTCACCGCAATAGCAAAACTGCCTCGCCTTCACATAAAGCTCTCACGTATGTCCTTATGTTTCACCGACATGACATGGCAATGGGTATCCGTTCCGCCATGAAAGGCTTGCGAAAGGCATTCAACCGGGACGCTGCCGTAGTCGAGGAAGAGGAGGATGATCTTAGCGAGGACATTCATGTCCGGCTTATGAAAGCGTATCCCGAGGTCCCGGAGTGGTGGTTCGCTATACTGCTCGTCGTCGCTATGGCTATTGGAATGACCAGTGTCGGAGCATGGCCGACCAACACATCACCGGTCGTTGTGCTTTATGGTATTATTATGCCGCTCATAGCAATCTTGCCCTGTGGTTACGTGCAGGCAGTCACCGGTATTGCTATACCCCTCCAGGTTTTGGCTCAATTCATTGGTGGCGCCTTCTCGGGCGGCAATGGAGTAGCATTGATGTTCTTCAAGGTATGTTCCAAGACACCGGTCTCGATTTGGAGCACTCACTGACGACAACAGTCGTATGGATATATATCGATGTATCAAGCTCTCGCATTTTGCAACGATCTCAAACTCGCTCATTACATCAAAATCCCACCGCGACATACCTTCATCTGTCAGATTGTAGCCACCATGGTCAACACTTTTGTCGCAGCTTCGATCTTCAACTTTCAAATGTCATTCCCGAACGTTTGCACCAAAGACGCTGCTTTTCGATTCATCTGTCCGGGACAAACTACCTTTTTCACTGGCGCGGTCTTTTGGGGTACCCTGGGCCCTACACATCTCTTTGGAGCTGGGAAGAGATATAATTTACTTCTTCTTGGATTCCCCATCGGAGTCTTGATCCCGATTGGTGAGAACATCCTTCCCCGCCAGAAAACCAAATTGCTAATTTCCAGTGATTTATCTCCTGCGACGCAAATTCCCCAGGAAAGAATGGATACGACAAATCCATCCGGTCATGATATGTGCCGGACCGAGTAATTGGGGGTCACCCTACAACTTCAGCTACTACTGGCCGAACGTTATGGTCGCCTGGTTCAGTTTCCAATTTATCCGAAAGCGATATATGGCTTTTTGGGCCAAATACAATTATGTCATTGCCGCTGCCTTTCCTGCTGGGATCGCGCTTGCGGCGTTGGTTATCTTTTTCTGCTTACAAATACCCAAGGGTGGATTATCGATCGAATGGTGGGGCAATGATGTCGTGTACCAGGGATGCGAAGGGGAGGCGTGCGTTAGATTCGAGATTCCGGAGAAAGGCTACTTTGGACCTGATCCCAATACCAACTCTTTCAGCTAGTTGATGTGTACAGCGAGATGCAGTCGAGATCCCCCGCCGTCGGCCCGCACTAGGTCCTGGAGTAGTTGTGACTTGTACCGAATCTAAAGAGCTTAGATTTTTGATTCACAGCAGGAACGCGTCGGCCGAGTCCACTCTCCTGTAAGCGACACCTTTGCGATCGGCAATATACTGCACCAACCTGCTACACGAGCAGACAAGTATGGTGATTGGTCATTGATGCTTCAGTCCATAGTGCTGATATGTATATATACGAGATACCCAAGCTTATGCACCTATGTCGTGACACTCCTTTGTGGCGCCAAGCCAAATTCGCCGGCTTAAATGTCGGCGGAAAATCTATTTCCGTTTACGCAACTTCGAGCTCGCACGCCATAACTAGACTATCATTGTGCCGGCTGACCACATACTACTGAACGTGCTCTTGCCAATTCCGAGTGTCGTGATATGCTGATAGAATGGCATCAGTTGTACTCACTTTCTGATCACGACCGTCATGACCTATCATGCGGCCTATATAACGCTGGATATGAAAGTTTTTGAATGCATAACTCACCGCTCACCATGTCGTCTCATCCTGTTCATGGTACACCCTCTTCTGAGCTGTCGTCTGGCAGACTGACGCCCACCGACCCAGTCAACGAGAAGGCGGCCTCTGAAATTTCGCATACCTCCACTCTTGCTTCGCGGCCTCATGCTTACCCAACAAAACGAGGACCAGTCACCGATGCTGTAGTCAACTTCTTTTCGATCAAGAGGAGGTACCGTGATACGGAGTTGCTAGACGATATCGCAACTCAACCATCGGTCTATGATACGGAACAAGCGAAGCATTATCAGCCACGAGACGATTGGGAGAACATTGAGGCATTTGATCCCTCTTTTCGATGGACGTGGCGGGAAGAGGCCAAGGCTTTGAGAAAGGTCGATTGGAAGGTCTTGAGCTGGGTCTGTGTCATGTTCTTCGCCTTGGGTACGTCTTCACTAGCTTGATGTTCGGGACGTCTGTGTACACTGGCTGATCACTACCAGATATCGACCGAGCCAACATCAAAGCTGCTACCGCCGATGACTTTTTGAAAGACTTGGGTCTCACTCAATCGGATTACAACTTGGGAAACACCTTGTCCAAATTGGGCTTCCTTCTTGCTGAGCTTCCCTCTCAGTTGGTATCAAAGCGACTAGGTCCGGACGTCTGGATCCCCATGCAGGTCTGCATCTTCAGTGTCCTATCTGGCGCTCAATTCTGGTTGAACGGTCGTTCATTCTTCTTTGCTACTCGATTCCTCATGTAAGTCAGCCACCAAAGATCTTTCGCTGATGTCAGTGCCGCGTTCCAAGGTGGCTTCATCCCCGACAACGTCCTTTATCTTTCATACTGGTACAACAAGTATGATCTGCCAATCCGTCTCGCAATCTTCTACACCATCAACCCTTTCACCGATATCGTCACTTCCTTCCTTGGAGCTGGTCTTTTGCAGATGCGAGGAGTTTTAGGCTATGCTGGTTGGCGATGGATGTTCCTTCTAGAGGGGCTGTTTACACTGTTGATCGGTATCGCTTCGTTCTGGATGATGCCCACTGCGCCTTCGAAGACAAAAACCAAATTTCGTCCCAATGGGTATATCACCGACAGGGAAGCCAAAATCATTGTGAATCGGGTCATTCGAGATGAGCCAACCAAAGTGAGTACTGGAGTCAATGTTTTCAGCGCAAACTGATCCTCAGGGCAATATGCACAACAGACAGGCGCTCACGTTGAGGATGATTGGCAAGAGTTGCATGGATTGGCATATATGGCCCGTATATGTTATCGGTATCCTCATGTGGATCCCCATCACACCGGTATCTTATTACCTCCAACTCTCGTTTAGACAACTTGGATTCTCAAAGATCGAAGCCAATCTGCTGGCCGTTCCATACGGTGTGCTTTCAATCATCAACGTTGTTCTCATCGCCATGATCTCCGAGCTGTTTGACAACCGATCATTCACCGGCATGATCCAGTTTATTGTAAGTCTTTCTTTTCGTACCCACCATCGTTGGAATTGAATTGATGAGCCAGTGGATCACACCGTGTCTGATAGCCTTGGTCGCTATCAAGAACATCTCGGGCTGGCAATATTTTGCTATTCTCACTGTTCTACTTGGATACCCTTATGTACACGCTGTACAAGTAGCATGGTGCTCACGAAATGCCGGATCGATTCGTACCCGAACTGTCGCCGCCTCTCTGTACAACATGGCCGTCCAATTATCCCAAATCATCGGTGCAAACGTCTACCAGGCCAGCGATGCCCCCCGTTACGTTAAAGGGAATACGGCTCTATTGGTAATCTGCGGTGTCTGCCTTATCCTATACCCATTAACATATCTCTTCTATCGGTCCACCAATACGAATCGTGACAAGAAGTGGGATGCGATGGACCCCAAGGAAAAGAACGAGTATCTCAGGACTACCAAGGATGAGGGTAATAAGCGTCTAGACTTCAGATTTGCTACATAGAGAAGACGATCAGAACACGGCCGAGTTCCAACTGGCCCATGCATTTCATATCGCTGCGCTATGGTCCCTAACTGGTTGATATCATGCACGTTGTCGAGCGGCAACTAAGTCATCTTCCGATGGTAGGCGGAACGTGCGTCAAGTCGCCCGGTTGGGCTTGGCATTCCGACATTCGACATTTCGATTACGCTTCACCTCGTGTGATCAGCCTTACTATTTAAGGGCATCCTAATCTCTCAAGATGGGTATCTATCATCGTCGCCTCTGCTCTACTTGCTGGCTTGCCTCACGCCGCATCTATCACTAAAAGGGAGAATGATAACTTTCATTCCGATCTAAGTTTGCGAACAGTTGGTGCTCGAAACACCCTGGTAAGTCGTCCCTCCATCTTTTTGGGTATTCCCTGACCACAATAGAATTGGCGAGTCTGGCTGGAGAAGGCTGGGAATCCCATTTCGTTTTGGCACGATGTACCCCTTTACCCGGACGAGACCAACAAGCGGATTGTAAACTTTGTTGTTGAAGTTCCAAGGTGGGAGGACGCCAAGATTGAGATTAGGCGTCAAGAACCATTGAGTGAGTCTGATGAAGGGCTAGGCTGATGGTAGACCCAATTTTTCATGACGACAGGAATGATGCTCCAAGATTTGTCGAGAGTGTATGGCCTCACAAGACCTATCCATTCCTTTATGGGTCCATTCCTCAAACTTGGGAGTCGCCCAACTTCCCTCACCCTTTCACTGAAGAGGAGGGGGACAATGATCCAATGGATCTATTCGATATTGGAAGCGCGCTAGGATACATTGGTCAGGTCAAGACTGTCAAGATTCTCGGTGCCTTGGCTGTCAATGATGTATGTTACCTTCCGGCTACGTGATCGTGGCTGATATTATAGGGCGGTGAGACAGACTGGAAAGTCCTCGCCATTGACGTCAATGACCCCTTGGCTCCACTTATCGACGGTACGTCTTTTGATTTGACTAGTCGCCATGACTGATGAGCCAGATTTCGAGGATGTCGAGAAATACCGACCAGGTGTTTTGAAAGCTTACCGGGATTGGTGGACCGTGAGCAGCTTTCTGTCTGATAGACATGTTCTACGGCTAATCAACAGTATTACAAGATCGCCAGAGGCGACGAGCCAATTCCAATTGTCGGTCACTGGTACCAAAATGCGTCCTTCACTGAACACACCATTGAGGAGTCTCACGGATACTGGGCCGACCTAGTGAATGGTAAAGTAGATTCGAATTCTATCAACTACAACCAGACATCCCAATCCAATATCCAGATCTCGTATATTGCTTCCAGCGAGGCTACAAAGTCATTCGACATTCCCGCCGAATCGAATGAGCTGCCTGCTCAGCCCAAGCCCTCTCAGTTCGATGAGTGGTACTATCTTGCTGGAGGAGTCAAGCTGATCGAGGTGCCTGATAGGACTTAATGGGGCGAAGAGCTCGCAGAGTGTTGGTGAATGAGAGACGTATAATTGCCAAAGCTGGTGATAATGTAGAGGAGCAAATGCACAAGCAGCTAAACTGCTAGACTAGGCTCATAACAACGGCAGGGGAACTAAACTGCCACGAAATGCCGCCCCTTGTACGCTTTCTTGGGCGTCCTAATGCTTCAATCCGCTCTCGATGTGTCTCTCCTGGTCTTTGAGACCGTCTTCATGGTACACCTCGTGCTCCATACCCTCGCGAACTCGTACATTCTCGTCTCCGAAAAGTAGACCGATCTCCTCCAATGTTTTACCTTTGGCATCAGCCCGATGACAATACCAGCAAAACACGAAAATTACCTTTGGTCTCGGGGAACAAAAAGTACGAAACGACTGCGTTACTGGCATTTGTTGCGACGTAGACAAAAAAGTATTTCCATCCAAGCTTTGCGAAGCCGTAAGGCGTGATCTGCCCAATGATGACATTGTTGAGCCAATTTGCAGCGGTTGACACGGCGGTACCGAGTGCTCGCTGATTCATTGGGAAGATTTCGGACTGATAGATCCAAGAGACGGGACCGAATGATGCGGAGAAGGCGCCAGAAAAGAGGAAAATGGATACAAGACCCGCGATACCGACTCCTTGGTTCTTGTACTCGGGGTTCACGAACTGAGAGGCGATACCGGCTTGCCAGGCGAGGAAGACGCACATCAAAATTGGACCGATGATCAAAGGCTTCCTTCGTCCGATCCGGTCAACTGCTTGATCAGTTGCTAGGAATGACATCAATCATCTCCACTTACCGATGAATTGGATAAATACCCAAACGACTACGACCTGCCATGCCCCCGAAATTCCATTGATCATCAAGGTGGTGTTTCCTCCGAAGCCCAAGTTCTTGTAGATGGTGGGTCCAAAGTAGTTGCTGCTTGTCAATGCCAGTCAAGAATGGTACAATGATGAACTAACTTGACATTTACACCAGTCCACTGACACATTGATTGCACGAGCATACCGCATAGGGTCCTGTGTCGACTTGCCTTTGTGGCAAACAGCTCCCTGTAGCTGGTCGAGAGGTTCTCCCTCTCCCACTCGATCTGCAGGAGCATCTCATTAAACTCGGCTTCGACGGTTTCGGTGTTGGCGTTGGCTACACCTCCATGTAACCTGAGAAGGGTTGACTTGGATTCCTCAAGTCGATTCTGAGTAGCCAGCCATCGTGGAGAGAAGGGGAGGAAGCTCATGCCGCCGAGCAAGAAGAGGGCGGGAATGATTTGAATAGCCAACGGAATTCGCCATTGACCACTGTTTCGAAGGAACTGACAACCGTAGCCAATCCAATTGGCGAAGAAGAAACTAGAACGTCAGCTCGACCTTTGACGGGTAGATTGCTGACATACCCCCATACGATCATCAACTGAGTCCAGCCAGAGAGAAGACCTCGAGCGTGCTGTTCATCAGTATCGGAGGCGATTATCAACGATGGACTAGCTCACAGGAGGGGAGATTTCGGCTTGGTATACAGGAACAATCATCGAGAGTACCCCAATGGAAACTCCGGCAATGAATCGACCGACGATGAGCATTGCGATGTGCACTGCGCCTGTCTGAATAGCACAACCTAGAGATCAGCTGGTTCGAATCAGTCACTCACCGATTACCGCAATTAAAGCGCCAAGCTGGATAGTGCGCTTTCGACCAATGCGATCGGCAGTCTGTCCAGCGATCAAAGCGCCGACTAGTGGTATCAGCGGAATGTCTCTAGATGCACTTACAGAAAGCTCCTCCCGCGAATACCGAGACGACAGCCCCGGTCACACTCGGATCCGGTTTCTTGAAGTAGGTATGAAACTCATCATAGCTATCAGAGATGACCGATCCTATGATACCAGAATCGTATCCGAACAGAAACGATCCAATGGCGCTGTTGATGTCAGCCAACACTGAATTTCACGTACATTAGTTTACTATAGGCCTCACGCGAAGATGGCAGCCAAGTAGTTGATCGGGCTGGGTTTGGTTTGCAGAACAGCATTGTGGCGAGCCGAGGAAGATAACATGTCGACCATGATGAATGAACTAGGAGGGCAAAGAGGATTCTTGCCGCTCGCTAACCCGTACACATATCCCTTTTGACCATAGCGGTTTCTAACTCTCGACAATCAATATCCGGAACCAACGCGCCACTGCCGGCTGGTGGAGGCGTATCGCAGGATTCGCGGCGCAATTATCGAAGCTTCCGGCCCAAAATAGCCCATATGGAACCGCTATTTGGGCGTTCGGTGGAAAGCCGGAAACTACCCCTGATTGGTAGGATGGCGATCAATTCGGGGCCACGCGGTGCTGGATACCTATCTCCCGAGAATTGGAGATATCGCAAACCTTTTGTTGTAATCCATGGCCGAAAGGAAGTTTGATGACAGGTCGCGATCGAAGGTTGTCTCGAAATAGCAGACGGCCAGAAGCAAAGTGTTATGTCTGTTTTTTTGAGTTCTAGCGCCAACCCCAGTCTAATCAATCTAGCGTAAGTCGCTGGAGCCAGGCACTAGAGTAAGAGGTCTGTAAGGAGGTTGACCCTGTAGCTTTCCACCGAATGTCGACCGTCGGACAGCGCGCCGATCGGCAGGTGAGCGTGTGAAAATTCCCACCGCTCTATTGTTTACCGGTGATTTCAGATTTCCGACAATCATTCGTGATCAGACAAAGTATTGTTTCATTTTCTACAATCGACAAGAGAGGGAATTAACCATCACATCAAGTCTGGTGTGATCAAGAGCATCTCCGAGGCGCACCGCTTGTGTATTCTAGACCCTGTCCGATACATTCCCCGACCGCCTTTCAGTGGGATCTGATTCGTCGTCATCGCTGACCGGTTCCCCCCTAGCCATCTTGCCCCGCCTAATCCAGTCGAGTCTCGGTACTCGATTGCTGGATCCGCTATGTGTGCTGTTGACCGTATCTGTTCTCGGGATTGAAAGATTTGAGGCGGAGCGTAGTGGAGGTGGGGGTGAGCGAGTTCTAGAGCGGACTGGCGATTTAAGCGACTTTGGGTCGTCGTCACTGTCGCGCCGTTCGGCATGGAATGCATTTGGGTCTATCGTGACGGACCGGTCAAGGTAATCTCGGGCGCTAGCTCGCCGAGTGTTGCTCCTTTCCAAAGCCAGGTCGAGTTGAGATCGATAAGCGTTAGGACGGATATCGCCTTGATTGGGAATGGAGATGTGTCTTGTCAAGTATTCTCGAGCAGACTGACGTCTTGTACTGGTTCTCGAAAGTGATAGATCGCCGCGACTATGTAGGTTTGAAGCGCTAATATAGATATCGGCTCCAGGACGGATAGGAATGGGCGGTTCATCTTTCGGTTCAGGATGACCTTTACCCACAACTAGCCTGGTGGCTTGGAAGATCCCAATGGAGGTTCCGTGAACAAGAACGCTAAACACGATGAGAAAGTAGTTGATCGGGAGAAGAACCTCTCGCAGATGTTGACGGTTGGGCGTGTCGGGTAGATATTCTAGAGCCTCCGAAGTCCAGTAGAGCGTACCGACACCTAGATAATCAAGTCAAGCCAGCATGAATCGCAATGGCTGCTCACCTATTGGGCCAAAGTAGCCTACAAAGGCTGCCTCCTTCCAACCATCCAAAGCAGGCATCAGTCGAGTCTGGCCAGTCGGCTTATTTCACAGAACTCCGAGGCAAAAGAACGCACCATGGGAATGACGAATGGCAGTCGTCGGAGTATCAAGACCACGGCACCCAGCACAAATAATCGCCATCCATCGACAATATTTGTATCGGCATGCCAATAATCGAATGGCAGTAGGGCACCAATGAACAAGAAGATAAACTGGGTGATCAGCTCAACACCGGACGGTAGACATTGATTGACGTACCGTTGCGAGATACATATCGACAATCTCGGCAAATGCCTGTCCAGCCGTCTCCTCTTGGTACCAACCATTCCAATTGACCATACATCCGGCTAGAAAACAGGCAATAAAGTCAGATGCACCAGTCATATGCACCACTCCCAATATGAAGAGAGAAATCGCGACGCCGTATGCGAGGAATGATTCGTGATCGATGAGGCTGGTATTTCAGCTGAGGCGGGATGAGTAAAGCGATCTCCTTACTGCCTATCGTGGGCCCATCTCAATGCCTTCCTCGCCGAGAAGCCGATCAGGACACCCATCACCGCTCCAAGCATTACCTAGTAGACTACGACTTCGTACATCCTGTATTATCAGACACCAGATCGACGGAGGAGAGTATATAAACTGACCAATGTCCGATAGCAGAGCCTAGGGTTGACCATGCGTTGTTTGGATCTGCCCGTCTTACGAGGTATATTGCCAGCATCAAATATGGCAAGGCTAATCCATCATTCGCTCCCGACTCGGCAATGAGTAATGCTCGGACGCCAAGTGGTACATATGTCTCGGCAAATCGACCTATAGATCAGCTGATCTCCCATATAGCCGGCTGGTGTAGTCTCACCTTTGCAAATCGAATTCGCCAAAACAGGATCCGTCGGGACGATACAAGCGGCAATCACCAAAGCCTCGAGATAGCTGAGATCAGGAATGATTCCCCATATAAGGAGCCCAATAAGAAGCCATCCAAAGGTCATTATCGGCAACAGGACCATAAGAAGGGAGAACCATTCGGTCTTGATATATCGCTTGGGCAGATTGGCACCATTGAAGAATACCTGAATACCGATGATGATCCGAGAGAGGTGGAGGGTGAAATTCAAAAGGGTATGTGCATCGTGATTGAACCATTCGTATGGATTGATGAGGTTGGCGCAAAGCGGTCCGAACAGGATCCCGGCGATAGTCGAAAATACAGCGTCGGCTAGGTTCCGTCAGTCGCGCCTCGGAGCCTTTGACGACAAGGACGTACGGATATACAAGTTCTCTTTGAGGTAATACGAGATCAGGCCAGCTAAGACCAGGTACCCTCCCACTACTGATGTGGTCTTGGAGACCTCACTGACCTTTGGTCCGAAAGCCATGCTGATCTGTGCAGGTGCCGACGGGAGTGATAGCGAGAGGCCCGCTCTCGTATCTGGAGTTGGGGAGTAAGTTATGCTCTTCTGCTTTCAACTGCGCGGTATCACAAGATCGATAGATGATGTACGGAAGACGATAGAGCGTCTAAATACATCACCGTCTTTCCATCGTCGAAGAAGAAATCATAGCGACAAAGGGCCTATATCAGGGTCAGAACACAGAGCCAAGATCGCCAAGATGTCAGTCCAGCCAAGCGCCCTCGGGGTGTTCCGGGCATGATCGCGATGGTGGACTCATGACGAGGCGAAGTTTCGGGGACCGTGGTCCACAAAGATCATTGGCGCTCATAGTTGATGCAGTGGATCTGATGAGAGGTTCGGAAGAGATGATGCTGACGAACGGGAAAACGCCGGCTGAAGTATCCGATGTTTGTTTGATCCCGCCTGTATTCTAACTGTTCTATGCATATCTCGAGTCATTGCTTGCGCTCGTACACTACTTTGTTATGTAACTACCGAGCGAATCGGAAATCCAGCCGCTTGTTGCCCTCATCCTTTGTCGTTCTCAAGTACTGTGACTTCTCATCATCCGACATTCCATTCCAGACCATTTCACGTTTCTTGTTGACGTGACCAAAGAAGAAGTAGGTACCAGGATAGACGATCACGAGGTTGAAGACGACGACGGCGAGCATGGCTTTGTTGGCGGTATAATATCTCGGAGCATCACTCGGTTGGTAGACATTGGCGCCGATGATGGAAGATAGCTGAATGGACATATTGTACAGACTGAAATGGATCAGCTAACAATGGCTCGGAACAACAACCGGACTCACGCAGATGCGACGGTCCTTGTTCCGACGGTCCCGGAAATGGTGGATACCCAAGAGACTTGTATGGCATGCACCCAGGGGTAACTGAGGAATGCAGTCGCAATACCAAAGTACTCCCAATCACCAAAATTGCTAACTGTGACGAGAGCGACTAAACAAGGGAATAGCCACTTGTGTGATCAGCGACCTACGATGTAACACTTAGACATCGGACTCACTACAGTCTGTGTCATACACACGAAACTTCGATTATTAACAGCCTCCGATACCAGGGTGATGATAATCAAATTAATGATAGAGAACACGGTACTTGGCACAGCCAGCAAATTCGCCATTGGTCGAGAAAAGCCAAAGCTTCGGAACGAAATCTGGAGATAATTTGTTACCGGAACCGTAGGGAGGTTAAAGGTAAGAGAGATGAAGTAAAGAGGCCAAATGTGGTACGACTTCAACGCCTCCCATATGAGCTTTAAGCTGAGTGCTTGTCGATTGTGCATACCGCCCTGAGTGGGTCAGTGGCCAATTTCGAGGACACAAACTCATCACTCACCTTGCCGGGATCGTCACGCAAAGTCCGATTGACGATTATCTTCACCTCTCGGTCCGTCAAATAACCGTTTGGCGTATGCTTGGACTTGGTCTGAGAGGGAGATGGAGGCATGAGCCAGAACGAAGCGATACCGACACCGAGTGTCAAGATACCCCTGACAATCAGATTATCGATCTGGCGGGGAGGTCAGGGCTTACTCGATCATAAACATCCATCTCCAACCTGCTAGTCCTGCGACTCCTCGCATTTCGAGCAACCCGACCGCCAGGAAGTTGGTGACCATGCTAGCGAGGTAGTTCATGGTGAAAAAGAACGCCATTCGAACAGGTAAATCGTGTTTGTTGTACCAGTAGGACAGGTAAAGAATAGCGTCGGGAATGAAGCCGCCTTGGAATGCTGCTCTGTTTCCAATCAGCGGCTGAGCTTTGATGATTCGCTGACACACTTACAACAAAGCTCGAAGAGCGAAAAAAGAACCCCGTCCACTTAGCCAGAATTGACAAGCGGCGATGATCGAGTAGATCACGAGTTGGGCTGGAATCCAGACGTCAGGTCCAAGCCTCTTGGATATAAGTTGTGAAGGCAACTCGGCAGCGAGGAAGAAGACTCGGAAAATGGTATTTCCGATATTGTAATCGACCTGTGATAGTCCCAGATCTTTGAGGAAGTTGTCGGCTTGCGCTGTGGCTAAATTGGAACGCTGGACATCTGACACATCAGTCTGGGAGAGTCTAATATCACCGAGACTGACTGAGGCAGAAAAACATGACAAGAACCCAAGCGAACACCTTGCGGTCTACTTTCCAGATTGCCTTGTTCTCTTCTCGCCAGGTCCACCGGAAATCAGGATCGAATTGTTCGATATTCTATTAGGTCAGCGCCATCGGTCGTACTGCAGAAAGACGCCTTCGGTGAAACGTCACTGGAGCGAGAACGAGTGCAAAACCAAGTGGAGGACCTAATGCAGGACGACGGCAGGGGATCTAGGCTAGAAGAGCTCACCTCCCAATCTGCTCGTGGTTGGTAGAATTCGGCTTGTGGCGTGTCGTAGACTGACGGTTGAGTCGCAACCTCGTCTAGATCTTGACCGTTCCTTTTCCGAATGCCCAAGACGTGATACAGAGCGTCAGTCACAGGACCTGTGACAACGTTATATGCTGTTTGACGACTGGCTAATGGTGCCTTGCTACTGGGGGTATGCGTACCACTGCCAGCTTCTTTCTCACTGATATCATCTGGCACATCCCCTGGACGAACATTTTCGGGGCGAATATCTTCAGGTTTCACAGTGGCTGTCATTGTGCTTGAGAGGTGATAAATTTAAGTAGCGAGCCAATGCGCACTACTTATATGCATCCCATTCAGTCGTCACTGTCAGATACGAATAATGACGAGATCAGTAGTGCTCTCACCTTACATCAAATCGGCTGTGCACTGGGTAGGTTGGCGTAAAGCAAGGATTACGACTGGACCTTGGCGTTGAAACGACTTTGGTGACATGCTGCAAATCACCTGCCTTGGCGGGGTATCCAGGTCGACCTAGTGAGATCTTGAAGGTAATCGAGTGCAAAGATGTGGCGGATATGGCGACAATTGAAGTGATAAGACGTCTTGTTCATGATAACGGATTGCGCCATCGGGCATCACCGGATTTCCGCGGTGATTTCGGCGCCAAGCACTATCCGCTGATGTAAATCTAGGCTTTCGCGAACGCTCACGCCGATACCTATAGCCATAACAAGCGACTCCTTCCCCTCTTCTACACGCGGCAACCAATACATTTAGACACTGCTCACTCCTAATTCCCTACAAAACATAAATGAAAGCAGGATTCTCGAAATCCGTCATATCGTCAAAGGCATTCTCGTACAACTTGGCTTCGTCCAATCCCTGTGCAAGCATAGTAGCCGTCAATTCTCTCTTGTACTCTTCAGCCTCAATAGTTGTCATGATACTCATGTCCTTCAAATCCCCGGGAAGACCGAGAGCCATTCGTCTTTCGGCCTGTTTCTTGTTCAAGTACTTGAGGTATGCTCCCATACTGAGTGCGAGAACACACAGCACGGACCAACATCCAATATCGACGTATAGACCGGTTCGGTAAACCGGTGCTTCCCTTACAAAGTAGAATTGCGGACCAGCGATATTTCCAGCGCATTGGAAGACAAACATTGTAGCGGTCGTGACTACTCGTTTGGTGGATCCTGCAGCGTTCAAGTTGGCCCAGGAGAACAAGAGTGGTTGAAGTCCAGCGAAGAAGTAGGCGACATAGTACGATGCAAGGAGACCCCCCGTGTTCTTTCGGCTGACATGGGTGAGGGCGGCGGCTCCAGCGATGGGGAAGAGACAGATACCGGCGATGACGGGGAATCGAAGCTTGTATTTGTTGGTGAGCCAAATGGAGACTAGAAGGATGCAGATACCGAGGACACCGGTAGGGATCTGCATGAGGATGGCATTGAGAGAGGTCTAATCGTGAGCAAAGTATCTGATGGGTGGCAACACACTTACAAATCCGAAACCTTTGGTGATGATACCACCAAAAGCGCCAATACCACCTGATGGAGTCGCACAACAGCTGATGGTCAACTTAACCATCTCTGTTAAGACCAATCATCAGACTCACAAGTACATAGCGGCCCACATATAAGTCTTGGGGTCACGGTAAGTCTCCCTGACCTGGTTCCATTTCCACTCGGAGGATTTGGTACCAGTGTTGTTCTCCCTCAATCGCTCGAGCGCAATCAACCTGTCATCACCCTTTCGAAGGAATTTGGCAGTCGTAGGCGAGTTGGGTAGTAGGTACCAAACAAGAGGGGTGAAAGCGAGCGAGAACGATCCGATGAATAGGAAGATACCCTGATAGGCGTGAATAGAACCGTCTCCTGCTTGACCGATACCCCATGACATCAAGGGGCCAACGATGGCAGCGAAAGAATTGGCGACTTGGTAGGCGATGGTTCGGTAGGACTGTTCCCTGATCGTCAGATTCCACACTCTCCTATACCATTTTGACTCACCGTCGACTATACCACATTTGGGTGATAAAAACCTATCCGATCAGCGACGTTCTGAGCCCAGATTCTGAAACTCGTACGAATGAAGGCAATATGGTTGCTTCGAAGGCCCCGAGTAGTAGGCGACAGACGACCAAACCGGTGAAGTTGTGAGCAGCGGCGGTGGCGATAGTGATGATAGACCAAGAGATAAAGTTGAACATGACCCAATACTTTACTGGAAGAACGATAAGAGCGTATGACGAGAGAGGTTGGAAGCACAATTGAGCGACATAGACGACCGAAGTCAGCCACGAGTACTGTGATCCGACGAGGCCGGTTGCCTCTCGCAAGTCGAAGACGGCGGCGTATGATACGGAAGACTTGTCGAGCTACAAGTCAGCGGAAACGCACCGAGTGGCGTGAATCGCGCTTACCTGCTGGATAAAGTAGGTGATGCACATGGGCACACAGACAAACAGATCAATCCTTCTTAGAACTCGTCGCCTTTCTTCGGCGCTAAAGTCGCGATGACCACCAGCTTCATGAAGGATTCTAGCGGCATCGTCCATGTGCTTGTTGGTGGTCCAAGTTGTGTTCTTCTCATTGTCGTGCTCGATATGGTCGACCACGTCTCGGTCCTTTTCATCGACAGGTGGTACTGAGGTAATGTCGTTTCGCGACATGGTAAAGTGAAGGAAGTTAGGTAAATGAACTGCGGGGACAGCGAGAAAGAACCTTTCGGGCCTTTATGTATCCATCATCCAAGTTTTATGGCCCGCAGGCCGGCACTGGGGGTCCGACATCCGTTGCTACGGGGCATCTATAGCCCCTCCGTCTCGCGAGAATGTGCCCGGATTGACCGGTCGATCACCCCAGAATAGACGGTGCCTACACTCAGTTGTCTCTCCTGGTGAAGAGGCGGACGGATGTATCCCTCCAAGAAGCAGTGGAGCAGGGCAATTGTCACGCCGCCCAGCTAATGCAGGGAGGAATGAGTACCAAAATAGATCGGCGTAGGCCCGGACAGAGTGCCACAATGTGAAAAGCCGATATATCACCCGGGGGGCCGGTCGGGCCGTTCGGGCCTTTTAGCCGTTTCTCATCTTCGGGCCCGACTGACCGGTATCTATCAAGCGAGAGGAGTGATGTTATACCTGGAGGATGGGACATCTTTCCACCTGTATCCGGACCGTCAAAGCGTGGAGAAAGGTCCCGTCGCCAAGACGAACGGTGATGGAGTTGATTGTTCGGTGTAACTTTGTTGCACCCTTCATTGCTCGTTCAATATTCTGTTCGAAGATTCCACTACCTATCGCCTTTTCATAATTCAAACATCCACCATGTCTAACACGCTCACCGTTGAGAAAGCCGAGTCGCTCGTTCGCCTCATGACTGATGGATTGGTCAATATCGTCGACAAAACTGGGGAGTTCCTCTTGAAGTGTGAGCAGTTTGTTATAGCCCCACGGTTTACAGCCCGCTGACTTGACAGTGGATGATGGTACAATCATCGATACAAAAGGCTGGCAGGGATGGGAGTGGACACACGGTATCGCATTAACTGCGCTGCTACATGTTCGTCGAGATGTCCATATCAGATTTCTATTGACGTCCAGCACTCGAACATCTCGCCCATATCCGCATCAGCAGAGTATTCTCTGAAAACCGCTCTGAACTGGTTTGAAGCTCAGTACACCCTCTCCAAGGGTAAAGGAGCACCCAAGAACATCAACACCATGTCACCCTTTTACATGCTCAGTCGGGCTTTGTTGGAGGGAAAAGTCAAGGATCAAAGATGGGTAGATTGGTGTGATGAATGGGCAGAATGGGTCATGAACGATCTACCGAGGACAGAGGAGGGAGGTTTTCAGCACAGTCAGTCTACGCTCCTCCCGCTGGAAACCTGCTCACGAGTAGTCACCTACTCTGAAGTCAACAAGAACCAGTTATGGGACGACACACTCATGATGACTGTTCTTCCCCTCGCCCAGATTGGTATACTTCTCAACCGACCTCACTACATCCAGGAAGCCAAATATCAATTCCTACTCCATGTTCAGTACCTCTCTGACCCCGTCACTGGTCTCTGGTACCACGGGTGGGAATTCACGCCTACACCCGGATCATCCACCGCAGGCGTGCCAGATGACAGCAAGCCAGGACATAACTTTGCCGATGCTTTGTGGGCAAGAGGAAATTGCTGGATCACCGTCGCAATTCCTGTCTTCCTTGAGGTCTTGGGAGAAAAGTATCTGCCTTTGGACGACCCTATTCGAAAGTTTTTGATCTCGACATTCAGGCGACAAGTTGATGCGCTGGTCAAATGTCAGAACAAGGAATCGGGATTATGGCATACTCTACTCGTGGATCCAAGCAGTTATGTCGAGACTAGTGCGACTGCCGGTTTCGCAGCCGGTATCTTTGCCGGTATTCGAATGGTGCGTTTTACAGTTTGAACGATAGACTAATTTCCAGGGTCTGATCCCTTCGTCCTACATCCCGACCGCGACTGCTGGTCTAGCTGGTGTGTTAGCCAACATTGCACCTGATGGGGAGGTCTCTCAGGTGTCTTTTGGAACTGGTATGGGTCGAGACTTGGAGTTTTACGTCAAAATTCCAATCACTTCAATGCCGTACGGGCAGGCTCTTGCCATGCTAGCGATTGTCGAGTGGGAGAGGATGGAATTGGTAAAGAAGTAGACAGCTAATGCATGGAGTTCCTCATCGGTCTCGATAGTGGCGCACAACAGTCGCAAGCTGGATCATAACGAGCTGGTAATGTCTGAAAGCGCGATTGACACTGGACTTTAGAAATCAGAATTCGTTGACGAGTCCAGGTGAAGGTTCGAGGACCGAATTATGGGTATAGAGGATTCATAGGAGAGGGAACGCGGAATGTATAGAGTATATAGTGTAAAAGAAAACAAAGTACGTCAAAAGCCTATCAAAGGAATAAAAGGATACCGGAACTCAAAGACCTAAGCACCTAGAGTGAAGATGTTGAGAGCGTTGGGTCCACCGCAGTTCTCGTTGGCATTTCCGGCACAAGCCATGTTGCACTGTCCGGACTGGAGAGGGGAAGAAACGTAGCTGTTTCCACAGTAGCACTTGTATATCAGCGATGATCACAAAGAGCATGTAGAGCGAGCAAGCTTACCTCCCGACCGTACTCGAGTCCAGCGATCGTCATGGATTGAGACTGGCAGAAGCTGGTACAGGTCTCAATGGTCATGTTGTCGGCGGCGATGGATGCACCTCGAAGCAATCGGCCATCAACTTCCTGAACACAACCGGTGTTGGTGTAAGCACCGGAAGTAGCATCCTTGAAGTTGCTGTTGGTGTAAACCTGGAGAGCGTTGGGTCCACCACAGGTAGTGGAGGCGTCACCAGAACAGGCGGTCACACATTGACCGGAAGTGGAAGTGAGGGATGCTCCGTTCGAGAGAGTGTCGGCACAGTAGCATTCTCGTCCATATTCGAGACCTTAGAAGCGGTCAGCAACGTCCTGAGCATATAGGATTTATAAACAACTTACCGGCGTACTTGGAGTCACCACAGAAAGACAAACATTGGCTAATGGTCATGGAATCGGAAGCAGTCGACTTCTTGGTGAAAGCTCGGCCAGAGACCTCTTGCATGCAGGTGGTGGAGGCCCAACCAGAAGGGAGAGCGACAGTCTTGGAAGTGAGGTCAGAGCTGAGACCAGAACCATTGGACTTGGTAGATCGGTAGAGCGAAAGAGCAGATGAACCTCCACAAAGCTCGTTGGCGTTTCCGGAACAGGCCATTCCTCCGGTGGCGGTCTTGGTGAGAGAGGCACCGTTAGAGAGAGTGGATCCACAGTAACATTCGGACGAGTATTCTAGACCCTGTGTGGAGTCAGCGAATGTCGACAGGGGAGGGCGAAGAATGAAACGGGGAGGGATTTCAGAAAGATCGAAGAATGGGAAAGCTAGGGACAATTAAGAATTCAACTCACGGCAAGGGGGTAACCAGCGTTGTCACAGAAAGCGAGACAGGATTCGACAGTCATGGAAGATCCGGCGAAAGTAGAACCAGTCAAGGCTCGGCCCGAAGTTCCCTCGGCAACGACAGCCTGGTAAGCCCAACCAGAAACAGTAGGGTTGACAGGGGTGGCGCTGGCGGAGGGAGTGGTAGAAGTCGAGGTGGTGGTGGGGGCTACAGAGCTGCTGCTAACGGCTGACGAAGAGGCAGCGGCGGATGAAGCAGAAACAGACGCGATAATCGAAGAGACCGAAGAGCTGGCAGGGGCGACAACGGAGGAGACCGAAGAGGCGACCGGGGCGACGACGCTGGAAGCAACCGAGGCGGCGCTGGAAGCGGCAGAGGCGACGGGGGCTACGACACTGGAAGCAACCGAGGCGGCGCTGGAAGCGGCAGAGGCGACGACGCTGGAAGCAACCGAGGCGGCGCTGGAAGCAACCGAGGCGGCGCTGGAAGCGGCAGAGGCGACGGGGGCTACGACACTGGAAGCAACCGAGGCGGCGCTGGAAGCAACAGAGGCGGCGCTGGAAGCGGCAGAGGCGACTGGGGCAACGACCGAAGAAACGATATTTCCAGCGGCGGAGCTTGACGAGGCGGAAGCAGAAGCCTTGGCGGAGGTGCTGGAAGCAGAGGCGGAGGCAGTAGCAGTGGTGCTGCAGATACCCTGGACGATGACACCTAGAGGGCAATCGACGACAGAAGCGACGACCGAGGCAGCGGTCTGGACGACGTTGCCAGAGGCACTCGAGCTAGCGGCAGCTGAAGTGGTGGAAGCCTTGGCAGAGCTGCTAGCAGCGGCCGAGCTGGATGAGGAGCTGGCAGAGCTGCTAGCAGCGGCCGAGCTGGATGAGGAACTGGCAGAGCTGCTCGAAGCAGAAGTCGAGGTCGAGGCCTTGGCGGACGAAGAGCTGGAGCTGGACGAAGAGCTGGAGCTTGACGAGGAGGTGCTGGCTTTGGCAGTGGAAGAGCTGCTGGAAGAGGAGCTGGATGCAGTAGCACAGTTACCGAAAATGTCGAGTGATCCGAGACAGAGAGTGAGCCTCTTCTCAAGAGCGGCCTCTTGAGCGCCAGTTCGGTCGATGGCAGCGGCGTTGGCGGTAGCCAAGAAAAGTAGGACAGGCAAGAGAGAGTACATTGTGTTTGAGATTGGGCGGGTTGGTAGAGTGAGTTAAAGGGGGTCGGAGTGGAGGATTAGTCGAGGTAGGTTTGGGTAGAGAGTTTGAGATTGCTTGGTGAGCTTGGAAGTGAGGTTGAGTTGTTTGTGAAGAAGGAAAAAGGACGGGGGATGGAGTCCATTATATATCTGTGAATGGCCATCTTGCCTTCCCTTCTCGGCATTCAGGCTAGGCCATGTTGGCGTGAGCGTAGGCAAAGGGCCAAAGTGACTAGACTACCATTCCCTGTTGTATTCTTGGTGGTCTCGATCATCGGTTTCTGAGAAGATACGGCATATCAGCCGCCCCCGGACCGCATGTTGTATCTATCAGTTGATGGTGGCTTCCTAGGCGGTGGCGTTGGCTTCCAACCTAAATTCTAAATTGCACCGGACGGGTTCCTGTAGGGTTTTCCCCAAAAACATCCGTTCCGGTCGAAAAGCCGGATTCACCAAAAACGGTCAGGTGGCTGAATCTAGCCTTTTCCTCAGCAGCTGAGAATTCCCATGAGGTAAGGATCCGGTTTCAGATCAGGGTTTCTCTATAGGCTGGCGTCATGCAGCATGGGTGGGCGTGGGCAGGACTACGGGGATATAGGGTCGTTACCGGAAAGCCGATCCATGGCCGGGAACACGACTAAACCTTAAATAGCATTCATTGCCGTATCCCGTAGCTGCGCAAGGGTGGTCAACGACAACGTCAGCTAGCTATGGAGCTAATTTTGACTTGACGTAAGTGACAACCTGAAGCCACCTTGTGATAACCTTTTGGACCTGTTTCAGTAGTAGTACAGAAAAAGGTCTAGAAAATCTGGACTATTGAGATCGGCCGGTGAGTTCTGCCGCGATCGTTCATTGAGAACGGAAGCTCGGTGATGTAGATCGAAATAGACTTTGGCAGACTATGCTTGTGCATCCTGCTTCCGGATCATCGAGATGTACGCAGCTTTCATCAATCAGAAACGAGGCTTGCATTGATCGAGTTGATAATCTGTCTTGGTTTCATTTGGTGATCACCGTACGCCACTTGAGCTGGATCGTCTTGCTTTGAGCAAGGCCAGGCCATTGCTGGCATTGGCTTGTCCATGTTTGGGACAGCAGGTGAAAAAGGCACTATCTGAGGGACCTTGGGATCCCATCGAGCTTGCCGAGGACGCCAAGTAGACCCTGTGTGTAGCAAACATCGACACCGTCCACGCCTACATGGTTACATGGCATTCCGGTGTAGACATGTGCGTTGTTTACCCGCACATCGCGGTTGCTCATCAATGTATGCATTGCGCACAAGTGTAGGCATGCGGTCACGACTATATACCGCGATGAAAATAACCGATGTAGTCCAGCTACATTGCGATTGCCTTTACTTCTCCGCCTTCCCTTCCTTGCATATTCTGCCCCAACCATGACCGACAATCTCGCGAGAATCAGGTCAAGGGTTCAAGGAAACTACAGATGATAAGGCCTATACCCCCTCTTTCATCTTGAGCGACCTGATATATTAGCTTAGTTTTAAATCAGAGTCTCGATGATACTCACCAGGACACCATCGTTTTCCACCCCGATTTCGGGATAGGGGAAATTTGGTAGTTCATCGATACGACCTACTTCATGGAATACGCTACGCCGTCAGCCGTTCATCCGGTCTACGAAATGGTGCGGAGAGAGAAAGTAGGGTTTGAGTATAGAGCGCGGTGAAACGACTTACTTGAACAAGTCCCCTACTGCCATTGGCAGGAATTCCAGACCTCTATACTTCCTTCTACCGACCTCTTCTGGATCACTGGCTCATCAGCATCTTGCTTGCCATGACGATATTGACAGTGGGAAAGAGCACTCACAAGTAAGCAACACAGGCACACTGGTACAAGACCCTCTCTCCCCGCCATCCAGCAGCCGCGTCTACATTAGTCTGCACCTCTGATTTCGCCCTTCCATAGCTAGGTCTCTCCGCCGTAGGCTGGTTCTCAGTCGGAGAGACCATACTGATTGCCTTCCTCCTTCTATCCAACTTGTCTTTTCGGGATGTACTTCGAGTGGAGCCGCTATCGGCACTGTTTTCACCGGATGATTTCCTTGATCGGCCATCACTGCTTTTTCTCCTCAACAAGTTGGTAAAACCCATTGACGATTCTGCTCCTAGTCCGATGCCTAGACCGACATTTGAAGAGATGGAAGACGTTGATCCATTTCGACTATGTCTGCTATTCGGTCTTGCATATGGATCGGAAGCATGACGCAAGTTTTGAGACGGTTTGGAAGGTGACCAACCTAATCCTGAGAATTTACCATTATCAGGTGATATCGTAGGTAGGCCAAAAGAATTCCTGATTCCAGGATCAAGGGGTGAAGGGGATCTCAAGCGAGGGATGGATTTCATTGGTGAAACTACAGTAGGTGTGGGTGTGGTAGTAGGGTTCGGGGTAGTTTTCTTGTTGAGTCCAAAGAATGAAGTCTTTTCCCTTGTAGGAGAAGGTAAGGGTGGTGGACCCATTAAGGAAGTCGAACGATTCCTCTTCTGGTCTTTCAAGAATGTAGGTGATAGAGCTGGAGTAGTTGGCCGAGAGGATTGTGGCGTATTGTTTGCTTGTCCGGATAGTTGACGGGTATGCGAGACTTGGCGGGTTGGGGCGGTACCATGTGATCCGGGACGATCTTGGAATGAAGCTAAACGAGTTGCCAATTGACGTGCTACTCATTAGCATTAGTCACGTTAAGAGAAAGGTCACATACCAGGTTTGGTGATAGCAAAGCCCTCGATGACATCTGCAAATGGTTGACAGGCGGCCTTCCAATTCCTCTCAACTCCCTTCCCAGTCCTCATATCCACCTCGTCCAATTGAGGATCTGGACTCCTCTTGATTCCATCCAAGTACTCTTTCGCGTATCCCTCGACCTTTTCTTGCACAGTGGCATGGTATCTAGCCTGAGCATTGGCAAATGAACAGATACACAAGTCGAATATCCGCATATACCCTTCCAAGAATGGTGGTAATTCCTCGACTAGCTGTGTATGAAGAGCCACGAAATCGTGAGCGGATTGAATCAAGGTCTTGTCGATCGGTTTCTTCTGTTCAAGGAGGTTGAAATAGCGAGCATAGTCTGGAGCTCTGGAATCTCGTTTCAAGATAACTTTTCGGGGATTCACTCCTGATTCGAGAAGTTTCGCTAGGGACGGCATGATTTGGTCTTGAACTTGGTCGTTCTGGATATCAGCATGTCTTCGAATCCACCTTTGTTCAGTAAGATTTGAAAGACGTACCAAGACTCGCCATGACTCGTTGACGATTCCCGCAATGACTTTCCGGAACCAGACCAATTTCGGATCCGGTCCTTCCAGTCCATCGAGACTGATTAGCCCTAACCAGGCTTTGACTAGACCATCTTGAATCATGCAGATATCCTTGGCAGCTGCTGTCCAAAGTATAATCTCCTTGCCCAATTTCCTGACGCACTGATCATATTGATCGACGCGATGGACTAGATCCTTAAAATGAGATAGACTAGCTTTGGTAATTTCAGCTACATTCCCACTGGCCGATGCGGAATCTATCGCTGGTGTCGAGATCGACGTCGACATTGGGATGGAAGTTGCTGATTTGTCTTTACGAAACATTTTCAGTCCTTTCGGTTTAGCGACATTGGAAGGAGTGAGGTTGGATTGTGATTTCTGTTTCTTTGATATCACACCTGCGACAACATCTTTACGTCTTTTCGTCTCGTCAATCTCTTGAGCTACACTTTTGGCCATGGCAGCGGCATTCCGGATATTGAAGTAGTCGGGATGTACAGGGGTGGTACATGCTAGCAAGTCGTCGAACAGAAGTGGATATTTGGTGATTCGCTGGATTGGCTTGATAAGCATCGAATCGAGATTCCAAGCGTGGGTATGCGGTTTGACATGAGACCAGCAATTGTCCAGGAAGGTCCGATGAGCTGAGTCGGCCAGAATCTCGGTCAATCGAACGAAAGCGGTAGATTGCCTGGCGCAGTAGAATTCATATAGCGGTCGGAGCCGGGGCATCTACCATCAGTGCCATCCAGGTGAATATAAAAGGGGAGGACATACCGTGGAAACAAAGACCTCTCCTAGCCTATCTGATCCCGACTCGCCATCTCTCCCAACTTTGACCTGACCAGTCTCCTCGCCCATAGCTTCATCCATCGCATTAGCCATTTCCTCGGCCGCCATCGCCAGCTGATCCAGATTCAAGAACACGGTCCGAATATCAGCAGGCGACAGAGGCTTCCCGACAGGAGGAGCCATACTTCCAATGGAACTTGTGCCACTTGTGTTTCTTGATGAAGTCGATATCCGGGCTTGAGCAGGTGCAAGCGAGATAGTAGAGGAGGAAGCGCCCATTGGTGAGAAATAGTTTGAGCCCTGATTCTGTCCATGTTCTGTAATTGGTGATTTCTGAAATGGCGAGACTGCGATCCAGTTGGAAGAGATTTCATGTCCTGAAGATCGCTTCGTTTCAGCAGTTTGATAAGTATAGACTGAACTTCTTCGCGACTGTTCACTAAAAGTAACTGTCGAGTCATTTGTCGAGACTTGCGATGTTGGGCGGAGATAGCGTAAAAGGTATGCGTCGCGAATAAGAGCTAGATCATTGGCATAACTTCGTTCGGTATTGACAATTTCGCGAAGAAGGTGGGATCGCTTTGTAGTCGCTGCGCTAGGACTGACGGGTAGTGCCAAATTTACAGCACTGGAGCTGCTAGACGAAGGGAATGAACCGCCAAGTGGTGTCGTCTGTGATCGGGTCATTCCGGTCGGAGGTCTGGTGATGGTGGCAGTACCTACGTCTAAGAGAGCTGCGACTTTACGCGGAGCTTCAATGATAGGGTTCATCACTGGCATGGAAGGTGATCGAGCGGGAGATAAAGGTGAATGACCTTGATCGCCATGTCGTGAGCGAGTGGATGAAGAGACGGCGGAATCGGCAGCTGTTGATGGTGTATCAGGAAGGTTCTTGCTCGTATCTGTGATAGACGTTCTTATACGTGGTATGGATGTTCGCTATATGTCAGTATGGAGCGTGTTGGGTGGTATGTTGACTCACATGATGTTCGTCATGACCATATCCCTCCAAGCTGATAACACTATGCCTCTGTCGTCCCCACCCATATGATCCCGACCTTGCACTTCTAAGACTCTCATTATCCGTAGTGCTAGTAGTCATTGACGTTGCCGTTGGCGGTGCCGAGTCCTGACTATAAACCGAAGGAACAGTCAACATTGTGAATCGAATTTCTTCGGCTCCATGACTATCATAAGATGCAGGAAAGGGTACAACATCCCCGGGTTCAAGTACCAAGTCGGATCCGGAAGGTGATGGGGAAAGTAGAGGAGCCGTGAGGAATGAATCGCTAGTTGCTGCCGTTGATCCACCTGAACCGTCTCGGACTTTTTGTGTATGGCCCTCTGAGAGCGATATCTCAGACAGAGTCGATCGTTGTGGAGTTAAGCGCCTCAGAGGCGATTTGACAGGTACAGGTGGACTTGGACGCGAGACATCTCGAGCAGGTCGTGGTGGTGCTAAAGGATTGATTGTCAGGCCGGGCGATTTTCGATCGGGTCGGGGAGAAGTGTGTGACTTGCTAGCGATCGAAGTATTGTGTGTTGATGAAGAAGCTCCATTGTGATCTATATTACCAGTGTCGGCAGTGGAGGGTCGACGCGAGGTGGCTCTAGCGGTAGTATCGCTGATTCTTCGTGGGAAGCCATCTGTATCAAGCGTCCTTGCTGAATCCTGACTATCTCGTGATGTCGTTCTTGCAATAGGTCCAAGCGTTGGAATATGACTCTTAGACGGTAATATCGGAGTATTGTTTGCTGATATACCATCGATAGAGCTTGTTCTTCTTCCTATACGTGGTGATGTTGGATTTGATGACTTCCGAAGTGGAATCTCGGGTGGAGAACCGGGTGAACGAGCGGATACGAATGATGATGTACTTGATGTTTTGGTAGAAGATGTATCGCTTGCTGAAGCTTTGCCTTTGGTCTTTGCATTTGCTCGAGCGGGTGATGAGGGTATTTCTATAGCTAATTTCGGAGAAGAGTCCATCAGTGGCGAACCGTGACCTTGAGAAATGGCGGGTGATGATACAGATGAGGCTTGCCGGATCTCACTACTTCCGTGTTCGAATCTTTCAGCAAAATTACTTATATATGGCGATTCTCCATTTTCGCCAATCACGCCAAATTCCGAAATTGCAGAGCTGAGAGAGCTTCCATCATTCGAAGACGTCTTTGCTAGTTGATACGACGTTCGCCGTGTACCGGGTCGTATTGAGCGGGAAGAGGATGATTGATTTTTGGAATTCGAGTTAGAGCTAGATGATGCTTCAGAGGGAGAGAATGCCCTTCCACTTGTGCGAGTTGGTGTGACTGGTGATTCTGGTGGAGCTGATGTTCGACGGTACGATTGCTGCGATCTAGGCGTGGGGTGTACTACACGGATAGTAGGTTTATCTGATGGCTGACGAGGTCGAAGTACTGGACGTCGAGTTGCGGATGATTCTCTTGATCCTGGTGGTGTGTTGCTTGTAGATGTCCTTGCACGACCGTGACCATGACCATGATGTGATACAGCACGATTATTGGATATTGTACCGTTCTCATCCGTTCCAGCTGTTCTTGGTCTGACCCGACTAGGTCCAGCTGATCCCATCCCAATCCCAATTCCACCTTCACTCACTCTTCTTCCTCCTGCTTGTACCGATCCAGATCCGACTCCTAAACCTCTACGCTGATCATCCAAAGATTTTCTCCCTTCTCCAAGCCCAGGTGGTAGCTGACTATAAGATAACCTTCTACCTTCCTTCGTTGGCGGCGTCATATTTCTGGGTCCTGCTGGTTTTGGTGATCCTGAACTAGATCCTGTTCGTGTACGAGACACAGGTACAGATATAGGCGGGGAGGAGGACGACTGTGATTCGAAGAAATTGATAGAAGCTGAAACGGACGATGAACGTGGAATCGCCGGTGGTCTAGGAGGTGATGTTACAGGTCCAGCACCTGGTCCAGAAGGAGGTGGTGTCATAATATGTGACTCTTTCATTCTGTCTTGATGATCTATCCCTTGAATCTAATTTCTCATGTGGCCAGTGGCCAATGGTAGTGCACTAGATCATTCGTCGATCAATGTTGATAATTATGATGCGGTCAAAGGTAGGGGCGAGTAAAGTCGGGATTCGCCGATAGGAGGTCGTCTGATGAAAGGAGGGACCTGGTTGATGTAGGGAAGGTGGTACTTCCGTGCTGATTGACAATCGATTGAAGTCGTGCCGCCTGCTACGTTGTCGTCTCGTCGGTGCACTCTACGTTTAAAGTATATGCTGTACACTAATGTATACTGTACCCCTATAGACTATCTGATTGAGCATGAATGGCGGACATCGCCGCCGCCAACTCGTCCGGTTAAGGCAATCAACCTATTTATCTTCTGGTTCTGATACAATACATCACAAACACCATGGCAAACGAACAAAAGCCATCAATACCAGCAGGACCATCTCAAAAATCTAGACGGACAGTCGTACGTCTTATTCATGTGGTTTTGGATACTGTAATAACAATCAAGGTTCAAGAGGAAGACGCGACAAAGTTACAATTTGGTGAATTCGCAGATGGAGAAGCATTGACTTTGACGGATGTTCAGGCATTGTTACTACATGCTAGAAGTCAGCCAGGAGCACCTCCTCCGCCTGATAATAAGTGAGTAGGCGGGGCTTGGCCTGACTAGCTTAGAAATAATATGGGTGAGATGCTAATGGAAAGAGTGTACAAGTTGACTACCGAATACGTGGCCGAGTTTTCGAATGCCACTCCAGAACTTATGTCGAGTATGAGAACGTGAGTAACTCTGCGAATCACGAGTGCGGTCGTGTGGATGCGTGGGAATGGCGGTAAATGTACAAGGAGTGGCTGACAGGTAGGGTATTCGCAACGGAACAAAGAACTGGATTCTTGAATAAATTCGAAATTGCTCAAATCCTATATCTACGTCCAGAAAAGGTTGAAATTGCTATAGCACTTATCCCAAGGTATGTCCCCTCAGATTCATCTGATTGCGTACGAGGACATGGCCTGATGATAGTTTGGAACGATATAGTCAGGGAGAGGATGAGGATAAGTTGCAGGAAATATTGGATGAAATTAAGAATATCGCTAGGTTCGGGAGGATCTAGTGATGAACCGGAAGTGGGAGTGAGGTGGGGACCGGTGATTAGGCGGTTAAGGGCGGTGAAGTTGCGTTCTTCGAATGCGAGATGAGGGGAAGCGAAAAATGGGGGATCGCAGTACCCGTTGGTGGTGATGTACGTGTATAATCCTATGTATGACCTTACGATCTACGTCCCGCTTGTCCCTCACATGTCCCATGAAGTCTGTGCCATGAGCGTGAGGTCACATCAGGATACAGGGAAAGAATTGCTCAAGGCTGGTCATCCAAATACCGCCCATATGATACCAATGACATACTACTAGCCCGTAAGACATGAAATGCAATGTAGGCAATATAAATACAAAAACTAGTATCGCGGTAATCCAAACACCCCCCCTTTCTCACACCATCCCGCCAATTCTTCCGAGACATTGATTTGACATCCTAATCGACTCTCATCGTCTCTATACCCAAGAGCGTAGCCTAACATATCTAATTCTGAATCTGATGGTTCGGGAATTGGGCAATTTGGAGGGATGTAGAGATGACATGTTGAGCATTCTGGTGTGTTAGTTGGGTTCAAACACCTCTGGTCTTGTTGGTTCCGGTCTTGTTGTTATTGCTTCACCTCCTATCTTTTCTCCCTCCGTCCTGTTCTCTAGAAAATCCTAGTGAACGTCATGCTTTCCCACTGGCTACTCTAGGGCATGCCAGAGGTGTTTTGGCCGATGCCCTCCTTACACCGTCCATGACATTGGAGGGGATAGCTTGGATAAAGGCAAGAGTCCAAAGTAACAGGAGAGAAGAAGAGAGATTCACTCACCCAAATTCCCACCACAAGAACCCTCCATCGAAGGTAAATCATTCGCTCTAGCAACTTGAAGTAAAGTATCACCAACTCGTGCTTTAACGATTCTCAAATCACCTTCAAAAGTTTTAAATCGAAGTTCTACCTCCTTTCCCTTCTTCTCCGTTTCCGTCTTGTTCACTGTTGCAGAGAATATAGGAGTTGTTGTGGAAGATAGAGAAGTAGGTGAAGGGTTGATAGATCTCCATATTTCCTCTTGTTCAATTTCTGTATTTCCATAACGACCTCTCCAGTGATTGTTGAATGATTGAGTGGTTGTTTGTGTATGTTGAATTTGAGTGAGGTGATCTAGCATTTTTCCAGCGTCTGAAGGGAGAAGGTTCGAGTACATGTCCATTGAGGGTAATATGATTGCATTCGCTGCGTATCTGGTATCAGTCCTTTTCTATGGCTAAAACATCCCAGTTGAGCTAAAGATAGAAGAGTGGAAAGAGACTGTGGGCTCGTGAAAGAGGCAAGAAGTCAACAGGAGGCAAGACTCACTTGTGTCCACCGACATGAGCTATCTCTCTTACTTTCCAGCCAAGATCCCTCTTCACTATCTCCGATCTTAGCGACTCGACTAAAGCTCCTCCAAGATCTGCACATCGACAATCTCGACTACCGTGTGTGCATACCAGGAACTCTTTCTCCATCTCCATTCCCTGATCTCCAGCTGGAGCCAATAAACGATCCACCTCCCCGTTGAAACCCTCACTCTTCAGTACATCTTCCGTAAACCCATTCCACCTGCAATTCCCACTTGGGGTTAATAAACGAGCAATAACTCCTTTATCTGATATCGTATCGAAATCAGCCCTTATCCCTGTCCCACTAGCTGAATTATCGTATATACAATTAACGACTATACCTCTCGATTTTAACCATTTACTTGTTTTCCTAAGTAGTGGGAAATAGAGGTCGAGGTGCGATGGCCAGTCTGAAGGTGGTATTGGAAGGTGTATTAAGAAAAGACCTGTCGAAGGAGCTAATGAACGGGGTAGTGGAAGTGGATTTAGAGCTGAGAAGGTTCCATCGTCTTTTGGACCGGAGCTGGAGCTTGAGTTTCGATATGTAGGAGCAAAGGGTTGAGGACGTAGTGTGCATCTTCGACTAATTTCTGGTTGATCAAAGGTGGGGTTTGAGTACCGCTGGGATTGTAGACTGTATTTCGGGATTGACCTGCGTGACGAAGTGCACAAGCTCCTGCCCAGTTCACTACTAGCGATTGTCCGTGTGGCTATGGGCCGAATGGCTGGAGCCGAGAGCGAGTTGGAGACGTGGATAGCAGCACATCGCATCGCCCGTTCGATTGTCCTGGCGACCGTTGGATTGGTATGAAAGGGTGGGTGGGTATAGTGGTCGGATCACTAGATGACAATCGAAATCTACGATTCAACCGGATCAACTTCGGTCATGGTCATGTCATATCACCGAGCTTGCCAGCAAAGTGGGTGGTCTATAACATACAGTCCAATGCAACAACAAGCCATGTCCTCGTGGTCTCGTAAATCATACATCTCACATAAGTCATATATCGAAACCAACTTCAGGTCTCATCGTAACCGTAAACATCACCCGTCATCCATAAAATATCGTGAATCGTTACTTCTCACTCTCACTCTCACTCATTGATCTAGATAATACCTTTACATCCCGGACAAACCCATCGTCGTCCATCGTCCACCTCATCTTCTTCCGGATCATGTCGTACGAACCATTCCCTCATTTTCTGATCCCTCTCACTTCCCTGGTCGAGGGATAACACTTCCCTAGCTTCGATCACTGGGATAGTATTCCCAACAATAGAGTGATCTCCTCTTGTTATGCTTGATGAACCGAATGATAGGATAATCTTCCAATCATCTGAATCTTCCGAAACGTCAGGACGTTCAGGTTCTGGCTTTTGAGTAGATGATTTTGATGGTTGTCGTAATGGTCGGGTATAAAGAAGTTCCAAGCCTGAAGATTGCATGTCCGCTAATTGATCTTCGGTCGGAGCGGGGATCGCCTTGGTTTGGGTTTGATGATACCATTTCTGGCATGCTATATGTCAGCCTACATGTGCTGGTGAAGGACCAGTTACATACCCGGTCTTGGACAGTAGACCATAGGTGTCGAACCATATGGTGTGTAAACCCTGCGGTTCTTTTTTTTCGGGCAGAATGGCTATTCGTCAGGAACAGTGGGTAGGACGAGCTTGAAATTACAAACCTTGACTCTCCCCCTCCCACCTCTAGTAGTCACTACTTCCGATCGATAGTACATATCATCAGAGTCAATCGCTTCTTGCCATGGATTCATCTCGTCGAATCGTTTCACAGGAGCTGGTTCTGTATATCAGCTATGTCAGGTATGGGGGAGATAACTTACCTTCAACACACCAGACATTTACTACATCCTTCCTATCGGAAATAATACATTCGTTATGAGCCAATTGTTTCCGACTACTGGTCAGCTCGGCGACTCGTTCATGAGGATATGTTAGAGGGGTAATGAGGTCTTGATCATGCAGAAGTGATCGTGCAGAAACAGGAATCATTGGTGGGGAGGCTGAAGGGTGGACATACGGGAAAGTGATTTTATCCGTTTTCAACTGACCGGTCGTGGTGTACATCCATTGAATTTGCCTATGAGTCAGCTTGGAAGACATAGCAAAATAGATCGATGAAGACACAAAGTCGAGCTAGGACTTGAACTCACATAAACACCTTATTCTTTGAACTCGCTTTGATCTCCTCGACTTTCCCGATCCACCTCAATCGATCTTCACCACTATAACTGGCTTCAATTCGATCTTCGCCCCAGAGGTATACGCTGATCGTCAGCAACTGAATTGCGATCCTCACTCAGGAGAATTGAAGGGACGGGTGGGATACGAAACACTCACAAATCGCCAACGAAAAAACTACATCCTGCGTCACTCCCTAATCATTAGCTTACGTCCATATGACCTAAATTTCAGAATTGAGGCTCCACTCACTTCGAAATGATCTGCGATTAGCCAACGTTACAGCCCTCAAACACTAGAGAGAAGACTTACTTGTACGTCTTGTAAATTGCTGGATCCGCCCATTCTTCAGGATCGCTACCATCAGCCCTGTTTAAAGATTTATCCTCAAATTGTAAGTCGAGAAGACACATACGGTCCATAATCAGTCCACAAATCACCCTCCTCCTCCTCCTCTTCCTCTTGCTCTTGCATTTCCTGATCTCCTTCTTCATTCCCATCCGAGTCAAGGGAATTTGGAGTCGGCAAAGATCCACCTCCTCCACCTTGTCGTCTATTGACACTTTTCGATATCGACTTTGATATCGTGGTAGATCGTTTCCTTCCTCTTCCTATTGCTTTGGGTTTAGGTTTTGACTTTAGTTTCGTCTTTGTCTTGACTCCCGCTGAAGACTTGATTTTCGGTTTAGTTGTCGTCTTTGTGCTTTTGGTAGGAAGTTGTTTTCGGGAACTTGTCGCTGATGTGCCGATTGATTTTCGAGGTTTAGTACGCGCCATTTTCTACCAGAGTTCGAACCTGATGAATGTATCTGTGAAGGTGAATGCGTGTCTCTATATGTCAAGAGGGGTATTGTTGATGGCAGGTGAATTACTTGTGGGATTGAAAGAAGAAGGCACAATCCAAGCGGAAGCAATTTTGTAATTTGTGGAGGTGGGGCACCGGAATAAAGTTGAGATTACAGTAACGATAGGTAGGTGTGGTGTGTTGTTATTGAACAAGATGATACTGATATCAACGGGGAGAGCTTGCCTCAGGCTCGGTGGTAGTCGAACCCATCTATGGAGATGTTTAGAGGGGGAAGTTCGACGAGGAATAACTAGCCGGCCGCTTCCAGCCGATCTGGCGGGGCTGATACCTACACTTGAAGATCTCGGATTGGGATCGGGCGATAATGGTACCCCCCTTCACATCTGAATTGGCGCAGACGATGCTTATATATAGTCCACGTAGCGATGTCTGGAGGTGTAGATTCATCGGTCGTGCTCAGTCTACTTGCTACTTTGGTGCGTACCATTTCATGACACGACACGACATGACAAAAGCTGAGGACAGCCATTAAATCTCCATGTAATATTCATGCGAAATTGGGATCCATTATTATCAGAACAACAAGTTTCAGCCTCTGGACAGGGTCCCGGTTACAGTTATAATTATAAGAATGGGTCATCAAGCACGAGCACGAGTGGTCATCAATGTGAATGGGAACGAGATTGGGCGGATGTACGAGCTACGACTCGACATTTAAGGATTTCAGAGGATAGAGTAAAAATGGTTGATTTTACTAAAGAATATTGGACTAGAGTCTTTGAACCTGCTGTAGGGGTATGGGAAGGTGGTGGGACACCTAATCCGGATGTGGATTGTAATCGGTAAGTCGACCGCGAAGCAGGGAGACTGTTACTATACCTTCACCACTGAGTAGACTGCAGTGAGGGTAATGTTCTCGTTACTGCCTTCTGTGCTATTGAGAACAGCGGCCAATCCTCCTCTGATTGGATTGAACTGATGAACAGGGAGATCAAATTTGGGGCACTGTTGGACAGCATACCGAAAGATCAACCGGGTGAAAAACATCTCTTAGCTACCGGTAAGTCACTCTTCCGTCTCTCACGATATCGATATCACCAAGAGACTGATAACAGGCCATTACGCTCGAGCATACCGTGATACCAATACCGCAAGATTATTGAGAGCCAGGGATCATACGAAAGATCAGACGTATTATTTAAGTCAAATGACTGAAAGTCAGCTTAGTCGGGTATGTCCTATTTTATCCTCCTATTTCAAGAATTCAGCCTTGCCGTATAATATCTCATTTCCCGAGTCGAACTCACTCATAGGCTGTATTCCCACTATTCGATATTCCTAAAAAAGATGTTCGCCGCCTCGCACAGCATTATGCTCTCCCCACTGCTGAACGGGCGGAAAGTATGGGTGTCTGCTTTATAGGTGAAAGAGGGAGATTTGGTGATTTTATCTGTAAGTCGAGGTCCTACCTCTACTTCTCAAGTGGCCCGATATGGATCCCTCAGAGTAAGATCAAGCTGACGTGTTAGCGCAATATACATCTCCTACATCTGGTGGATACCTCGTGAACCCCTCTGGTAAGAAATTGGGTAAACATGGTGGAATGTGGTATTATACCATTGGTCAGGGTGCTAAAGTCTCTGGGATGAATAACAAGATGTTTGTCGCTAAGAAAGGAGTTGGGGAAGGTGGGAATGATATACTGGTCGTCCCTGGATCGTATGTTGTTTCCTCCTTAATTTTTACTCTCAAACCTCCTTCCCTTGTTCATGGCATGGCATAAACTAACCAAGAAGTGATCACCCTTTATTACAATGTATATCAATCAATACTCATCCATTCCATTGGATCTCGGGTCATTCACCTAGACCTACGGCTACGGTAGGAGGGATGGAAGTTTTGGTTCAAGTTCGACATCGAATGAAGCCTGTTCCTGCTATTATTTCAATTTTGGAAGATGGGTCGTAGGTCGCCTCTACTCTGCTTCTGCAGAGACTGACGGATAGGGTCAAGGCGGAATTACCAATTCCGATAGGAGGAGTTGCGCCAGGTCAAGTTCTCGCTGTATATGATGGTGAAGAGTGTCTTGGGAGTGGGAAGATTAAGGGTACTCTGACACTGGGTGAAGTGTGATGCTGTTCACTCTGTCCTCTCGTTCACTATATGGATACTATCTCAATCCTCAACATTTTTATAGGCATACGATGTATAATACTACTCACATCATTTACACCAAGCCAATGACGCATTATCATTACGTAACTCTCGCTCTTCTTAGAATTCAGTTGAACGTTCTCGATCATCCTTTACTATACCTAAAGTACTCTTACAGTCAGCTATATATTCAATAAAAACAGCAAATACTCAAGCTGTCATCCATAACTGATTCACTATGTAAGTCACTCTTCTCCTTTATCCGTTTGTGAAACAAAAGGACAGAGATCAGATCAGAGATAGAGCTAATAATACAGTCACACCCCTACTCTTTCTTAGAGCAGCTACGGTGTCGTTCTTTAATCCATTTAGGCGAGCGGCGAAGGAGGAGGAGTCGGGGAAGATTGTAGTTGTTGTTAAATGGGGGAGGGAAAAGTGAGTTCATGTTCGAGCGTAGTGAGAGTAACTGGAGTTCGTGCTCGAGTTTAGCGAGAGCAGCTAGTGCTTTCGGCGGAGCGGTGCGAGAGAAGCTAGTGCTTTGGGAGGATATGAGGAGCGTAGCGAGAGCGATCAGAGTCTCTGGAAGGAGCGTAGCGAGAGCAAATGGCTTTAGAAGGAGCGTAGCACGAGCAACTGGCTTTTGGAGGGAGTCTTGACAGGGAAGCGAGTCTGATTAGACTGTAATCACACCTAGGCCTGAGGGACTCAAGTGCTCGTTGGATGTTGTGATCACAGCTGGAGCATGGGATGCCAGAAGGTGGTACTATTGGTAGATGGAGTTGAGATTGGGGAACACGGGAGAGCGGACTGATATCGTACCGATACTGGTGGGAGTGAACGTTGGCTGTAATCAACCCACACCACCATCAAATCACCCACAACACCACCAAATCCTCACACAGCTTGAGTCGACTCCTTGCCTCCTTTCATACAGTCAGCACGTACACCACAAGCTGATACCCAGATTCAATATCCCAATCCCACACCCATCTACCACCCCCTTATCCCAACTCCAAGCGACCCTCTCTGCCCAAACTTCAATCCCCACCACTCAACTTAAATTAATCCACAAAGGAGCCGTTCTGAAAGACAACACCCTAACACTTTCATCATACGGTATCACCGATGGAACTCAATTAGTAATGATTGGAAAAGAGGGTGAAGTACCATCAGCACCTGAACCTGCTCGACAACAAATTGTTAAAAAGAAAAATAAACAACCTGAAACCGATACTGAATCCATTTTAACCGATTGGATTCAATCATTAGTAAATTCAACTTTGGATCCATTACAAGCTAGTATAGCTACTTTTTTATCTTATACAAGACAACCGAAAGATGGACAAGAAATTAATCGACCAAAACAAATTCCAAAAGATGAGGTTTTACAAAGGGAACATGCTAGACTTAGTGAATTGTTATTGAGGGGTTTATTGGATTTGGATGGAGTAGAGATTCCTAGTGAATGGCAAAATGCGAGAAAGGAACGAAAGGAAGGTGTTAGGAAGGTGCAGGGGGAATTGAATAAAGTTGATGAAGCTTGGGGGGAGAAGAAGGCGGCGGCATAAGGCGCGTAGGCTGGGCTGATGGGAAGGCAGGCCGCTAAGCCGTTAGGCTGTTGCGGAAGTAGGCTGGGGCCGTCTTGGTGCACAGCGGTGAAGAGGATTGGACCGGACCTAGAGATGGACAGAAGATTATCACAACTGTTCATAGGCGGCAGATCATGTAGATTTTGATATACAGTCATCCTATTTTCATCTGATTTATTCGTTCAAGGGTTTTCACTCTATCAGCTGATCTGGTCAGTCTGTCGAAACACGCTGATAAGTTGTCATTGCAAGCGAGAGTTGCAGATGATGACCTGATGGTCTACATTGGGCATATACTCAGTCATGGCGAATATACATGAATGTAATGAGTTATAAACAGGAAAGAAACCCATATCTATCGTATCGCGCGTTTTGAATCTATGAGGAGAGATGTTCGTATCATGTCGCATCGAGCAGATCAATCAATACCTATGACCTATCAGTTAGTTCCCTATATATTCAACCACCTCAATGCCTATAGGCAATGAAAGGAAACGGAGAAGACGTACATCTTGTAAACCATTTGACCAGATGATGAATTAGATCCTTCAATTTGATAATCAAATACAATATCTAGATCACGGTTGTTACGCGAATTGGGTGCGCATGAAAGTTCTCCTCTAATAATATCGTTTTCCTAAGTCATCAGCTAAGGATCGCAAAGCGAGAGGCCGGAGCTCAAGCCGAGGCTGGTCAAAAGCGCAAAATGCTCATCGAGATGTAATGGTGGTATGAGAAAGACTTACGGAAACAGTCAAAGTTTCAGGGGTGTAGAAAACGGTTTGTTTCCAATGAGTGTACTTTGCGTGAGGACCTGTTGAGAAATTGATGGGTTTGTGACAACATGAGAATGAGATATCGAACCATCCTAGGAAAGCGTGAATGTCTATTTGTTAGCGAGTCCAAGGGGTGATGGCGGGATGGGGAGAGAAAGGTACGGAATGAGGTATTCCCCGATACAATTGTGTCATATCCATCGCTCTTTGCCGAAGATTGACCAAGACTAGAGGAACAAAGCGAGTAGAGAAACAATACTCACAATCATTCCTGGTAGCTTTCAATTCAAAAGGTACCTTGAAAGCAAGTTCCTCTTTTGTAACAGTTTTAATATCGATATGTCGAATAGCACATGGGTTTGTAACTACTGCTTTCAAGTCTACTGTGTCGACTAGGGGTTCTTTTAGGGCAATGTCCTTTATGCACGAGTAATCGAATCCGTAGACGTCATCCCAGACTACGAGTTAGCGAGATGATAACGGAGGAAGGGTGTCGGAAATGACGAGTCAGGGATTGTGAGGATGACAACGAGGATGAGAGCAGGGGCGAGCGGAAGATGACGTATAGTATAATCGTGCAAGATTGTTCGGCAGTGGGACATGGAGAAGAAATATCCAAGCGGACCTTGGACTTACAGTTGATCTTCTCTTCCTTGTAATCCTGATCTTCAATAGCAGCAAGGTAGATAGTTGCCTTGTCTGGGAATAAAAGTCCATCAGGAGCAAGGTATTTATCACGTGCGAGTAAGACAGTGTCGAGCATGGATTCGTAAAGGAGGAAGTAACCCATCCACTGGATTGTTAGCGAGTCTTCCTAGAGTAGCGAAGGTATGTGAGCAGGGGGAATGCGTAGCACTCGCCCTTTCTACCCTTTTATGGTAGTGGAGCAGGAAGACGAGGAGCTAGATCAAAAGAGATATACCTCTGAGATGATGATGTCAACCTGCTTGACTGGGAGTTCGACATCTTCGAGTTTGCCCTTGAGAAGGACGATTTCTGACTCATCAGCCCAATGATCGATTTGTTGACTGCCATAATCTCTTCGAGGAGATAGCCGACTCTCCCACTCGCCTCTACATCATACTCGCCTCTCCGCCCTAGATCGATTTACTAGCTCCGCTGATTCCGTAAAATGCAGAAAGAGACTTACGGTCCTCGGTAAACCCGTTTGACCTTACGATCTTCTCTGCTTGATCGAGGATATTGGACATATCAATACCGATAACCATCTTTGCTCCTGCCTTGGAAGCGAACATGGATAGGATACCTGTTCCACATCCGACCTAGGTATTAGCATGAGTCAGAGTGTAATGAGCCATGATCCGTTTCCTCCCTATCCAACCTCCTTTGATCACCCACCAGTTTTCGTATTCCTCAACTTCCGCCGTCACCACTACTCTCCTTCACCCTCGTTCATTGCTGAGAACACACGGAATGAATACGCTCAACTCACATCCAACACCGTCTTTCCCTTGAACAAATGACCATTCTGCATTATAGCGTTCCTATAACTCAATGTCCTAACGGTATCCTTGAGCATCTCCTCGTGAATCCCGAAATGAGCGTAAGAGTCGGCATAGTAATCTCGACTAGTCATATCTCCTACAGGAGGTAGACCTTGTGTAGCTGTGGCGGGTGCTGCTGAGGATGCCATTGTTGATGTTGATGGGATGTATGGGTACTAGTAGAGGTTTAAGAGGTAGCTCACAAAATAATTCAGCTTAACGACACTCAGGCACATGACGTGGTAAAAACGTCAGAACGTGGTTATCACCCCCACCCATTGATTACTCCGATAATAATCCGATAATCACTACTCGTCATCCATCCCTATTCTCGTATATTCTCTCTTTCTTATTCTCATACATAACAGCGCATAACAACAAAGATGTCTTACAATATTCTAGGATCAGGCTATAGGCCCAATATCACACTCTTCTCTTTCGATTCGACTTCAGCAAAGATCCATAAAGTATCTGACTCCAAGGCTCCAGAGAATGCTTCATGGTTAGAGCCAGGGAAGGAAGGGGTCATCTATTCTACGTCTGAAGTACCAAACGGCGAGGTCTATTCGTTGAAGTTAAAGGGTGAAGAGCTGGAGATCACTGGCAAGAGAAGTACAAAAGGGGAGGAACCTGCTCATGGTATGTCTTGTAGAATCATGATGTCATCCTCGATAATGGATGACATGGTTGATCCTGTGCTAATACTAAATGCTGATAAAACAGTACTCGTCCTCAGGGATGGATCAGGCGTTGTCACTGGAAATGTAGGCCTCCACTCACACTTAATATCGGTATCAAACTAACAATCAGTACACCGGAGGTCAAGTGACTTTCTACCCAACTTCAACCGATGGTTCCTTGAAACCCGAATCCGCTTCTCCACCTTTAGAATTCGAATTCCCATATAAAAAAGGTTCAGCTCCAAACAATGAACGACAAGATAAACCCCACGCTCATCATGCGATTGAAGATTCCAATGGTTTGATTTACGTTTGTGATCTTGGATCTGATCGGGTTTGGGTTGTAGAGAGGGCCGGGGAGGAATTGAAGGTTAAAGGATGGTTACAGGCTCCAGAGGGGTCTGGACCTAGGCATGCGGCGCTTTCTCCTGATGGTGAGTCTGGTGATTTACGGGTGTGGTGATCGTTTGGGTCATTCGAGGCTGGTTGGCGTGGTTGAGATGTGCTACACTGCTTTATACGAGTTGGGCGTGAGCCCGTCAACTTCGGGCGGGCAGCATTGGCTGCCGCCGTAAAGTATCCCTTTTCTTCCCCCCTTGCCTCCATCCTGCTCCGCTTAATCGCGGGTGTCTCGCGTCCCTTCTGTGTTTCTGTCTTCCCATTCTACCCCTCCAAGCCCTCGTCACTATGACCACTAGCCCTACCTCGCCCTTATCCACCTTTCCCGCGCTGACATGCAGAAAAACACCTATACGTCCTTACGGAGCTGCACCACAACCTATTCATCTACGATCTCTCCAAGCCCCTCCCTTCCCATCCTCTACCCGATGTCGAACGAAATATCGTCCCACCCTCGATCCCCAAATCATCACAAAAAGACATGTCCTCCGCTGAAATCTGTCTGAACCCAACTATCCCGAACGTCATCTACGCCTCAAACAGAGGTCAACTCCAACTCAACGATACGGCAGGTGCTAAAGGTGATTCCGTGGCTATTGTCCTGCTTAGTGAGGATGGAAGTAAAGTGGAAGATATCAAATTTGTCGAAACTGGATGTGATCAGATTAGGGGGATGCAAGTTAGTAAAGATGGAAAATATGTTGCTGTCGGTGGACAGAATGGTGGTGGGGTTGAAATTTACCAGGTGGGAGGGAAGAGGGGTGATGAGTGGAAATTGGCTGCTAAGGATGAGACCCTAGAGTCGATCGTTTCGTTCGTTTGGCTCTAGTCGTGAGGTATGTTTTGGATCATACAATCGAGAATGGATAGTTTTGAACAATGGAGATTATGAAAATGCATAGATATATATGAAGGCCTCCATGAAGAGCGAGCTCAATATGCTCTGACTGTATGTTCGCCCTCCTCGCATCAGCCACTTGAACCACCGAGCTTATACATAGGCAAGTCGATGCCAAGTGGGTGAAGGGCCGCGGGTAATCCCCTCTGACCGCGGATAATAAACCTCCACCCACCTCCACCCTGTGTTGTACTCTGGGTACACTATAGATATATCTATTCGCAAAGACAGAGACCATGGACCACCTCATACATCTGTACTAACTTGACTGACGGCAAGTATGTACAGATTACTCCTTTCAGGCCATAAACCCACTTTCGAGCTCTACGCCTTTACGCCCTCTGCTGCTCCCAAAGCGACACTCGAGAAGATTTCCGACTCGCCAGCTCCTCCCTCTGCGACATGGCTAGAGAAGTCCCCTACTATCTCTAATGTGATTTATGCAAGTAGTGAGGCTACCTCGAAGGTATATCAGATGAAGATTGGTGATGGGGTCGAAATGGTTTGTGAGCGTGATAGTGGAGTGAAATGGCCTGTTCATTGTATGTCTTCTCTCTACGTCTGTCTGCTCTCCGTGATTTGACACTTCACCCTCCTTGATCCAGATTGGCCGAACAAATGAAATGGAGAAAAGTTAATTTATAGTACATATAACAAAAGATGGACAATCTCTAATCACCGGAGGAGTACGTCTCATACCCGAGGTGAGCTGACGCAATAGTTAGGATCAGGCGAAACAACCATAATACCCTTCGAACCTAATGGATCCCTCTCTCAACACCCAACCAAATTGTTCACATACCCCGAATCGTATCCCTATTCCCAAATTCAGACTGAGAGAGGGGTACAAGCTAAATTCCCTACTCGTCAAAATGGACCTCATGTTCATGGTTTTACGACTGATTCGAGGGGTAGGGTATATATTTGTGATTTGGGCAGTGATGCTATTTGGGTTGCTGAGCCCCGGGCAGACGGGCTGGAGATGGAAGTGGTCGGGATGATGGAGAGGACTAGGGGTGATACACCGAGGCATGCTTTGATTTCTGATGATGGTGGGTGTTTTCCACACCTGTCTTCTTCCTCCCTGGCTGTGCTTCAATCGCGCGAACCAAGTCGAGATTCATGTCGTCGCGATCTTTGGAGACAAATTGTCCTCGCTGCCATCAATGGAATATCAAGAAGTGCCCATGCTGACATATAGACCGCTATCTATACGTCAACTCCGAACTACAATCCGAACTCTTGATCTACTCCACCTCAACCCTCAAACTCCTCTCCCGAACAAACATCACGCCTCCCCACCTCCCAAATCGTGAGACCCTCTTATCAGCAGAAATCTATATCCACCCAATCCATCACCATACACTCTACGTTTCAAATCGTGGATCAAAGCGCCTTGATCGGGTAAACCCCGAATTAGGTCCTGGACCCAAACCAAACCCAGGACTAGGGGTTGGTGAAGGGGATACTATAAGTATTATCCTTTTATCGCCTGATTCTGGATCTGAAATTGAAGGGATGGTGTATATCCAAACGGGTTTGGATTGGATTAGGGGTATGAGAATCAGTGATGATGGGAAATATCTTGCTTGTTGTGGTGAAGTTGATGGTGGATTGGAAATATATGAAATTAAGGGTGAGCGGGGTGAGGTATTCAATCTGGTTGGGAAGGATGAGGGGGTCAGGGATGTGAATTGCGTCTTGTGGGTTTAAGGTGGGCTGCTGTCGTGTGTCGCCTGCGGGATCCAGACGCACCTATGCTCTTTTCCGCAGTGTAAGAGCAATGCTTATAGCCATACTTACTCTATGTTCTCCTTAGCGACCCACATATCTCTTATTATGTGATGTAAAATTTGGTCATACTCAAAAGGTGGTAAGCTTAGCAGGTTGATCTCCATGGCCAATCAGGTTTACCCAGCTGTACAGCGTCATTCCGTCGGTCATATGGAGTTTATCTAGCTCATAGGAGTTTGAGTACGAGCACTTGACATGATAAATAGACACCGAAACCAACGCCTCACTTTTTCTGCCTTGTAGGTAGTAGATCATCCAGTACCCAAATACGCTCTGCGCAATCACGGAATTGCTGTACATTGATGTGATTCGTTTATAACATTGCCCAAGAAGTAAACTGAACTACAAGCTACAGTATAAGACACGTATATATTCTACAACATCAACCCAAAATGACAACAATCTATAGCTACATAAACTTCAATCTAAAATCCATCCTCACCCCTCACCACTCCATAGCTTCCCAAAACGGTTTCTTCTCCTCCCTATCCTCCGCCCCTACAACCTCCTCCAAAACTCGATCTGTAGCTTTCAAATCCTCAACATCCCTAACAGCCCCTACTCGTTGATACATGATTGGACAATCTATACTATCGCACATGATAGGTTCTGCGAGTGGGGTTGAAGAGCAAGATGAACAGATTTTATGTATTGCAGCGAGTCGGGATTGAGCGAGGTGAGTCCTGGAGAGGAGGGTGTGGGTCGTTCGAGATGGATCGGATTTGCAGTCGGGACATATTTCTGCGGGGTGTTAGCGAGCGGTATCAAGGGGAGGATGGACGACGTGATTGAGGGAGATGAAAGTAGATGATTATTCTGATATATATGGAGACAGTGGAAGTAGGTGATGAGAGGGATTGACATAGATGGCTTGGAGTGGGGTGACGAAATGACATGATATGAGACTAGAACTCACCCGTCGCACTCTCAAGACCACACAAGACACAATGACTAGATTTGAAATGACTATCAATTCTCATCTTTCCCGCTCCTGTTCCCCCTCCCGCTCCTCCACTAGTAGAAGTAGAAGTAGAAGTAGAATTAGAAACAGAGGGAGTAGGTCTAAAATCATATTTCCCAGCCCTTTTTATCCTAGGCATCGAATCATACCAATTCTCCACATCTGCTCCTACCAAGTTGAAAATCCTAGATAAAGGCGGAATAAGGAGGTTTCGAATATAATATTCTGCGTCGATATTAAGGGATCTACTAGCTAACATTTCTTCTGGCATTCTTGCTCTATCGATTAATCGACGTCCGTCGGCATTGGAAACGATATAGGGGACTCTTTCGGCGTATTGAGGTTCGTCACGGGGGTCTTTTAGAATTCGACGATATGCAACTGCTGCTCCTGGTGGTGGAACTCCTTTCTCCCTATACATCAGCCATTGGTTCCTTGTTGATTGGCATGGCAAGAGAGGTGCGACATACGAATAAGATCCTAGCCGGACTTCTTTGGCAACTATAAAATTTTGTATCGATACTCGTCCTTGTAGGATTTTTGTCCATTCTTGTCGACAAAAATCCTTGATCAAACTTAAATCCTGATGACGGAAAAGCATCCTTTTCCATCAGCTCCGTCCAATTCACCATTCAATTTCAAAACAGGATCAAGACTCGACTCACTTCAAACAGACTTCCTCAATCTTGCCTTGGGCAGGAAATCCATCCCTCCTAATCGTCTCTATCCCCTTAGCATCAAATACTGGTTCCTTGTCATCTGGATGTTCATATTTGAACCCTACGTATCGTTTCTTAGCCATCAAGACGCTACCCATGTAGACTTTTTCAAACTTCAGTCGGACAGGTTTTGGGTTTTGAGCAGTAACGGAATCGGCAATATCGTTACCGATCACGAAAGCTTGTTCCTTGGATCGACCTGGTAAAGCTACGAATAAGGAATCGGTATCACCGTAAACGACTTGAGCGTTCCATTCGGGTCGAGAGTGAATTAATTCTTGTGCCTACTTATCAGCTCTGCGGAACTCGGCGTCACGGTGATGCTTACTTTCTCGAGAGTCTCACGACCTGTTTGGACGATCGAATCGGCGATTTCGATACAAGGCATTCGACCAGAGTAGGTTGCACTGGTGTATCCGTAAGTAACATTCTGCAACTCAGCTGCAGTGCCTGAAGTCAAAAGTGGGACATACCGCCATGAGCTTCAGACCAAGCTGACGTGCATTTAACAATGAGCTCAGCGACTACTTGTCAGCTGATGACTTTTTGCTGGGTAGATTGACCCACTTTATCGTTCCTACTTCCCTTCATGGCGTGTTTGATCATCACCCTCGTATCTAGAATCTCGGCCAACATCTTAGCCAACAAGCTCTTTCTCACTGCCGGTTTGACAAACACCATCCCATTAGGCGTGACTACTATCAGTGACTGTTTACTGGTTGACTCGTTTTCAATATAGACTCACCAGTGAGGTAATCCTTCAATAACTCCAATAACCCATCCGCGACTTTCAACTCTGTGAACCCAAATTTATCCGTTCCCTTGAATTTCTCCACTCGTCCAAGACAAGTTGAATAACAGAGATTATATGCAATCATTACTGATGGATACAAACTTTGGAAATCTAAAACAATGATTGGGTGATTATAGTATTTCGATTCAGGCTCTGCAATGAGTGGGACTGCGAATGGGGCGTTTTGAAGGCCAACTTGTTGTTTTGAAGGAGAGACTAGGACGAATGATTCAGGTTTGGCCAAGCGGAAAATGAAGGATTCGACTTTATATTGAGATCCTCGAAACATGACTGATGCGAAATCTACTCCGAATACTCGGGCGAATTCTCTTGACTAATCAGCTGTGTTTGATCGGAAAGGACAAAAGGTGACTTACGCGTTCTTGGTGATTATCTCGGCTCGGTCGATCAATTCGACATACATGACTACACGCTGAAAGTAATACTTGAGCACACGATGAGTATGTTCAAGAGTCTTGCTCTTCCATAATGCAGTTAGGCTTGCGGAAGAGAAGTGAGGTATACTGCTCGTTAGCTGTAGATCTTGGACCCGCCAACATTGGGCGTACCGCTGGTGAAGTAAATGGAACACGACGTTCTCAAACGTATATTGAGTCAAGTTAAATTCAGACCGACAGATACGCCAAATATTCAAGATATGTCGTCCAGAAACCTTGAACGTGGAAGAATGAGTTGCCGAGTAGAAATCTTTTTTAGGTCCCGTATGCCCACCAACGACTCGAGAAAGTTGTTCAGTGAAATCGATACCTGATCATCAGCATCACCCATTCCACCCAAGAAAGGGACAATACCAAAAGCCTGATCAGCCCTTGAAGATATCCAGCCCCAACTTGAATTATGTAATTCCCATCCGGCCAGTACATCCGGATCCCACATTTTGACCATATCAATAACGGTGTTGATTAGATCCAATTCGCTTTCAACGACTTGACATGGTATTCCATCCAATTTGAGTTGGCCGGACCGCATAGCACTGGAATCAATAACGATGTAACCGGCGTAGTAGCCTGTAAAAGAGGTAGTATCAGGTAAAGAATCGTCTTCATTCTGATAGCAATAAAAGACGGCTGTTAGCTCATCCTTCTCTGGATCAGGAAGTAGTTGATGGCGTGATTTGGCTGCTTTATCAGCATTGCCCAGTGAGAGCTGAAATGACATACCAAAGATCTCGAGAGCAAGGACAGACATATTTTGATGTTCACGTTCCGTCTCTTTCGATTTCTTCTTCTGCGAAAACTTGAACCCGTACTTGTTCTTCTGAGTAGGTCGGGCAAGCTGAGAAATAGCCATAGCATTCTGACGGGCTATCGATGAGCTGAGTCCATGTTGTCTAATAAAACCACTCACATTTCTCCGCCTCGATCGCATCCTGCGTCGCACACCAGGTCATGACAGCATGTCGTCGCGGTGGAAGAGGAGCATATTCCCATCCAAGGTGTTCGACTTTCTTCGCTTTCACTGCTCTGCCTTTACCTTTCAAGCCGCCAAAACTACTTTCAAACTCTTGCATCTCTTTCAACCCATTCCCACGAAGAGTAAACATTCTCCCGGCAAACATCTTGGCTCTACCAGGTATATCGCTTCGGTTGGAGTAATGTGGATCGGTGTAAATGACAGAATCGACACCATGTTCCTCCATCGTTTTGGCAATCTGTTGGCGTGAAGGTGGAGGCGCTCTATATGTCCAGGCTGTCGACGATAGATTGGACGGGATGGTAGAATTTGAATCTTCAGTGATATGTGATTTGGCAGATAGTTGGGAAAGAGTGAGTCGCTGAGGAGTAGGTAAAAGGGGCTGGCTCGACACCATCTGGGAAGGAGCTTGTGAATCTGCCATTCGGACTCGTTTCGTAGGACGAGGTGTATCTTCCTGCCCGACCAATTTCCCATCGTTGGCCGTGGCTTGGAAAGGATCATCGTTTCGGAACGTCGGGCTAATCTCGCGCTTGACTCGACCGTTCGTCGCTGGCTTCTCATCAGACTCGCCAGATGATTTGGACGATCGAATATTCTGCCCTCCTTGCACCTCAAGAGGTTCATCAGAAGCTTGTAACTCTTTTAATTCTTGCTTGACCTCTTGGAAAGTATGCGTCATTGAGCTCTTGATCTTGGTTGGGGTCGGACTGCCTTCTGATCCATCTTCACCTTCCGGTTCCGGCGAGGGAGACTGCCATCCCTTGACTGATCGCTTCGATGGAGTAAGAATGACTGTATTGGCTATAGGGTATATTGTAGGTTTGGAGGGGGATGTTTGAGGTGAATTAGAAGGTCTATTTCTTGCAAACATATTTCGTAATAACGAGTTCGGGGTAACTTTATCGCTTGGAGGATGGGTTTTAGTAGGTGTTGAAAGGTTACTGTTGAATGGCTTTGAGGGTGATATAGACACTGAAGACCTGTCCATGATGGTGCTGCCGTCAGCCTTTTTCCCTTCAATTGTGTAGGCACTGAAATTCACCTCAGATCGCCGAGTCCAGCTTGTTCTCTCATTCGCTGATCACGTCGCGCTCTTCTCGAAGCCAATGTAGACCCAGAACCTAAGCTGGTAGGAGTTACACTAAAACGATTTTGGCCTTTTGTTGGTGTAGAAAATCCACCATTTACAGTTTGACGAAATAGCTCGTCAATCTCCTCATCATCGTACTCGCTTCTCTCATCCGCCTCTTTCCTCTGTACCTGAGTTGCCCTCACACGCGCACTTTCATCCGCATGTTTCTGAGCATCTTGTTCATGAAGCTGTTGATCGCGATCGGGATCATCGTCCTCACCATTCTCATCGGCAGTATCGATATTGCGCTGTATAAAAGAAGGGTTGACTTCGGGTACATCGTCCGGAAATCTTTGAGTCATGTTCAAAAGATCAAATGGGTTCTCTTCCTCGTCTGAATCGGATTCGTCCGCCTTGTCAGGTAGGGCAGGCTCGTCAAACATTTCGATAATTTCCATCTTGAGGTCAAGTGGTAGCGAGCCATCCCTGGTGGCTGAAGATGGCCGTTGTGGCGACGATTTAACTTGTTTCGCAGGCGTGGTTCCAACATACGTAGGTGATGATGGAATATGCGCAGATGAAGGCTTGGCAGACCGTCTAGATCGTTGAGTCGACTTGATTCTGGGCGGTTTTGGCCAATGTGCAGAAACGGCTTCGAATGTCGTCATGATCCACTATTCCATCAGCTTTCTCCTATCAGATCCTCCTTGTGACTCTACTCGCCTTGTCATATTTCCGTTTCTCCCCATTTTTTCCAGCAGCTGCCTCCATAGAGAACCCCTCGAAAGTCAATTTTCCCTTCTTGACTCGTTCCTCCTCCATCCGGTCCTGCAGCATCTCCCACATCTCATCACTCCGCTTCCAATCTCCTCCCTTGTTTTCCGGCTTAACCAATCCTGGTACTTTGTAACCCAATTCGGCCATATTCCGCCCATCCATCCCGCCGCTAGGTAACATTGCACCTTCGCTCAACGAGAGGTCCTTCATTGCCCTTCGACGCCTTTCATCCTCCCATAGCTCTTTCATCGCTGGTACGAGCTTCTCAGTGGGGTCGAGCGGTGTGTGTAGCAGCTCGACAAAGTCTTGGTGTAGGTGTCGCTTGAGCAGGCGGCGTCGGTTTAGGATTTGATTTGGTAGAACGTCGATCTCGAGAGGGGTATAAGTGTCTTTAGAAGGTGAGTAGCCGGATTCGTATATCATACTGGGCGGTACTGTTAGGGTATTAAAGATGGTACGTTTTGTCGAAGGAGGTGAGTCGAATGGATCGCCCTCTATTCGTCAATCCCTATCCCATTCTCGGCATTGCAGACTCACCAGGCAAAGGGTCTCTGAAAGTCCCACCACTAAGCTCCAGCCATCCACATCCATATAGATCAAAATCACACATGAACTGCAAGACATGATTAACATGAGCCTCGAATGGCTGCCATTCTCTGCCTAATACAACCGGCTTCCTCAATTGTTCCATAGCCACATAGTTCCTCCCGGGATTGACAAGTGACACTTTCAAGAAATAGCTATATCCAACATGATATCCGTAGAACGGCACCCCTTTACACAGAACAACCGAAATGACATGTAAATGTTTTGGATCGGTACCTCCTCCATATTTCCCATCTGTCGGATTCTGGCGCAAAGCAAGACAAATCGCATGATTCAAAGAAACAGCAAATCGTTGACATATCCGTACTACTCTTTCAGGGCGTAATGGATCCGATGTACTCGAATCCATTGGGAACGGTACGAAAAAGTATGGGTAACATAAGTGTATATTGGCGCATATTTTCTGAAGGTGCTGAGTCGTTCCAAATATCCTCAAGACTGGAAGTTGATGAGGCGTGATACCTGGTGGAACGGCCGTGGCGAGGTTCGAAGGTGTATAAAGGGGTATAAGAGTAGGGAGAGGTCCAGCCATGGTCGAGGTGACATGGGTTATCCGAAGTCGAAGGATTGGCTCATCGCTCGAATGTTCACCCTGGGTCTCCATTACTTATGCTAGCGTTCCGTAATCGTTCTCAATATCATCGCTCCGGATCGGTTGACTGGACTAGTAGGCAGTATGCAGATTGATAGCAATTGATCGTGATACCGTCAACATCCGTCTGAACAGAGTGGAGGTACTCTAAATGTGGCGGCTCGGTGACTACTCGTCATATGTCCTCGACATGTCCAGCGTTCTTACTCAGCGATGCCTCTCGATACAGATCACTACTGTCAGGTGTTCTGAGTGTTCCGACAGTACTCTTCGAATGGAGAGAAAAAGTCTACAAAAGTGTGCCGTCGACAGTACGATCAGACCACTGCCTCGTTGTCACCTTCAAACACCTCGTCGGAGTTCCAGTATCCTGGAAAGGATGTTCCGCTATGTCAAGAGTCGCTCGGCCTGCTGTTTACCATCCCAAGGCTCAGGCTCCCTGGCACATTGGGTGTGCAAATTCTGCGTCTGAGGGATGACGGTCACGAAGTATCATAGTTTGTAATGAGTATATACATGTCGGTAGGTACCTAGACCTACACCAGATCTATAGGTAACACCTGACCAACCCCTTTCCGGCCTCATCTCCCATATCCTTTGCCAACCCATCAACCTGAGCCTGTAGACAAAGTAAGTCCAATCGACTTGGATCCCTCGTTCCACCTCTGACCTCACTCGACAATGCAGGTAATTCCGATAATCCCTGTTTTCTCCTTCTAACATTATCATCTTCCCTATCTTTGATACTCTGATCATGTTTTGCCTTTTCCCTAGCCATTTGTCTAACGAGGAAAGCGACATTATTGGCTTCGTGATTATATGATGTAATTGAATCAAGAGAGTCTTGAAGGTATTGAGGTAATGCTGTTGATAATGGGTTTGCGAGTGCTGAGAATGTAGGTGGGAGTGGGACTTGAGGAGCGGAGAGGGATGGTTGAGTTGGAGCTGCCGGGGTTGTTAGGGATTCGAGGAATGCGCTGATGATGGATGGAGATGAGATTGTGATGGGTAGTGTAGAGAGGAGTGAGCTTGAAGTGATTTTGTGTTCAGTCATACTGATAATTTAGCTTGGACTTATCAAGATGTAAAAAGTCAAGAAAACATACGCTGCCGAATCCCATTTCTTGTCCTTAGCAGCTTCCCTTGCTCCATCACTTAGTCGCCATGCCTTGACTCCCAAATCTCCATTACTAGCCCTAGCCCTATCGTGAATGATAATGACTCCTCGCCCTCGCTTTGTCAACTCCTCGACCGACAATAACAATTTGATAGCCTGCTTGGTAATTGATCCTCCATTGTTGGTCGACAAGTAAATTCCAACGGGCGAATCGGGGGTTTGGACTTCACGTAAATGACGCATGAGGTTGGCGGAATATGATTTGTCTGAGTGTCAGTTGATGGTGTCCTCGTTCGAGGTGATGGGGGAAATGAATTTACCACCAATATTTGAATCAGTGTTGGCTGGTAATGGGAATGAATCCTCAATTTCTAGTACACCATCCAAATCTAGACCGACTAGAACACCCAATGAGTCGACGTGTGCGCTGAGTGCAGTGGTAGGGGGAGCGGCTCGGTCGGTATATGAAGGTGCTGGTGGTGCGGGTAGGATATCGGTAGAATGCTTCATGATTTTTAGAAAGACCTGCGAATTAGCGTCGCTCATCGGGCGGTATGTGCACCATGAAGCATGAGCAGTGTATATTGCCCATGACTTGACCTCATCACAGATAGACTCGAGGATACGTACCAAAGAGTTCAAGCTGACTGACTCGACATCCCTCAATGCCTCTGGATCGACGACACCCTCAAGCCTTTGTGGGACTTTTGTAACTTGTGGCTGAGCTTCCGCCTGAGGAATGATCGGTGCCGGTAAAGATGCCGCCAAAGCAGCTGCCATAGACTGAGTTGCCATGGTAGTAGTATATAGTCTAGGTGTATGTATGGTATGGAATAGTTAATAGTTAATGACTGACGCGCAGAAAGTTGTCGGCGTTACGGAATCAAATATGACAATAGATTAATAGACGATATAAATGGTGAATGTGGCACATTTGGGTTCAGGAACATCTACTCGGTCAACCCGGTCATACCCTTTTAGGAGAATATTCCAAAGTGACTACCTACTGTATATGCAGGTTGCAGGTGGAGTATTGTGAATGTATATTCATGCATGGATTTGTTCACAAGATGAAAGAGGTATTCAGTGAAACGAGCCACGCTATCATACATATCCAGGTGCCAAGTAGACACTTTATACCCGCCTAGAAGATCCGATTCTCATGTCCACCCATAATCCCGGTTCCACGCGGCACCGAGGCTTTCAATTCCTAATCTCCTGATCTCCCCTTGACCTCGGCATCAGCGGGGATGCCCGGACATAACGGCGCTTAACCTCTTTCTTACCCTGAGATAGAAACCCTTTGCCTTCTAAGAATACACATTTTGACAAGGGGTTGAAATTGTAGGGTAATAATTTGTATTAAACGGAAGATGGCGGTGACGCCAACATGATGACCGAGGATAGAGGTAGAGGACAGAGAGCAGAGAGGGGATTGGGAGATATGCATGCTATGCGGATATGCAAGATCATGTGTCAAGGTATGTTGAGATAGCGTGATGCGGTGTACATGATTTCTACTTGTACCCTTTCATCATTATACATATCAAGACTGTGTATTCTTCGGATACAAGTGAGTTGAGGATTAAAGACATCACCGACATCACTCAACCCGAGGCCGACAACACGACTCGAAGCCGTACGACGCGGGTATAAGTCATTGTTTAGACGAGTACATGGGCACATGAGTACATGAGAACATGACGGATTCATTATCATTACCAGGTCCTTCTGGCGCCGGTAAAGGTGTCAGAACAAAGCTGGGTAAGTGATCTCTCCTGGCACCTCTCGTTACTATCCATGCCTCTCGTGACCTCGGCATCACCGGGGCTAGTCGTGCAATTCGAATGCTCAGGCTTCGCGCAAAGTCGCGTCGCCCAACTCATTGGGATACCTTCCCGTCGCGTCGTTCTGGATTCAGAGCCGCCTCGCCCATCTCTTACGATAACGTTCACACTCTTCGTGCTGTGATATCGCGCTGCGCCCCGCTCGCCCCCGCTCGAAGTCGCTGACATCTAGGCTGTTTCACTTGTCGAGCTCGTAAAGTCAAATGTGACCTAACTCATCCGACCTGTCAAACGTGTACCCGCCTCAATCTTGAATGTACATATGTCAAACCCGATAAACAACTCAATATCCCCCGTTTAAGGCGAGGTCGAAAGAGGAGGACTTCAGAAGGTAGTACCCTTACTCAAGAAGATGATCGTAGAGGGAGTGTAGCTACTTTACCCGATTGGGGATATCAACAACCAGGTTATGGGCATGGATACCCATATCCGGAGGATGTGGGAAGGGGAAGATTAAGTCTTGATCATGGAATTGGAACTGGAATTGGAAATGGACATGGTCAAATGAGAGGATTTGGGATGGATGAAGGACTGGCTTCATCGGCATATCTAAATTCTCTTCTGAGACCACAACCTCGGAGAGAAAGTATGCCAATAATGTTACCTTCAAGTTATAATCCCACGACCTCGGGTTTAGGTGCAAGCGGGGCTGGAGGAGGAGGTGGGTTTGGAATGGGCGTAAGTGGAACTGGAATGGGAATGGGTGGAATGAGGGAAAGATATTCACCAATTCCAACTCCGAATCCGAATTTAAATCTATTCAATGGTTATCAAATGGGTGGGAATAGTAATGTCAATTCCAATACGAACGGACTAGGAGGAGGAGTAGGAGGACATCTAGGGAGTGCAAGTGGTGGATGTACAAGAGACCTACCGAGATCGATTACACCATCGTCAACATCAATGACGACGCCACAACCTTGGGATCTTCCTCTGAGTAATGTAAGTAGTGCTGTGCTATCTTCGCTCATCTCCTCTCCCTCTGTCGATGGAACTGACGATGTAGTCCGACTTAAATGGATATCATCATGATCTCGATTTGGGCCAGGGACAGGGACAGGGAAGTACTTCAACATGGGCCCACGCTCATCAGAATCAAGTACGTGCCACCTATCCAAGTCCTCGCTCGTCATAAATCTAGAAGGTAGCTGATAATAGATTAACCCAAACTCAAGTTCCAATTCATATGATCCATTTTCAACCACGAGCAATCATAATCATACCCATACCCACACTCAAGATCCAATATCAATGTCGGAATATGGGATTAACGGTCCTCAACCTTCACAAGGAGGGCAAGGAGGCTGGGCAAGTGATTATAATCGACATTATCCAAACAACAATAATATAATTATGGGTATGGGTGGTAGATCAAGTTCACCATTACCATTCCCTTTGGGATACACTACCACGCAATCACCTAATCCAAACACAAACTCCAATCGAAGTCATTCCCTCTCTCTACCTTATCCGAATTCCGGTTCGAATTCGAACTCAAATTCAAACACAAGCTCGAATATAGGTTGGCCAACTGCTACCCCTCGAGGATATTCTTATGAGGAAGAAAAAGGCTATCCTCCAATTTAATCTCTTATGTCCTATCCCTCATCAATTTCCTCCTACGTTCTTGGATATCCTTAATCTCACTTGGATCTCGTGTCCATTCGTAATTTGTATCATTTCAGTCTGGATTTAATTAGCATTTTGGCATGAAACTTTGTCTTATCTTGTGCCTATCTCAGCAGTCTTCGTCGACCTCGAGTTTCTCTACGAATCTGCGTCATTGGTATAATAAGTTCGGAAATAAGAGTATGTAATAGCATGCAATCTAAGTGTATGTATATACAATCTGAAATCAGATGCCCCATCCTATCACCCACTCCCTCTAACATCCATTAGCAAGCTTAAAAATCCCCGCCAAACGACACGTCCAGCTCACAGCGATCCGGACCTAAGCCCGACCCGCTTTCCTAGCTTGTTCCCCAATATAATTCAGAGCACTACCAGCTCGTAACCATTCAACCTGATCAGGACTCATGGTATGTTTAGTCTGTACCTCGATAACTTCTCCAGAAGGTTTAGTCACCTTCAATCTAATCCCCCCTTCTGTGATGTTGGTACCGGAGAGAAGGGCTGATAGACCGATAGTTTCAATTTGATCGTGAGCCGAGATTTTGGAATAGTCGGATTTATCTGCGAACCAAAGTGGGAGAATACCTTGTTTCTTGGAATTGTTAGCTCCGTTTCTTGTATTCTGATATCTTTTGTCCCGTGGTCAGGAGCGGGATCGTAGTGATGTGGATATGGTGAAGGGGTATGAAATCAAGAAAAGGAACATACCTTCAAATTAGTCTCGTGAATCCTGGCGAATGAACGAGCGATAATCAATTCACATCCGTAAAACCTAGGCTGCAAAGCAGCATGTTCACGCGCAGATCCCTCTCCATCTATCATTAGCTCTAACTCGATCAAAAAGTCATTGGGAAGATTGATAAGAATGACTCACAATTATCATCAACAACCAACATCCACCCTTGTCCCCTTTCCTTGTATTTCTGCATTGTTCGGGGAATTGTATCCTCTCCACCATCTACATCTAGTGCCTTGTTGATTTCTCCACCTTGATCATTGACAGCTGTCATTAGGGTGTTTTCGGAAATGTTGGATAAGTGGCCTTTGTATTTCAACCATGCTCCTGCTGCGGAGATGTGGTCTGTGGTACTGTTCATCAGCTACGAGCGGATTGGGTGAGATGATACTAAAGGCAGGCCGTCTAGTGAGATCATGCGAGAAGAGCGTGATCAGGTGAAGGCGACGATGATTTTCCCGTAGCGAGAAACGGTGGGGAGTGGTACTAAAGCGGAGCATATGACGTGGATTGATTCGAGGATCGCAAGAACGGAAAGGAAATAAAGGGAAAGAAGAAAGACTCACCACTTGCCCCTAACTCTCATCAAACACCTCATACCCCCCAACTCAACCGGTCCATCTTTAAACCTAGATCCAAACGGTTCCAAAATCTCCAACCTAGCGCTCTCTGGTGAAATCGCAATTTCAGTCTCGGGAACCGGTGTAGGAGATGGAGAGGGTGAGTAAGATAGATCTCCTGGTGTATAACCTGCTGAAGGGAGAGATGTTCCGGTAGGAGGAGAGAATTTGAATGGACCATTAGGAGTTTGTAGGGTATCGGTTGCTGGGTTAAAGTTTAGGTCTCCGGAGAATGCCATCTGGACATTAGCAGCCAGCCGTGAGGAGTATAGGGTGTTAAACGGAGGTCTGAGATATGGGTCGATGAAATGATTGACAGATATGGAGAGTGGAGGGAGACTTACCGCAGTGACGATCTCGGGAGAAGCGAGGAAATTCACTGAGCATCAGCTTTTGTGGGTGGTTTGGGGAGAAGCTTACTAGTCTTGAGATTGCCATCGTTTCGAGCTTTGAAATTTCGGTTGAAGGAAGTAAGGATGGCTGTATATCAGCATTTCCTCTTCCGTGATCTCATCAATGTGTCGATCACTCGGACTAATGGCACCGCAATTGACCAACCGCTTACTCACCATTATCTTCACCCTGCTTTTCCTCTCGTTTCCATTGTCCAATACAAGGTCCACAAGCATTCGCCAAGACAGTAGCTCCAACATCCTCCAATACACCCTGCAATCCATCCCGTTCAATGGTTGCTCTAATCAATTCAGATCCAGGTGTAACCAAGAATGGGACTTTGGATTTAAGTCCAGCGGCTTTGGCTTGTTCTGCGATTGAAGCTACACGGGACATGTCTTCGTATGATGAATTTGTACATGATCCAATCAAGGCTGAGGATAGGGTTGTTGGGTATTTGTTCTCGTTTAGGAATTGTGGGAATAGGGATAGTGGGGTTGCGAGATCGGGGGTGAATGGGCCGTTGAGGTGAGGTTCTAGTTCGGAGAGGTTCTGGGTATGAGCACAGATCACGGGTCGGGATGGAGTAAGGGGTGCTGATCAGATCCCGGGTGAGGCAGCGGGTACGAGGCATGTTACAGATATGAGGATAGGGTCACGACATGAGAGGAAGAAGTTCACGTACAATCTCAATCACCTCATCGTACTCGGCTCCCTGATCCGCCTCCAGGAAACCAGCTCCAGCAGCTCGATCAGCAGCATCCGCAACAGGTCCTCTTCCAGTAGCATGTAGGTAATTCCTCATATTTTCCGAGTAAGGGAAAGTCGAGGTGGTAGCTCCTACTTCTGCACCCATGTTGGCTATCGTTGCTAGACCGGTACATGATTGGGACGCTACGCCGGGTCCAAAGTATTCTAAAATTCGTCCTGTTCCTCCCTGGTTGTCAGCACTGATTGAACTGGAAGAGAGAAGGGTGCGACGAATAAGGTTGAAGAGAAGGAAACATTTGGCCGAAAGAGATGTGAAGTAATAAGGAGACAGAGGTTTAGACATGAAACTCACCCTAACAGTCAACCTTCCTGCCAAATGTAAGATCAAATCCTTTGGCGTTGCCCATCCCTTCAACTCTCCGGTCAACTTCACACCAGTGACCATAGGAGCCTTCAACTCCCATGGCGTATCCGTCAATGCATCCACAGCATCCGCACCTCCAACTCCAATTGCCAACATGCCCAAACCACCTGCATTGGGTGTATGACTATCCGTTCCCAACATCAACAAACCTGGAGCTGCGTAGTTTTCCAATACAATCTGATGAATAATTCCAGATCCAGGTCTCCAGAATTCAATACCGTATTTCAAAGCTGCTGATTCTAGGAAATCGAATACTTCTCTATTGTTTTCGATAGATTCTGTTAAATCGGCTTCGGCTCCTGTGTGGGCTCGAATGAGATGATCGCAGTGAATTGAAGCTGGTACGGCGCAAGTAGGTAGTTTACAAGTCATGAATTGGAGTAAAGCCATTTGAGCAGATGCGTCCTAAATCTCAGCTTAATCTACGCCTCGAGCAAGATAGCTTACCTGCATGGCGACTCGGTCAGGTCTTAACTTCAAGTACTTCTCCCCACGGATCTTGCTTCCTCCACCAAGACTTTCCTCTGGGTTCCTCAAATGGGAATACAAGATCTTTTCCGCCAAAGTCAACTTGCTCCCCTTGGGTAGAACTCTTCGCACATCTTCCAGAGTCTCCAGTAATCGGGGATAAGGTGGAGTGATTGATCGACAATCCTTTACAGGTAGCTGAGCGGGAGTAGCTAACCCTCTTCGCCCAAGTGGTAATCTCCTTACTCTTGGTATCATTGTAGTGTGAGTGAAGGAGTCAGAAATGAAATATGAATAAGTTACGCGTTGGTTGGCTGGATCTAACTTTTCTGACTGATATCAGAATTACCTTCTTGAGTAATATTCAGTACCGGATATTTCCGAAGTGGAGGTCGTCCAAGCTTGGACCCCCTTATATACATATAAAGCTGTCATATCTCTCTTCTCTCTCTTATACTTCATACTTCCTGCATAACATCCTTGCACTCGCATATCGATCACAACAGAAAGTACTCACTGCTCATCCTCACACCTGCTCTCTCTACTCACTACTGAACACCCACAGCCATGTCTGACGATGAAGGAGTAAGTCATTCTTATTTCATTCCTTCTTCCCTTCCTTCCCTATATTTGATCGCGACTGCGTCGCTTCTCACGACCTCTGTCAGCTGATACCGCATGAATTCCGTGGCTCACCCAGCTGACACGCAGAATGTCGTGTCTGACTACGATGTAAGCGAACCCTGATCGCTAACGATACTTATCCAAACAGTCAGTCGATGAACTTCAAGCTCATGTAAGACTTTCTTCCTTTCCTTACCCTTCTACTACTTTACCGATGATCCCTCAACTAGAGGATCCGGTTACGATTCATAGCTGACACCACAGGGGATCAACGTTCAAGATATACTCAAGCTCAAAGCATCTGGTATAGTAACTGTACTCGGTATCGCTCAGACCCCGAGGAAGAATCTCCTCAAGATCAAGGTAAGCTGCCTTCACTGTGAAATGAAGAGTAAAGCAGAGCTGATAGTCAGGGTCTATCAGAGGTAAAGCTTTTGTGATGTAATGCGTCTATAGCTGATCATTCAGGCTAAAGTCGAGAAACTCAAGGTATGTCAGCTTTGGTGTCATATGACTTGGAGCTGATAAGACGGGAAGTAGCTGCTAAGCTCTTGGTTAGCTACTGCCATATCCAGTGCCGGCAGAAAAGCTGACTCGCAGCCGACGGCCTTCGCGACTGGTCTCGAACTTGCCGATCGACGACAGAATGTTATCATGATTTCTACAGGATCCAAGTCGGTCGATGCGATGCTCGGCGGGGGTATCTGTACTCAGAGTATTACCGAAGTATTTGGCGAGTATCGAACTGGAAAGGTAAGCTTTTCTTCTGTCGTGTTTTCAAACCGAAGAGCAAGCTAACAGTCAGACTCAACTATGTCACACACTTTGCGTTTCTACCCAAATGCCAGAAGACCAAGGTGGAGCAAGTGGAAAAGTAGCCTATATCGATACTGAGTTAGCTGCCTTCTTCAAGCACGGTCGCAAGCTGATATCAAGGGGAACGTTCCGACCTGACCGAGTCAAAGCTGTCGCAGACCGATATGGGGTAGATGGGAATATGGCTCTCGAGAACATTACATGTGCTCGAGCTTGGAGTTCGGAGCAGCAGTGTGAGCTTCTTATGGAGGTGGCAGTCAAGTAAGCTATGGAGTCCCTCCCGAGAGCATGATCGGTCCCAGCTGATGACAGATTTGTGGAGGACAGGACGTATAAACTCCTTATTGTGGATAGTATTATGAATCTATTCCGTAAGTCAGCTGATCTTCACTGATGTTGATTGGTGAGCACACAAGCTGATGACCAGGACAGGATTACTCTGGACGAGGAGAACTGTCCGAACGACAGCAGGTAAGCTGTTTCGTCCCTAATGGACCGAGCAAGCTGATATTCAGAAACTCAATCAATTCCTCGCTCGACTTCAAAAGTTATCTGAGGAGTTCAATCTCGCTGTCCTCCTTACCAACCAAGTTCAAGCCGATCCAGGAGTAAGCTGTCCATTTTTGATCATTAGCTGATCATCAGGCTGCTGCCATGTTTGTCACTCCCGCCCGCGTGGTCAAGTACTGATGATAGGTTCGCAGCGGCTTCAAGTGCAAAGCCGGTAGGAGGTAAGCTCGGCAAGCCAGGACGTTGGTCTCCAGCTGAAGTATAGGACATATTCTCGCTCATGCGTTGGTCACTCGCGTTGATGAGACTCATGCAGTACTGATGACTAGTTCGGCTACACGAATACAGCTCCGAAAAGGAAGGGGTGATGAACGAATTGCGAAACTTAATGATTCTCCTGATATGCCGGAGGGAGAAGCTACTTATGCTCTCAAGGCTGGGTACGTCAGCTGTGAGCAACATGTTGATTCAGCTGACATAGTAGTGGTTGGGAAGGTTCGTCGGGCCTCCTAGCGTGGGATTGAGCGGGGAAGCTGACCTACAGATCCATGATCTGCTTTTGCTTCGCGCTCATGTAGTATCGTGATACATTAGCCTCTCATCGCTGCCATCTGTACATAGTAGTCATTGTTTCATTCGTCGTCCATGCATCAGTTTCCCATCAATGTCAGTCTTAAGTGGACATGCCCGGTGGAGGCATTCCCGAGATTTCCAAATGTAACGAATCAACTATAAATCTCATCCTTATATTTCGCTCTAATATATTTGCTTGACAGTCAAGATGCCGGACCAAATTCACATTTCGAACCTCTCCATCCACCTGGCAAACGGTGTCGGTCCTTCCGCATTCAACTTGACTCCACCACCACCATGCCCAATCTACCTGGACATCACTATAAACCTCCACCCCACTCTGATCCCACTGGTCGCTTCATCCGATACAATGGCATCTCTAGGAGTAAATTACTCTTCAGTCTCGAAAACTATCTATGCTCATCTATCTGATCGAACTCGGACGTTCAGGAAGCCAGAGGAAGTAATGGGAATAGCAGCCGGAGTAGCACTTGCTATTGAATGTGTTGAATCTGTTGATATAAGATTGAAATTACCAAGAGCGATCTTACATGCTCAAGAAGTCGTATATGGGGGGACTTGGACCAGATTGGGGAAGGTGGGAAAAAGGAGATGTGAGATCAATGATTTGAGAATTAGTACTGTTGTTGGATTACATCCTCATGAGAGGCAGGAGAGGCAGAGATTAGAAGTGGATTTGGGTGTTGAATTCGAGGATGGTTTTGAAGGGTGGGATCATAAGTCGTTTCAAGATTCTGCTGTGAATGTGAGTGCCTGTGCTTTTCCTTTTTCTGTCCTCACATGTCAAGGACGTATAGATGATATACGGACATAGCATAGCAAAAGATTGACAAGGCTGATGGTAGTTCCTCGAGAAATCGTCAGCTGGAACATTAGAACTCCTAATCCACGACCTCTCTTCCCACCTCCTACCCTCTCTTCCACCATCAACACTCGACATCAAAATTCGTAAACCCTCAGCACTCCCATTCGCAATTCCCTCAATATCAATTTCTCGCCATACGAGTTCCCTTTCCCCTATGATTCAGACAACTCAAGCTAAGGCTGAGGCCGAGGCTGGAAGCAGTAATGGAAAGAGAGTGTTTATTGCATTTGGAAGTAATATTGGAGATCGCGTTGGAAATATCCGACGGGCCGTGGATTCACTCGAACAAGAGGGACAGATCATAGTGAGGACAGGGAGGATGTATGAATCTGAACCTATGTATGTAGAGGATCAAGCTAGGTTTGTTAATACAGTTATCGAGGTGAGTCCCTTTTCTCTTCTCTCTCCTCTCGAAATCATCTTCCAGGCATGTTCAATGGAAGCTGATGAGAGATATCTACAGAGTTGGAACCACTACCACTGTTGAAACTTTTAAAACGAATCGAGAAATCTACAGGAAGGACGAAAACATTCACAAATGGACCCAGAGTAGTTGATCTCGATCTTCTCTTTTATGAGAACGAAGTTATCAAGATTGGAGAGAAAGGTGATGAAGAAATAGATGGGGTAGGATGGTTGGAAGTTCCACATTGGGGTATTGGCGAGAGGGAGTTTGTGTTGAGGCCGCTGAACGAGTATGTCCCCCGTATGGCTGGATTTGAGAGCAAAGGACTGATTGTGCAGTATCTCGCCGACTTTCATCCATCCTACATTGAATCTACCCATCTCAGTCCTTCTTTCCCGACATCCATCATCCCTTGTCCCTATTATACCCACATCAAACCCCCTTCCCCTTCCACTAAAAGATACATCACTACCACTTATCATGGCTATTTTCAATGCTACCCCCGACTCATTCTCTGATGGTTCCCCTTCCTACCTCCACCTACCTACCGCCTTGGCCTCAATATCTGAAATATTAGAATCACCCCACGCACCCGATATTCTTGATATAGGTGGAATGTCGACTCGACCTAATTCAGCCCCTTGTTCCGAATCTGAAGAATTGGACAGAATCATACCACTAATAAAAGCGATCAGAGCGGAGGAAAAGTGGAGAAAAGTGGTAATATCGGTCGATACTTATCGACCAACTGTCGCAAAGGCAGCCATAGAGGCAGGGGCGGATATCATTAATGATGTTCGAGGAGGAAGGGAGGAGGGGATGATTGAAATAATGGCGGAATTGGGAGTACCGGTAATTTTGATGCATTCAAGAGGAGATTCGACTACCATGACCCATCCCTCATCCCAGGAATATCCAGAGGGAACTATAGAAGGTGTTAAATCAGAATTGGAAAGGACGGTAGAAAGGGCTATCAAAAAGGGGGTGAGATCATGGGATATAATTATAGATCCAGGTATTGGATTCGCTAAATCACCTCAACAATCTATTGAGCTCTTGCGACATGTTAATGAACTATCAACATTATCGACTCAAGGAGGGGGAGGAGGTGGGTATACGTATCCGATATTAGTGGGTGCTTCGAGAAAAGGTTTCGTGGGGAAGATCACCGGACGGGAAGAAGCAGGAGAGAGGGGATGGGGGGATGCTGTCGTTAATGCTTTCTGTAGCTCTTCCTGGTTGTCGGGTGGGGGTCATACAGCAGAAGGAGGAGGAGCAGGAGCAGTAGGGATATTGAGAGTGCACGATTGGAGAGGAGCAAGGGAATCGGTAAAAATGGCCAAAGCCCTTTACTCTCCAGCGTGAGTTGGGCTGTGTTGTGTGTATGGGTGGGATCTCGCTCTATTCTTGAACCTGTATGTAATCTGAGGTCTGGTCAATTGCATGCATTTCTCCATCGTATTTCACAGTACATATTGCACGTTTGTAGCATTTTGCCCTCTTTCTCCCCCCTTCTCCGATCGACCACCGACTCCTCGCATCTCCAGTGTGATCTACTTCGGCCTCTGCCATTCTTTCCATATATTCTCCTCCACGCCGATGAATCAAGAGCATAATATCACCTCCAGTTGGGTGGCTTTGCTCTTCTCGCCATCTCATCCCCTCAACTACCTTATCACCTTACTCGGCCTGCGGAACCAACCCCCCAGGTCCATTACCAACAGTCATTTCTCCACATACTGGCGCTTGAAATATTCTCTGTCTCTTGGAGAATGAGAGATCTTTCCTGGAAACAAGCCAAAGTAGTTTTGCAAATGCTGCTTCGTGAGTTAAGTCGTAACCTGGTAATACGCCTGGATATCAGTTGCGATCTTAGGAGATAGGAGGAGCTGATCGTCGGGCTCGAGTGAGGGTAGTGAGGGGAGCAGTCTACTTACCGATATCGAGGAGAAGACGACCTTGAGTGTATAATGGGTAGACTGCTGGTTCTGCGCCTGCTCGTTAGCTTTACTACTTGAATTGTGGTAGCATCTGGGGAAGAGGAACGAGTGGGGACTTTGATCTCAGGCAACTCGACCAGAAGGATGAAGGTGAAGAGTGCTCCTGTTCAGACGGATAGCCGACCGGTCAGTCGATAAATATTCTGATGACGGGAAAAAGAAGTGAAAAGAAAAGAGACAAAACCCACATTGTGAAATAACAACAACCATAATTTCCTTCCCTACAACCTCTCTCAAAGCTTCCTGCATCCCACTTTCCTTCGACATGGGCATATTACCAGACCCATATGCACAAAGTATAACACCTTTACAATCGGGTATAGCATTAACTTGGGCACTTAGGGATGCACCGGTTATTCCTGGGTATATACGAACTGAGATTACCGAGGGGGTTGTTAGGAGTTGTGTGATTCGGGGAGGTAGGGATGGAGATCGGGATGGGAGTAGGGACGGGTTTGCTGTTTGTTAGCGAGAGCCAGTGAGCGGTCGAGCGGCGTCAATAAGGTGGGCGCGGTGTGAATTGGGAGTGGCGTGATTTGGGCAATGGTGAGGGAGCTACAGTCATTCATCACCATTGATGCCTGAACCGTTCCGGATAGTGAGTTACATAACGGTAGAAGAGGGACGCGACAAGAGACAAACTCAGACTCTTGCGCTTAAGCCGATGGTGATGCCTCATAAGAAGTAAAGAGGGGAAGGCAGGAAAAGGCTTACTGATATTGACGTTCATATCGATAAGAGGTCGACAACAAGGTGATGCGAATGCAGCGAATAAATTGGGTGATATCTTTGTAGCTCTGCCAGTCAGCCCGTCTTCCAGCGTGTTTCTCTTATGACGCAAGTTGAGAGTCAAACGCGGAATGAAGGGGATGTGGACTTACCGATTCCCTTGTAATACATGATGATTGAAAACGACCCCAACTCCAGCAAAATCAAGTACACCAGCCACAACGAGTGAATCAAGGATATTATCCCATCCATCTGATCTTGATTGAGATAATGGAATTTGAGCTCCGGTGATTAGGATTGGTTTTCCTATATTGGTGAATAGGAATGAGAGGATTGAAGATGTGTAGGCCTGGGTGTCAGTTGAGTCTAATTTGGGGGAGGGTTGAGTGTTAAGTCGATACTTCGATGACCTAGCTGTTAAGAGACTTACCAAGGTATCAGTTCCGGATAGAATGATGAATCCATCATATAATTCCCAATTCTCTTCAACGAGTTTGGCAATATCGTTCCATTCTGATATTAGCCATCTTTCACTGAACTGGGGTCCAGATTCCTCGACATTCGGCCCTCGGAATACATAGTCATAGTATCGACCCGATCACGCCCAATTACTCACCTTTCGGAGTCATCTCACTACTATCCATATGTCGATCCAAATCCAAAATCTCATACCGAACAGCACCCAATCCACATAATTTCGGAGTTCTCAATTCTGGGTACAGTGTGTTATTTCCAACTTGTACCGTCGGTACACTTGTATCGATATCGTCGAATGTCAATTGAGTCGAAGCGGAGTTTGGTCCACCTAAAGGAGATGCGTAACCTGATTGACCTGGGTAGGGAGTTGCGTGGGATAAATCTGATAATTGGGGGTGATGTCTGATTCTGCGGTAGAATGAGGATGTTCGTAGCTGGAAGTCAGTGATGGCGGACAGCTGGGATGGGGCAGCGAGAGACGCTACTCAGGATTGTGACAGCCTGAGCTTGTGTTGGATGGTTGAAATGTGGGTAGTGGGTATGAATGGTATGGCATGAAGACTAAGAAAAGGGCAAAAGATGAATGAGGCTTGAACAAGAGGAAACTCACAGGAGCGTACCCATTGACAGTAGGTTCAGAAGCGATAGTCCCACCAGTCCCAATGATCAATAATTTTCGTTCACTCTTTGGCATCTTTATACATGTATATGTATTTCGAGCAAGCTGCAATTTTGTTGTGTGGTATATAGGTCGGATTGGATATGGAAATAGAAATAGGGAGAGTGATAAGTGAGAGAAGACAAAGAGCGGGGCGGGCTTTTCACTCCAGGGTAAGGGGAAAGGTGGAGCGGTAAGATATCTGAAGGCTCTTCCTTAGACTGTTGAATGGAGAGTAAGGGGTTTGTGTAATGAAAGGATGGATGTATAGTAACGTATGAGTTTTTGGGTATGAGTTGATTTGGGAATCGGTCTTGGCAAGGCACACTTTGGTGGGGTAGGGATCTGCATTGAATACTGTACTGTAGGTTACTCGTACTGTACTCGCGCAAGCAAGTTTAGGCCAGAAGCAAACATGCATCAGAGTTGCTGGTATCGTAGAGAATGAGAAAAAAGTACAGATACAGTGCATAAAATATCACAAGAGGTCACCACCCACCTGTGGCCTACTCGCTATCACTCCCGCTCCCACTTCCAGACTCCATACCAGCCAATTCAGCCCTAGCCTCAGCTACCACACCTTTTCCACGTCCCCTCTTTCTCTTTTTCCGTCTTTTACCAGCTGCTGTATCTGTCTCTCCATCCCTATCGACCTTTTCTCCAGCCTCTTCCCCTCCTCCACCACTCGTTTCATCTTCATCATCCACTTCCTCCCTCGCTCGTTTTGGTTGTAGTTGTTCTACTTTCTTTATTCTCATTGATAATGGATTAGGTGCTTTCGTCTTTCTTTTCCCTCTAATTTCCGGTACATTCCTCGTTTCGGCCCCAATTACATTATCTCCATCAACGATCTCAACACCACCTTCAGCTTCTACACGTCTTTTCTCCTCCATCTCATTTTTGCTTCTAGTAGTAGCGATTGAAGGTGGTGATAGTACTAAAACTTGACGAGGATTGAAATGAATTATAGGTAGACCAGGTACTTTCTGTAGGAAAAGGCGTAAAGGAGCAGATTGAGCAGCGAGGACGTAATTATGTTTATTTGATGTTCCAATTACGTCTTTTAAGCATTCATCGGGTTCCAGGGGTTCTCGATGATTACATCGTCTACGTTCGAATGTTTTGGCTGTATTTACGTGTTTTTGGTATTCGGGACCGAGTTTGTATAATGCTTCAACGCAGCATTGGGTAATCACTTTGCGTCAGCTTGTCACTTCAGTGAAATCCATGGACGAGGGGACTTACTGAACTTGGATTCAGCCTGAACACAGGATTTTAACGCATTATAAATCGATATATCCTGTGGACACTTGAGTAGAATATCTTGTGAGACTGCCTGTCAGCTTCATATCCCCGTCACGACATCACATGACATGGATCAAGAGGACGTACCGAGAATCTGAAATGGTGTACGGAACCCAAAAGTCTGAGTGTAAAGGGCCATGACCCGCTTGTAAGTCTTTGCTCGCTTCTGCCTCATCTTGTTTGTTGGTCTGCGAGTGCTGATAGGGTATATATGAACGGTATGTGAATGGTATATGACTGTCTAGGTCTGGGTATATCAACTTTTGTTGCGGAGATTGGATCTATCTCCGCATCTCATAACCATACATCCTTGGTACACAATCATCAACAACAACGACTATCATCCTCGAAATATATAGGTTTAGGGTATATACGTTGAATCGATAAGATCAGAAGCGTAGAACTCGACCATGTCAAACAAAATTCCAACCGCCAAAAATGAAGAAGAGGACGATTGGGAAACGGTAATTCATACCTTAAATGTCGTAAAACATAGACTAACTACCTAGGCTGATTTATTAACAATAGCTCCACAAAGTCAGAGTCAAAAAGGAAAATTAAGACCGACCGCACCTACCTTCCAACCGAAACCACTAGTCAAAGGTCATGGTCAGAGTCAGAGTGAAGCCTCGAGTTCAAGCTCAGGTGCTCAACAACGAGTGCACGCGCCTCCTGGTGGGCAATGGAATGTTGATAAACGGGGACAAAAGTCTGAGTGGGAGGCTAGGAAACAGATCAATGGGTTTCATGTGGATAGGAAGGAGGAAGGGGATGATTGGTTCGGAGAGGGGAGAGGACAGAGTAATAGGCAATTATGGGATGAGGCGTGAGTTTTCTTTTTGGCATCTCCGGTGTATTCATCTGCTGTAATTCCCGATTGGACGATTGGATGTACTCTGCGCCAGGGGCAGACGATGCCACGAGGATGGTATTGGGGGCAGTTTCGGACCAGCCCTTCATCTTGAGATCACGGTACTGGACATGTTTAGTTGGAACTGGGTCTAAGCTCGATTCGTATGGGCTTGATCGAAGAATGGGCATATGAAATCACACATCATCATCAACCATCCTCTCTCCGCTCCAGCTCCTCAACGTAAAAATACACAACGGAGACTAACAACCAGAAACTCAATCCCAACACCACCCCAAATAACTTTTTCTCAAAATCAACAACTCCCAACTCCCCAAATCAAAATCCTACGTCGTCAACCTCAACTTACCCCCGGAGCAGAGGGTGAAGGTAGTACAACCCCAGGCCAAGGCCAAGGGCAGGGCAAGACATATGCTGAGAAAGAAGAAGAATATAGATTAGCTAGAGAAAGGATTTTTGGTGATTCTTCTTCTGGTCCGGCAGGGGCAGAGAAGAGAGGAGGAAGTGGAAGTGGGAGAAGAAGTACAAGTACGAATACTAGTACAAGTACATCACCTGCTCCTCCTTCACGAACACGTACCCCGGATTCTAGGGTACAGCTTGATGGACGTATACCGGGAACTGCGGTAGGTGGTGGTGGAGGAGGGGTAATTCGACAACCTAGAGGACCGGCGGATGGGAGTGGATTTGGTGGACCTGGCGGATCTGGCGGGCCGGGGGGTATGAATGTGAATTCGAATGGAGTTGGATCATTCCCTACTGGGTGGTAGTTGGTTTTCTCGTTAGGCTACGTATATACAGATAGATATCTCGTCCTTTCTTCGTTTTGTAGTTTTAAACCACTTGTACAATATCATACATACCTATGCTCATATCCACCGCTACCTGATTATAGATTTATGCCAGTATTTCACTCATTGACCGTCTGCTATCGTCTGAATGATCGAGGAAGTCTCAGCTATTCAATGTCAGATCCCTCGCGACTATGCTGATTTCGAGATGAGATCTGATGCAATGCATTGTTGTCCAACTACTGATACTCGTACAAAGAATGATCACCCATTCACTCACTGCTAACCCCGAGCTAGGATCTTCACACTACGCGCCCGATCCCCGCCCTAGCTTCGCCCATAGGAAGCACTAGCGAAAGCAGGTGGTAATTCACCTACGAAATCACTAAATGGTCTTTCAACAACCACCAATTCTCCAAATCCTAACCATCCAGCACCAATTATACTTCTAAAACTCTCTCCTCCGTGAACTTTAACCATTTCACCATCCCCATTCCCATGCTCATGGGAATGGCTGGGGAAAGGAAGAGGAGTTGATCGTTCAGAAGATCCAGTAGTTGATCTTTCTAAAGCCTGCATAGCTTCTCTTGCTCTTTTTCTACGATTACTTTTCCCAGTAGAAGCGAGTTTATTACTTATCAATCTGGAGTTTAAGTCGGTAATATCAATTCGGGCAGTTAAGAGGTATTCGTTTCCCCATATTACTAGTTTATTGATGATTGTCGAAGAGTTCGAAGAACTGGAAGAAGAGGAAGAAGAAGGGAGTGGTTCGAATGAAGCTGATAATGATGGGAGGTAACGTCCTTGTAGAGCTGTATTGATTTCTGATAATTGAGGATTTAGGTTGTGAGGTAGTAAACGTCGTTTTTCGATATGGTATGGCGTCAGACCCTGTGGAGTGAGGATGAGGAGTAGAGATGGCGAAGACGGAGGGAAGAGGAGTGCCGAAGGAGATGCGGGGAGGGTGGGGAGTGAGGTATGAATCTAGGCGTTAGCTCTTTCTTCCGTCTTTCCTTGAAGCCATATCTTGTGCCCTCCTGCCCACTTGTTCTGGTTTTCTCGGCATCCTCTTTGCTCACTGTACGTTTTGCCACGAATACAGTGCTTGAGGAATACTGTCACAAACTGGCCTAAACTCACTTGAAGAGTATCCAGGTTGAAAATCGTAACCCGCCCAGCAGTATCTCCAGAACACAACCATTGTCCATCTCCACTAGCACTCAAACATTTTATCCACTGTCCCTCAACCTGTTCCGTCTTGTCTTGATCATCCACCTCTTCTTCCTTGAACTCCTCCTCGTCGTCTTCATCCTCCTTTTCTACATCCATCTCCTCATCAATATCGGCGATTTCTCCATATCCATTTCCATTACCATTACCATTGCCATTGGGCTGACCGTTCCCACGACCATTCCTCCTTCTCTGTTTCTTCTGTCCAGCACCAATAATCACTCGGCCTGATATTGTATTTCCTCCCATTTGGAAACATTTGACAACTTCAACTTCTACCTCTTCTTTCGAATTCAAATCTCCAGACGAGGGAGGGGAAGGTAGAGAGACGACTACGATAGAACCACTTTGAACGTGTCCTAGAACCAATCGCCTAGAATCAGGCGTGAATATTAATGTCGATGATCCTAGTCCCTTGGAAGATATATCGAGGTGTGAAGTATGTTTTGAGCTAGAGAGGGTATGTAGGAATGATTTGATACGAATTGCTTTTGTCGATTGACCATGACCGTGACCGGTAGTGGTGGAAAGGTGGAATAACTTTGTTTCGTACAAATCGGAAATTGCGATATAGGATCCATCATCCGAGATTGCTGATGAGATGAGATTTGTTCGAAGCTAATGGTTAGCTCGTTAGTCCAGCAAGAAGACGGCAGAAATGCCGCTGACACTCACCCTTAAATCCATCTCCAAGACCTTTTCCCAACCAGCTTCATCTCCCAATACTCTCCACAATCCAACTGACCTCTCTTTCCTTCCTAGAACAAACCTCCCTCCTCTCGATACGGCAATGCGTCCATCTTGTAAATACCCAAGTTTCCTAGTAAATGCTTCATCGAAAATACATCGAGACATTCCAATCTTTCCAAGTGGGTTCCTCAACGTCTCAGAACCAAGAGAAGGAGAAGCGGCCGGAGTGAAAGTTAGAGACATGTCGTATCCTCCTGATACTAGGACGGGACAAATTTCCGAATTTGAATTGGCAGTAGAGGTCGTGATGGGAGAGTAAGACGGAAATATGGACAAAGCTCGAATATCGTGCGAATGAAGTCGTTTGGTTGATGTTAAGGCGAAAGCTTGAGTAGAGGGGATATAGGTGAATTGACAAACTCGTTGATCGGGTCCAGAGGAAAAGATTGTTTTTCCGTTCTTGACATTAGCGAAAATATTGATGTAAATTGTGAAGGGAACCTACTGGACCAATCAACAAGCACATTCCATCCGCTTTGTGAGCTTGGAAATGTTGTTTTTGGGCCATACTTGCTCCATCCCAGAATGTTACGCTTCCGAGTGAGTCGGATGTAACGATTGTGTGATCACTACTATCAGCTACAGCTCGAGCGGGCGATGGGGATGAGATTTATTAGCAAGCACGAACACCAGCTCCAGCTACCGCTAGCTCTCGATGGGTGGTCCTTGTATTCGCAACCAATAGCTATTTCGAAAACCGACTCACGGCAAAACACCCACACCCCATACGATCGTTCCTTTCCCAGCGACCCTCTTTCCTTTTATTTTCCCAATCTTCTCCACAACAGCCCTACTCTTCAATATCACCCTACCCTGACCCTGCCTACTTCCATTCCCATCAAGATTCGGTCCAGGAATCTCCCATTTTCTAAAACTAGAATCTGAATTTCCAGTAATGATATACGTATCTCTCCAACTCCAACCTGATTCCGTATCTGAATCTGATACTAATTTCGGAATACCCCATGCTAGACTTACTGTCCTCGTTCGGGAGGGTAAAGTGTCGGATCTTAGTAAATGTGATGGAGGTGGTTCTAGGGGAGTGGGAGTTGATGGGATGGAAAGGAAATGGAGGGTAGGAGAGGAAGTGGCTAGGCAAATGTATTTATGTGTGGGCGATACTGAGATTGACCATAATGGTGGAGAGGGGATTGGGAATGTTGACTGAAGGTCAGCTAATCACGGCTCTCTGTCCAGTGATTTGGCATTGCAAGTTAGAATACTCACCAGAATTCTACCAGTAAGAAGACACCTCTCGACTAAATCTGTTGAATCGGATCCAGCGGTGAATAACCTTAAATCCTCTAATTTAGGTACATTGTACCCTTTCGCATGGAAGTTGTCCGGATCCCTAATCACCAGGGCCATGAGCGATACACTTGGATGTGTTAGAGTGGGAGGCAAGACCTAAGATTAGCATCTAAATCTTGCTCACACCTCGTCACCACGCGCTTTGCGCTCGTGACTTGAATTCTGACGTACTTTATGACAAGTCCAATTCCCAAAACTCCTTTCGTTCTCCCTAGCCCATTGATGAATCTCTACATCCCCATTAGCCCTAGCTACTACCAGGACACCTAATTCATCCGTTCCTGTTGTTGTCGTTGAACTTGCAGCCTTAGCTTTGCCTTTATGTGATGGGTCGCGTGCATAAGGTAATGGTGTAGGTGGATAAGCTAGACAAGTGATAGGCGAAGGGGTTTGGTCATAGAATCGAATTCGATGTAGTGGGATAGTTGATGATGTAGGTGTTGGAGTTGGGACTGTCATTGTGTGCTCTGTGAGGTGTAAGGTATATGGTATAGGATACTGTACTCGTTAATGAGTGTAGAATGGGTTGAATCCCAAAAATCAAGTACAGTGATAAGCGAGTGGAGGTGTAAGGTGAGGTGTATTACCACGTCATATCGGGTATTTCCGATGAATCAACTATCATTACCGTCACTGCACTGTACCAGTATACCTACATAGACCTGCCTAGATATACATATAGCCATGGCGAAAGAACAAGATCCAACACCAGAATACCCACCCTCAATCCCTCCTTCCATACTCCTTCTCATAATAGATCTACATCCATTATCATGGTCACTTCTCGCTCAAGATCCACCTCAAAACGAAGAAGGCGATAAAATCAAGAACGCATCAATCACCCTGGAAGGATTCCTGAATGTCTTGATGGTTTTCCTGAACGCAATACTGGCTAGTAGTGGTGGTAATCAAGTAGTAGTATACGGAGCTACTTCTGGAAAATCGTACGTCAGCTATAGCTAAACTACAGCTAAGTAAGAGATGAGCTGACGGGGTTCAGGAAGATGTTATATCCACCACCTGAGCGTGAAGAGGATGGTGGTGGCCCTTCCACCAAATTGAGATCAAATACCTATGAACCATTTCGAATACTTGATAATCGGATAGAAGAGAGTCTGAGGGGAATGGCAGAAGAGGAACAACGGAGATTAAATACGGATCCAAAAGGGATCAATGGTAAGCTCAATCATAGAGGCTAAACCCCAAGATCTCAGTAGGATCTGAAGCTAATTAATCAGATCCACCAGCTCTAGTTTCAGCATTAACCAAAGCTCTATGTCGTAAGTTAACCCTAGGCTCGCATATCTACACAGGATGGAACCTGATTATCAGATATAAATCGCTTAACCCCCTCTACCCAATCTACATTATCAATAACAGAATCAAATCAAGTCAATCAAGATAAACCCGAACCAAGGATCTTGATCGTTAATGCAACTCCTGGATCGAGTGAGGGGACTAGCACAGGAGGAAGAATGAGGGGTGGGTATGTGGGTCTGATGAATTGTGTTTTTGCGGCTCAAAAGGCGGTACGTGATTTCTTCTCCCCGGATCACTTGTTTCGTATCGCCGGGGGGTATTCACATTGGGGCTTTTCATCATGGTATCAGGACGTATACCATGCCATTGTGATCGGAATCTTGCTTGACTTCAATATCAACGCACTTGTCAGGACATAGAGTGCGCACTCTCCCATCCCATGTCACGATCCTGGACCATACCCTGCCCTCAGCATCTGAGAAGCCCCGCTGAGATTACAGAAAGTCCCAATAGACGTCTTAACCCTCCCTCCACCATATTCAAATACCCAACCACCTATATTCCTACAACAAGCCTCTCACCTTACCGAAGGGGTTTACTGGAGATGGAATGGAAAGGGTGCATTGTTGGAATATCTACACGTATGTCAATTTCTTTTCCAATCATCTATGATGCCATCTACATCGATGCCATATATATTTATGGAGAGATGTACAATGAGATATAGACAGGATAATCATTAATCAAATAGTCAATATACCTACCCCCACCTTGTCTCCGCCGAATCGCATTCTCAGTCCCACCACAGGATGCAGTCGATTACAGAGCAGTTTGTTTCTGTCATGGTGAAGTTGTGGATATCGGTTTCGTATGTAGTGTTTGTTTGAGTAGTAAGTCCCCACTTGTCCTTCATCGGCGCATGTCCCCTACTATGTCAGATAGGGCAATAAATCCGGTTTAACATGTTGAGCTGATTATTTAGTTTTCTGTAAACCAATACCTGCATGTCAGATGTGCAAGTAAGTCCATTACATCCTCTCCTGGATCCCTATATCACTTCTATCCTATCCCAACTAAGTCCACTCCTCCACCTCCTCATCTCGCTTCTCGCTTCACCGAGCAGTGGTAGATGCAAAAAAACTGATACCAGAACTCGATTTCCAATAAAATCATTACCTATCCTAAAAGCTCTAGGACAAGATTTAGCACCTGTCCCAATACCCGATATTATCGTTACACCTACACAGAAACCTAATGAATTTAAGAAAAAGAATGGAGGAGGTACAGGGGGTAGTAAGGCGGATGCTATGGAGATTGATTGATTCTGAGTATAGTTTTTCGTGTGGGTACGTGAATGCCCTCGAGGATTGATTTGACTTTAGTGGTTTGATTGAGTATAGTACAGTCTAGATTAGTATCTGACCGACGAGGGGATCGTGTTGTATTCCTACTTATTATATGTATGAGTATAGTGTGCCGTATGGTTTAGTCGTACATGCAAGCAAGGATACGATAAAGGGGGACAGATAACAGATTGCTAGCTGAAGACGGCCTGGGGCCGCTTTAAACAATTCATCTGAGCGCTATTCGCTCTTTCAGACCTCGGTGTGTCACAATAGATTGGATCCTATTCGTCCACATTAGATCGGACCATTTTGAAGTTCACCGAAATATCATCAAATCGATAACTGAATTCTCGGTAAATAACTTCCTGGCCCTTCCCCCCTCTCCCCCAGATCTAAACCCGTTCCAAAGCCTCCTTTAACCCCTCAACACCTTCAACAACTTCCGCCCTGAGTCCACCATCACTATTACCCGCTTTTAAAGGTTTAACAGACATTTCAGTCCATCCTTTCCAAACCTTCTCAACTCCTTGAATAACACTTGGATTATCTACTATTAAAAGTACTATAGCGTCATATCCTCCAGCTAATTTGTTAGCTTGCACTTGGGAGAATACAAGGTACACGATACTTACCTCCTGGTACTGTACCTCCTATTACACCTGGACATAAGATACTTTCCTCGAGCAGATTTGTCTGTTCTTGCGGTTCGACGGGTACAGCTGATGCTTTTGACATGGCTCGGATGTAGTGGCGTTTATCCTACTTATCAGCTTACTCCTTGCCGTCACCTGATTGCCTCTTCGTCTTGAGTCTCCTGATGACTGGCGACACTTGTTTGGCGATTACCCGCTTTTGGAGAAATGCAGAAAGAGGTGGAAAACACGTTGAGGGAGTTTGAGATGGCTGGACTCACATTCAGAGCTTGCCTGATTGCTAGGATTGAAGTTGCTATTGGGACTGTATTTTCGGGTTTAGCGGACCATCCAGCAGAGAATCCGGCCTGGATGTTAGTTTGCTCCATTGTGAAGTGTTGAATAGGAGTAACGGTCATGGGGAGTAACTGTGGATATGGATGGGGTTTGATATGGGTGGTACCGGGGTGTAGAAGCGTGTGGTGTTCTTGAGCACACGAGGACAAGACGAGGATATCGTTTTTCCTCCAATACGCCGGCAAGATGGACACATCCGCCATAGTGGCGATACCTCGTTGGTCGAGCAACACAGTTGTCGGACTTACCTGCTCAATGGGCAAACGAGCAGCAGCCTCCAGAACCTCTTGATACTCCTCTTCTCCCTCCATATCCCTCAACCCTTCAAGCGCTTTCACCAATCTTGTGTTTGCCTTGAACAATTTACCCCAAATCTCATTACTCTCTTCTGGTTTCTCCTCTCTCCATTTCAAGATCCCACGAATGAAAGAAGGAGTATTAGTTCCCGCATCTACGTCCGCTAAAACAAGCCTTAACCCTTTTGGAAGACGGAATGGAGTGATTTGTTGATCCCATTTCTCTGGATTTAAAGCGTCTACTAACGATTCCGAAGAAGAACAAGTGGTAGAAGAGAGTAATGGTTCAAGTAACGAAGGTGAAAATCGTTTATAAATATGTGTACCGTAGACTGAACTTGAGATATCGAATCCTGATCCTACTTTACCCTGAGCGAGACAATGGGCGTATTGTGCGACTGAATGGATTATACCTAATGATTTAGGTGCTCCAGCTTGATTTTGATCGTGGTGGTATGAATCGGCTTCTGCCGCTGTGGGGAGTGTTAAAACGCCCAAGTGGGATAATAAAGCCGCAGAGAGGGAAGTGACGAGTGAGGCAGAGGAGCCTAGACCTGTTTTATTGGTTTTGTGAATTGCGTTTGGAAGAAGACAGAAAGGTGAGAGGGTAGTGTTGGTCTTTCATATCAGCTCAGCTCCATGATGCTGTGTCGCCAAGAGGCTTACCTTATCAGGTTGTGAATAGAAATCATTATCCGCCAGTACAATAATCTCTATTCCTTGTCCTAGACCTTTACTCACTCCCTCTTCACCGACCACTTCAAGAGCATATCTCAGCGCACAATCAATTGTCAATTGTACGAATTTATTGCCCTCGTCCTTCTCTGCTACAGGTTTCAAATCGATCTTGGAAGATAGACTAAGGTCGTATTCCCATACAGAATGTTCCTTTGGGAATTGAGCAGCTTGAACCTTGATTCTGATGCCCTCAGAAGAAGAGGAGGAGGGGGAGGAAGAGGAGGGAAGAGGTCGGATTAGAGTGTAGAAACGAGCAGAAGTCGATATGACGATTCCGAAATATTGTGGATCTAGAACCAAGAATCCGCCCGCCAAGAGGACTTTTCCAGGTGCAGAGACTAATGTGGTTTTACCGCTCATTGTTGATTTTGCGAATTAAGTGGTGGTCGATAATATGTAGTGGGTAGTTGATAATTGTTAGTCGTTGATGATATTTATAAGTTGTATGTTAAAACAAAGGAATACAAATATGGTTAATGTAAAATACAAATAGTTGAGGATAGAAATACAAATGATCCACCACCAGACACATCCAGGTTGCCAAGAAATATCCCGAATTCCTCCTTAGTTCACGGGGTCTCCATACTTAATCTTCTTATCTCAAGCACAGGTGTAGCAATATTCTATGTACAGTATCAGTCTCATCGTGTGCATATAGCATGGTATCACCCACAAGTACAGAGGAGGAAGGACTGCCTATACCTACTACAATCACGTCACCGTCAACTAGGAGTAGAAGAAGAGGATCGAGAGTACTGCAATCGAGTTTAGAAATTGCTTTCAGCTGTAAGTCAGGTCACGCGATAAGAACGGGCCGGACAGTGAGCTCGGAGGAAACTCCCTCGTTCATGGCAATGAGGCTGGAAGAAGCTTGAAGACCCAACATAGGAAGCTGATAGCCAGACTCAAGGTCACAGCAAAGGAGATATGGGAATATCCAATCTGCCCCTTCATTCGTAGATCCATCTTCTACAAGTTGGTCATCAGGCGAACAACTCGATGAGGAAGAGATCAACGCAGATCTAGATGAAGATGAAGACGAGGGTGAGGGGGATGAGGAAAGACGGACGAGGTCTGATTCGATATCACCTTCTATATTCCCTTCTGATCCGGACCCATTCCAGCGATCTCGAATATCCCCTCCAGATACAGCGGCAGTAGAACCAACTACTCGAAGTGGTCTATCGCTGCTTAAGAGTCAAAGACGATCGTCGAGATTGAGTAGAAGAGAAGTCAGTCCTGGATCTGGGTCGTCAAGGCCAACGGAGGGAACACCTTTACTGGTTAAAGGTGATCCTGATGGGATTGGAGTTTATGTAGAAGATCGAGGTAATAGTGGTTCTCCAACACTCAGTACTAGGAGAAGATCTAGTACTGCTACCGCATTGAGAAAGAAGCGGGCAGAGGTCGGGAAGAGTACGAATGGACAGACTGTAGGTCATCTTTCAATTTCACCGAAGTGTGGAATGAGGACATGGCTGATGGACAGTTATTCAACGCTATAGCTGTTTTAGTTGGTATTGGACTTCTTTCGCTTCCATTGGCATTCGCATATGCAGGTTGGATTGGCGGTACTATTTTACTATTTGGGTTCGCATACATCACCTGTTATACGTAAGTCCATCTTGGCGTGTCGAGAAAACAGAGATATCTGCACCCGAGCCAAAGAGGCGTAATATGGAGAACTGACGGGTCAGAGCGAAATTGCTAGCACGACTTATCTTGACCGATAGGAGTCTATTGGGGTATACGGATATTGGAAAACGAGCATTCGGGGGATGGGCAAGTGGATTCATCAATGTCTTGTGAGTCTTCATCTCTTTTCTCTCCTTTGAATCTCGTCTCTCGTCTCCTACCTCTGCTCGCTCTTCACTTTGACTCGATTCAGGACTAGAGTGTGAAGCTGATGTTAGATTCTGCCTGGAATTGTTTGCTCTTAGGTATGTTCCAAAAGACTGAAACGCTGTTAGGTGGAGAATGGGCTGATAGTAGTGTTGCATTGGTCGTACTCTTTGGTGATACGCTTTCGGTCATTTTCCCGTCGATCTCTAGTAATACGTTCAAAGCTATTGGATTTATCATGTAAGTCGTCTTTGTCCCTTCGTGGTAATGTCAACAGTCTCACCCTACCCTCCTCCTTATCCACTCCACGCCATGGGGATCATCCGTAAATAGCAATCCAAACACCATTCCGTTAAACAAGTTCCTTCCCATGACTACGCTCACCAGCTCGCTTCCCCTTTGTACTCAGCTAATCCCCAGTATCCTCCCAACAACCCTTCTCCCACTCCACCTCCTCTCCCTCCCATCATTACTATCAACCCTATCCTCTTTACTCCTAATAGTAATCCTACTCTTAGACGGTTTCTTGACTGGCTCAATCACTCATCCCGCACCAACAAACATTGGCCCAGAGTGGAAATCCGGTAATTGGCTGGGAGGGGTAGGGTTGGTTTTGGCTGGATTTGGGGGACATGCGGTCGTTCCGGGTTTGGCTAGGGATATGAAGAAACCAGAGGATTTTGAGAGGGTCATCAATCGGGCTTTTGTGAGTGACGACTTGGGTCGCGAAGCAATGGATACGAGTACAGGTGGCTTTATGGCCTGTGCTCGCGTTCATCTCGGGATGGCGACTGGTGAGGGAGAGGGGAGCTGATTACAGATCATTGCGACAATATTATCATTCATAGCGGGATCAGCGGGATATTTGATGATTGGAAATAACGTCTCTGACGAGGTAAGCGCCCCTTCCGGTACCTTCCTGCAATCCAGTCTCGCCTTAAGGGTGATAATGAGGACCGCATTCAGGTACGATAAAGTGCTGACATCCAGATCACGCGAGATCTGCTTCAACCGAAATACAACTATCCGCGAGCTCTAAATCTGTTCGCATTATGGATGATTGTTATTAACCCCATAACGAAATTTGGACTATGTACTCGACCTGTAAGTCTCCCTCCTGTTCTCTTGAATATCCTATCCCTTGCCGTATACTCAATAAATCACGGAGCAAATCAACGACAGAGCGCATGGTGAACTGATAAATAGTTGAACGTAACGATAGAAACGATCCTCTCTATTCAACCCTCATTACCAGGGGATGAATCTCAAATCCTAACTCAACCAGAAATAGAGGGGGATAAACCGAAAACCAAAGAGAACCTGAAAGCGATCCTGAGAGTTGGATCTAGGATAATGACTACTGGAGTATGTGTAATTACAGCTATACTCTTACCGGGTTTTGGAAAAGTGATGGCTTTCTTAGGTAGTTTTTCGGCTTTTCTGATTTGTATTATTTTACCTGTATGTCTTTTTCTTCCTTCCTTCCTTCTTCCTCCTTCCTCCTTCCTCCTTCCTCCTCCTTCTCTTCTTACCTTCTTGGCCTACCAACCCGTCGCCCTACAAGTATCTTCTGACCTTTTTCTACTCACCCTCTCGCCTTCACAGTGTATCCCCGTCATTTATCAAGACTGACGTACAGCTCCTATTCTACCTCCGCTTAGCACCAACCATGCTCCCTTCTTCCGCCAATCGCCCAACTACAAGAGTCATCCATTGGATCTTAGTAATGATCAGTGTTGGGTTGATGGTAGCTGGAACAGGATGGGCTTTTATACCGGGATCAGGACATGGGGGATTGGATGATGGGCGATAGGTGATATGTCCCCCGTGTCATGGGATCAGACCGGTCAAGACGAAGCGGCCGGATATGGCCTTTGGTAGAGGCAGAGTGATAAGCGAGGGATGTCGATGAGAATGTTGTACAATAATACCTGAATCACTATGCATACTGTATTTCTCGCGTTGATTGGAGGATATCAGAACACAGGGTCATGGCTTTCACGTCGATCATCGATGATCATGGAGATTGTGTATACATGCGTCTCCTAGTCATACTGTCTGCGGATATATACAAATGATGAATGCTACGGACATACAAATCGAACGTGATCTCACGCTCAGTTTCTTACACCTTCAGAATCTTCAGTCCTCATCATCATACCCCTCCTCATCGATGGTGGCTGTCGGGGCGACAGAGCCGACATGAGTGATGGGTGACTGATCTTTCACTTGTGACGTAACTGTCCCATCCGCAGTGGCAAACACGACAAAGGGAACGTCTTTACGTGGGTGGAAACCTGTGACATTGTCGCCAGCTCGAAGCCTGAAAGGCACCGTATGTGGGATAAGGGTGTACTCGGAAACCTTGCCTTTCATCTCCCAGGCTGTTTCCAAGTCCGTATTACCGCTCTCACTCTGTCTTGCAAAGATTGCATTTGTGAGATGGTCGTCGGCGTCAATCAGTAGGGAATCGTGAGGGTTTATGATCACTCGTTTCGTGTATTCTTTGCCACCTCTATTGAATGTATAACAGAGACTAGGAGGGGCTTTTGTCGATGGGGCTCGAGCGGTGGATTGTTGGGTTTTGCCATCAGACATTGTGTTGTATCTGTGTATATTAGATAAGTTGGAGGCGTTTGTACGTGATATAAATTCGAAGGATGAGAGTTCAGCCGTATCGACAATAAGAAGGGGGGGATAAACCTACGTTCTTATAGTGTAACAAGTAAAGGATTATTCACATTGACTCGAAGAACTCCGCTCCGTTCAACGTTTCATTCCTCAATTGCAAGGGAGCGCAAATGCATCGAATCAAAGGATCGGATGTCCATAATTTCACATCCTCGGACTGCAGTTGAAAAGTAGTCTAATTCTTTTCAGCGGTGCTGGAAATGATGAAAGGACGTTATATGTGCCGCTCTCCCCAGACACCGACGGGGAAAGACCGAGGTCGTTGATGTGAAATTAGGACAAGTAATACATTTCCTCCTTCGTCGACTACTATAGTGGTGAATCGCCGCTTCAACACGGTCCGCTCGATATCTTTAGGTAAAGATATGGTCACAGGATGGGAAAATGAGCTGAAGCACAAATTTAAAGTGGTGAGGAATGCGACATGGAACAATAGTGATATCGACTGCGATATGAGTTCAGTTTGATATTCCGCTCAGTTTGGCGTATATACATATGGATCAACGAGACTAAATCTGCACTACTCTCCAAACCATACATCAGGAATGCCGGTAGTGAGAGTCTGCGAAACATACGTCCCTGCAGTCCCTGTTTCCTCGTCTCTGTCCATTTCTTGTGCCCTCTCGCCATTGGACGTCAGGATCAGAGTGCCACATGAAGGCTCTGTGCCTATCGATTCCCAATGAACAGTCCCTCGGTCATCCATCAAACATGCGAAGGGAGGCTGGAGTGACACACGATGCGAGCCGACATGAAGGAGATATTGATGTTCCTTGCCAAATGCAGGCCATGGTTGCGGAGCAGAGCCGCTCATCGCTGAGTTTCCTGTTTCTCCCGAGGTCTTGGACCCCCTTTTGGATTGCTTTGATCGCTTAGCAGCATTGTCTATTTGTTTTCGGTATGTTTTCTCAGTATCCCAAGCGGTCTGTAGCGGAAAATGTGACACTTTGGTATTCTCGACGTGGTATAGCCAGCCTTCTTTACTTTGGCATGAAATTGAGTGTTTTTGACGCAATTGGTGACGCTGAGCTATTAATCCGTTGTCAGTCTTAGCTATGACTTCAAGGAACGGCTCAGTTGCTTCTGAGTGAGTCGTGATTACAATAGTAGTGTTTGATGGTATGGTTGACATTGTAAGATCTGGGTGGTGTTGTAACTGAGGCCGGGTGGCGAATGCAAATATGAAGGATGAAAGAAGACGGGAGAGACTGAACCTTTATATGATAGTGGCATACTGCTACTAGCTCCTCGAGTTGCCCTGATATTCTGCTGAAAGGATGGCAGAGAGGTGAACATGAATGGACTGGGCCTTCGCGTGTTATGTCAGATAGGTCCACCTGAAAGGGAAGCCGAGCACATCCTCGTTCTCTTGTATTACCCCTTACCAAGCTTCTGAAGGGTTGCTCTCTCGAATGGCGACTTCGGAGTTGAAGGAACGGTGTCACGCAATTTGACGAAAGTTCAATATGCTTCTTGCCATCTGTGTTGATGATGGGAATTTGTAAAGTGATGAGCAGTCTGTGACGGTTCCCGGGCCAAAAACAAACAAATTGAACTGGGGTACCAGAACGACGGCTCACACTCCTAGGGGCCAGCACTGACAGATGTCTCTGGGGCTAACTCATCATTCTGTGCATCTCTTCGACCCAAATGAGGACGTGCTGTATATAGACATTCCATTACCTCTACGAGATCTTCTCGATCATCAATCAATCCTTGGTGTGACGATCTTGCTGTAGACGGGATCCCCTCCTGCTGACACTCCTCATTAGTCGTTGCAAGCTCCACCCAGACGTAGTCGGGGCAGCATGGACGGTGGACGAAGCTTTTGAGCCATCACGCTGCACAAAGGAATCCCTTGAGCTGTGGCGATCGTCCAGCGGTAAGGAAAGAGTCGAGCGGTTTGGCCCGACACGAGAGATGGACGGGCGGCGGCGGATGACGAGTGGGTGGGGAGTTAGAGCGCTCGTATATTGAGTTACAACAGCCAGAGAGTCTGGATTATAGGCACGGAGCTTCGGAGAAGGGGGGCAGATAGGCGGAATGGGAGATGAGGCATCAGAAAGACTTGTAGTGACTGATCTCGGTCCCCTGGTTCCGTACTTCACATTGGTTTCCCCATCGGTAACGAAGGCCCAATCGCAGGTCGGGTCAAAATCGTGGTCGTCCCTCGGGGAAGAGATACTGAATTGAGTGTCTGCATCCACATGAATAATTCCATTCGTCTTTGGATCCAATTCGAATGCTGATCTGAGAGACGGTGATTCCTGGCTTGGAGGGGTGAAAGTCAGGACACGACCATATTTTTCGTGGGTAAGGACGCGAAACGATTGATTCGATTTCAATTCGATATCTGTCCATTGTTTTGCGCCGTATTTGTCTTCACCCCTGAAACTCAGGTAAGTACCGGACAGGTTGGATGCGAGGCGGGTGACTTCCTCTTCGTCAAGCATTGTGAGGAATGAGAAGTGGGATGATGAGTCTGTGGTCAAAGTCGTGATTGAGTGATGTGGCGAAGAAGCAAGAAGGGTGGGAAGACTGAGCATATTTTATAGGTCCTAGGGCGTCCGTAAAACAACACGTATCCCTGAAATGAAAGGACTATAGGGAATAGCTGTGAATGGATGTATTGGATATTTCACATTTGCGTGCAAGACATGAAAGGCGACAGTCCCGGCCCTGTGAATGATTCCATTCGACACAAATTCAAGGCTGTTGTAAAAGACAGAGGACGATTGGCTCATTTGCCACCTCAATGATTGAGACACCAGGCGACACAGCTCAAATAGAAGCATCTTTCCTGCATTCTTGGCAAAGATTGAATTGGCTTTTCCCGATTGCCACAACAGTCGGGAAGCTTGGCAGACTTTGTCCTTCTTGTAAGAAACGCTATGATCGAGCCGGTGAGCTAAAAATGTGTTCGAAATCGCAGACTCCGAATTCGATAAATTGATCTGGATTTTATTCGCTTCTGTACATCTCTTTCCCTCACCTCCAATATGTATGAACAATGTATGTATGGTCTCCTCACGGAACAATCAACTAAACATGCAACAAACTAACAGTTCCTCTGTCAATCTATCTTTGGCCTTTTTGTCTCAAGCGACGCCCACGCCTCTGGACGGTCGCTTGGAGCGTTACCAAAAGACGAGAGATTCGATCGCTTCTGGCCGACTGTAGAGGCAGTTGAACCCCCGCGAGTCACAGGCTGGCCGGGGGAAGTCGTGGCTTTGGAAGCGTCGGGATTGACAGATTTGGGTACTATTTCCTCCCAGTGCACGTTGATTTTGTCATCGGTGATGAAGGCGAAAGGATGTTTGAATTCTCTCTTTCCGGTGGGGGTAATGATACTGTATTTGATATTGCTACCCCCAAGCAGAGTGGAGTTTTTCGAGGCTTCGATCTTCCACGCTTCGTCCAAGGTAGGTTCGATGAATGTTTCGGTAGTATAAACGACAAATGGACCCAGAATTCTGTCGACACCGGAGCGAAAAGATTGATTTGGTTCCAAAAGCTTACTGACTGACTGAGGCTTGCCCTCTGCGTCATTGAACGTGCTGCGAAAATACGAGTTACGATCTTCCTTAGGATCGGCAATTGTTTGGGTATATTGTGACTCTTCCATAATTGCGGTTGAGGGTTGACAATATGGGTGATTCAAAAAATGTCACAGCGATGTAATGAAGAGAAGGACAGAGGCTGAAATGCTGGACCTTCCTATGGTGAACCAAAGCGTTCGACGGCCTGTATCCACACTCTTAACATGAAAGGATCATTGAAAGTCAGCACATAACGGATCTCTTGACTCTTTCACATCTGCGAGCTCCACCTCTAAGGTCTTGCTGGAAGCAGGAATCAAAGGATCGATCCAATGCCCTCAAAATAAACATGTCATTGCGTGATTGCGCCTAATGCTCCACCTGAATGGATGTCTGCCTCTGACTTCCCCTCGAGGTTTAGATCAGCTTAGTCATCAGGATAGTGATAGCGGATGACCAAGATCAGCGTAGCCAGGTCAGTATCTCGACTCACGCATTCGTTAGTTCGACCCAACCTGGACAGTCAATCAGCTGTACTGCGGAACCATGCATGAACATGTAATGTAAAATCCTCGCCAACCTCTACCACGAACCCACACCCCGGATGTGCTCGCGGCACTTCTACTCCCTCTTGACTTGTAGGTCGGAAAGGTCGACGGATCCTCCTACAGGTAGACAATGTGGTGAAGCCTGTTCAAAGTGGCTGTTTGTCAGCGTTATTCTGATATATGAGGTCTATCCCATTCTCGCTCCGTCCTCCTTTTCCCTTCGCCTTGGTCTACACGCCATATTGTGCCCCGAGCTGCCCTGAACTTTGGCTCACTTCCCCCAACCCTTTCAGCTACTCCCGCCGACAAATCTGGCTCTCGTACATCCTCCTCACCGCTGACCTTTCTATCCTCTCATATCTCTAAGCTCCTTGCGCTCGTGGATCCGCCTCGACCACTCATGTCTTGGAACCTCGACTCACCTGGGAAACCTCATCCTATGAACTTTGGGCCTCTCAGCCTCCTGGAACAACAACCTCTCTCCAGCCTTCTCTGTACTTAATTCCAAATGCCTATCATTCCTCTCATTCGTGACCTTGGCGTCGGGCGTGTATTTCGCTAATAACCTCGTGACTAGTGGTGTATCATTGGTTGCTGATTGGAATGTTTCGGGAGATAGGGATGGGGATAGGGATTGTTTAGATGGGGATGGGAGGTAGGGGTAAATTAGAATTGAGGCTGTTATGAGGATTAAGGTGTTTCGCCATGGAGGTGATAGGAAGGCTGTTTGAACAAGCGACCGGTAACGAGATTAACGTATTGATGAGCGAGGCATGGCGAGCGAAGTGAGGCAGAAATAGAGGGCATGTGTCCGGGATGAAAGAAAGATTCAGTCAGTATCATGCACGAGTCTAACGTAGATAGACGTACATTCGTGGGTATGAGTAGAATCATCCTCCTGGTGCGATTCCTGATGTCCAGCCCTCTTTGGTCCGGTAGACGAGAAAGCCCTGATTCCAGCGACTTTACGAGCGTTGAGTGAGCGTAATAACGTTGGTCTGATTGACATTGTATATGAGTGAATGTATTGTGTATAGGTATAGAGGTGTAGCATAGGTAAGTAAGGGGGTGCGGATGTTTCGGAATTTAAGCAATGTGGCACTTGTTGACCAATGGGCGAGGGAGGTTTACAGTTCTTGTCACTTGTATGCATGTAAACATTCTCATACTTGAGTGCTCAGGCATGCACATGAAGCTGTGGCTGTAGCTTGAGACGTGGACCTTGCTTAGTGTTGTACACTATGCATATTATCAATGTTCAAAGTACTCGTATGTGAACTGTGGTGATAACCCGGCTCCAAGCTCGATCACGTTCCTGAGTTGATGTCCCGTGGATTCGTGGCTTTACTTAGTCCTGTAGATCCCCACCCAGCCCCACCGTCATATATTCACTATACCGCAACTTTTCTTCGTCACACTATACATCACGCGCCCACCTTCGGTTTCCCCATAAATACGAACAAATCAAACCATCATCGAATACGAGAAAGTAGAAAAAGACAAGTACTACAAACACATACACACACGCGACCCTGATGTCGGACCTGCAAAGTATAAAATGTGGGTTACATACTCCTATTCTCAAATGGGTTTTATTCGGGCTTATGAATAGGTGTAGTAGTTGGTGATGGAGCTGTTGGAAAGGTAGGTCTTGGTATCCGTTTACAAGGCTCATACTTGACCCGTGTTGGCTTGGCGGTATAGCAGGAACTAATCAGTAGACGTGCCTGTTGATCTCATATACTACAAATGCCTTTCCGGGAGAGTAAGTCCTTTGTCGGTTCTGTGTTCTTTGCCTTTGCCAGATTTCTACGAGTCTTGCGCAGGGAGCGGGAACCAATAGCTGCAAGAGATGGATGGCAGGAGACGGCGCGTAGTAGGGATGATGATATCTGGCAGTGGGAATCGAGCAAGGTCAGACGTGGGGAGTAGTCGCTAATGCTAGATATGTCCCCACGGTATTCGATAATTACTCGGCATCAGTACTAGTTGATGGGAAACCTATAAGTCTAGGATTATGGGATACAGCTGGTCAAGAGGATTACGAGTGAGTTGATGGTTGAGACCGAGGGCCGTATGTCCGAGAAATTGTTGTTCTTCGATGGGGACAGCGCGGGAACTGCCTGTATCGAGGACAGAAATATCTAGGACGGCTCAGGCCAGTAGAGCCGACAATCTCATACACAGGGCAGAAGATGGTGGACCGAGGGACTCTAGCAGGAAATAAAGTAGGATGGAAAACTGACTATCAGCCGCCTACGTCCACTCTCATATCCCCAGACGGACGTGTTCCTAGTTTGTTTCTCTGTAGTTTCACCGCCAAGTTTCGAAAATATCAGAACGGTATGTCCTCTTGATACTGTTGAGTGCGCCCAGCTGACGGTATAGAAAGTAAGTTCACACCCAGTCACTCCACCAACCTAGTCCATCATACCCATCAATCCAATATCACCCTCGAGAAGAGAGATCCATCTGGCTCTACGTACTCAACGATCACGTCGCTCGTGGCTAATGAACAGTGGATCCCAGAAGTAACCCATCACGCCCCATCCACACCGATAATTTTGATCGGAACAAAACTTGATCTTCGTGATGACCCAGTGACTCTTCAACGATTACGAGAGAGGAGGTTTGAACCGATCACATATGCCATGGGGGCTGGGTGCGCTAGGGAAGTTGGAGCTGTGAAGTACTTGGAGGCTAGTAGTAAAACGTAAGTCGAATGGGAGAGGTTCGGAGCGGACTCTGGCGTACTGGAGTGAAAAGAAGACCGAGGCGAGTTGGGTGTATTACGCACAGTATAGAGGATGTCTGGGGATAGGAGCGCGGGATGGAAATGAGGTAGCGCCAAGATCCGAAAACGTGCTGGAGGAAGAGCAGCGAGATTGTATACTGATAAACAGGCAAAAAGGACTGAAGAACGTATTCGACGAAGCTATCCGTGCGGTCCTAGTTCCTGCGCATCGATCAGAGGGGAATCAAAAAAGGAAAAAGAAGCAGTGCTTGATTCTGTAATGGTCACAATTGTCAATCCTTAGTCGTCAGGATGGATATGGACGGCGAGATATAGAGTTTCTTGCGAGGACGGGAGGGGATGAGTGGGCAAATGGGTCCGGGTATTTGTTCTAGGGTAGCATTTTCGTCATGATGTACCGAAGTGTTTTTTGCCTCTGAATCTCAAGCGATTACAGATTGCTATCCGGTACTGTGTCATGCCATGCCATTTATTCGGCATTCTCTGAGTAGTCAGGCACACATGTGGAAGCGCACTTCCCATAATGCTGACAAACGAGAGGCGTTGACGATTGTGTATGGCCGATGTTGGCGTGTAATGCATCTCGTCATGTCTGACCCTTGAATCTACATCATTCCGCAGGAGCCCTCGGTGGCCAAGCTCATGACTCCTCCCCCCCCCCCTAGACTTAGGCCTTGTCTACCTTTGCCCCCCTCTTCAATTTACTTTGCGCATGTGCAATGGCTCTCGAAGTCCCTTCCTACAGATCAGTCATGTACGATACTAATTGGAAGAGGACTCACCTTTCCGGCCCATCCTCTAGCCCTCAACCACTTGACGACCTTGGGAGTCCAAGCAGCCGTCAATCCCGCTCTAAAGGGTAATAACAAAGTCTTGTGGATAGTATAAGCAATAGCGATTTCAGCCCACATCATCCTACTACCCCAATAACCCTTTCCTCCTTTTCCTTCAGTTTCCTTCTTGACTTCTGCTCTTCGTTTAATATCCTCCTCTTCTAATTGTTTTGTCTCTTCCTCCCCATGTCTCCATAATCTGAATTGACGTAATGAAGATGCCAAGAGTGGTTCTATACGTTCTGCTCCTACTGAATGGACGACTGCGTAAGATAATGTGAAATCTATTGTCGAAAGAATCCAGTACATTCCGAATGCGTACCAACCGTATTTCTTAGCTAGGACTTTAAATCTGGCATATGCGGATGTTGGTTCGGGTTCAGGTGATTTTGAGTCATTGGAACCGGAGGAGGAACTGCTCGAAGAAGATGATGAGGCGGTAGAAGTCGAAGTCGCTTGTTGAGTAGGGATAGATGTTGGGTTGGTAACGTTCGGGTTCTGGACCGAGTAGCATCGTCTAGAGAGTGATAAGGATAGGGAGAGGGGTATACGATTCAGTCCTAATCCCAAATTCGTCGTGCTTCTCGCAAGAGGTCTGAAAGCGGGGGCATTGAGAGCACGACTGGAGGTTGATAATGTCGATAGTATGCGGCTTGAGCGGTTCATCTTGGTGACCTGTACTGGTATGTGAGTGAAGACTAGGATTCGGAGAACAATAAACGAACGACGCGGCATGAACGTTTCAATTGACGTTTCTGACCCGGCAGAATGGGTTACGTAAGTATGAATCCGGTCATCGGTCATTGATCTCTCTGGGAGAGGTTCTCCTGCTTCTATGCATGTAGCAGCTATGTATGCATGATTTCCTGCTCTCTGCTCTACAGTGGACCGTAAGCGAGATAGAGGACAGCTGGTTGGAAAGCTGTGTTGTTGTGATTCGCTATAATTGTTCACGTGAACGCGAGATCCCACCTTTGTTCCCATTTAACCTCGTCCTTGCTCCACTTGAGTATCGACACTTCAAAGACCGCATTTACATATCTCTGCTCAAGTCGCGACATGTCCACCGCACCAGTCTTCAAAATCGTCCCCGGCTTGCAAAGTTATGCATGGGGAAAGAAGGGCAGTTCGTCATTAGCTGCTCAGCTAGGATCTAGGTCTATTCCAGATTTCAGTATTGATGATGAAAAGCCTTATGCCGAGGTATGTTCCGTCATTCTCACTATTTATTATATGGGCATTAGCTCGACCAAATTTATTCTGGATCAAGGTTGATCAATAGCTATGGATGGGAACTCACCCAAATGTTCCCGCTACCCTTACTTCAGATACATCGACAACCTTAGCGCAACATCTCACTTCCAACCCTCACCTTGTTGGGGATAAAGTGACCGAGAAATTTGAGGTGAAAGATGGCAATCTACCTTTTCTGTTTAAAGTCCTCAGTATAGGGACTGCATTGAGTATCCAAGCTCATCCGGATAAGAAATTGGCAGAGAGGTTGTTTAAGGATCATGGTGATATTTACAAGGGTACGTGGGTAGACTTTGGGCTTTGACCTGATATCTATCCCATTCAAATCGGAGTGTTGTTCATCGCTAATATACAGACCCAAACCATAAACCTGAAATGGCAATTGCCCTAACCCCCTTCCTTGCATTCTTGAACTTCCTACCACCGCAATCAATCTTGTTACACCTAATAAGTGTTCCGGAAATCAACAACCTAGTTCCAACCGACCTCATTAATCAACTTGCAAAACTCCTAAATCTCCCAATTACAACACCGGCCGATTCATTCCTCTTCGAACCTACAAAATCAGCTCCCAGTTCTGAAGTCAAAGACGTTCTCAAGAAGATCTTTGGAGCTATCATGTCGACTGAAGAGGAGACTTATAAAAAGGCAGTAGGGGATTTAATCAGCCGGCATGCAAGTGGAGAAGAGGTAGTGGAGAGTGAGAAGGGATTGGTGGATTTGGCGTTAATGTTGAATGAACAGTATCCTGGGGATATTGGGGTTCTATGCGTGTTTTTGTTGAATGTGGTGGAGCTCAAGGAGGGGGAAGCCGCTTTCTTGGGTGCGAATATGCCTCACGCGTATATCAAGGGAGGTGAGTCATTATCGTTCTTCTTCTTCTGCTTCCCTCTGATCACACTCCCCCTTGTTGGTTATAGTACCACGTTGGCGGCGAGAGAGGAGAAAGCTAATGATAGATATCATCGAATGTATGGCAACATCCGATAACGTTGTTCGAGCGGGTCTAACTCCAAAATTGAGAGACGTCGATACTCTAGTCGAAATGCTCACCTACGAAGCAGGACCAGCATCACAACAACTTCTCCGTCCTACCCAATTCTCCGAAGAATCAAAATCGGATTCAGATGCCAACACCGACTTGTTATATGATCCACCGATCGATGAATTCTCAGTTGTGAAAATCTCACTTGAGAAAGAGGGACAGACGAAACATAGGCAAGTGGAGGGACCTTCTATCTGTGTAGTAACTAAGGGAGAGGGTAGGATCTCGTGGGAAGGAGAAGGAGAGGGAGAAGAGGTGAAGAAAGGGGATGTTGTGTTTATTGGAGCTGGAAGTCCAGTTGAGTGGTCTGCTGGAGACGAATTGGAGGTGTTTAGGGCATTTGTAGAGGTCAAGTAGGAATTAAAACACATTTAGACCCAATGAAGAGGTTATCAACCGCCTCATACCTTTTTGCGCAGATCGTGATGATACTGGATCACCTCCTCCTGCTGGGTCATAGAATGAAGTGTCAAAGTTTCGGTTCAAGGTATTCTATCATGCTACAATCTCCATAGGCTAATTCAGGCTCGCTCGCCTTTGCTTCTGTAGTCTCGGTTGATTTCCTTCCTACAGTTGCCAAGATGTTTCAGTTCACTGCGTACCATCTGTCCGGTCTTCCGTAGGATCGCTATGGAGTGCATGTCCACACGTCTAGCCCCCGCACACTGAACCTTTGCCTCTGGAAATGGGACATCGACCTAGAATAAGCGCTCGGTGATAACGGGAATCAATCCATGCCGTAAAGTGAGATCTGATCGCGTGTTCGATGATCAAGAGTATGTAGGTGATGCTGATGAGATTATCAGTCATCAATGCATCATACATGATGTCATGTACTAACGAACTCTGTAGCCGGCCAGCTGGAGTATATATGATCAGCTACAGTCCCGGAATGTAGCGTTTCCCCCTTATCAACCAAAAGAAAACGCAACAATGTCAAACAACATCATCGATCAAGCTGAACAGTCCATCAACTCCTACCAGGCAAAAAGCGGTACTTCCAAGCAATCTGATTCTGGTACGTCTACCCCTTTTTTCCCTTAGTGAGATGAAGTTGATGAATAGCAAACGAATCAGGTGTGAATGAGGGTGTAACATCCGAATTCCCAGGCTCGACAGTCCAGATTGGAGGTACGAAACGTGGAGAGAATCCTACGATCCCTGATGAGGAGGGTGGAGAGATGAATAAGGCTTCTGGCAAGTAGGTGCACTTTCCTTTTCACCACACCCTCTTCAAGGACTCCTTCCGGGCGACCTTTCCGCTTCGCTCGCATTGCTTGCGACATCGTACTGACTTTCAGACAAACTAAAGCAAACGAGTTTGAGGGAACTGGTGGACCCGAGGATAAGATCGAGGAAGCTGTCAGAGATCGACCTGGAGATGATGACGTTACCGCCAACGTCAGGTAAAGGAAGTTAGGGGTCATCATGGAAATGGAACAGGATGCAGACAACAGAGTGAAGAACGTATGAAAAGAAGCCTCAAAGTCATCAATGACAGGTACCATATTCACATATAAGCTAACTGTTCTGACCATTATTTGAATTTAATCAAGTGACGCCATCTTATGTCCAATAGATCCTTTGTACATCTGCCCGGAAATCCTTTGTACCTCAAGTAAACGCTGGGGTCTTCTTTGGAAAGATTTACAATACTTCCCTCTCACAGCACATGACAGACTTTCATTCAATTCACCTTAACCTGAACGTTTACACTCACGATATCGTTTGCGTAAACTGAGCACAGCATCCTTCGCTTTGACCGATCGAAACATACGCAGCCATGAATACTCCTACTGGATCATATTTTGATCGACAATACCAGACCTGGAGAACAGTGATGCCGGATGGGAGCCTATTCCCACCAAGTCCCCCCACTTTCATTCCGTCATCGAGCAGGGTGCAACGCAGACAAAACACTATCGGAACATACCCCAATTTGGTCCAGACTACAGGTTGGTCCGTACCTCAACCTCAGCTCAATCCACCCTTACCATGGCCCGGCGGGTATGTAGATACGTGGGGGAACTATGGCGTTTTACCGTATCCAGATTCATATGGGCCACCCTTCGAAGCCCCACAGTTCGACGCGCCAGCTCCCAACAACCCACCGGCTGAAAGTGAAGTCCTACACCATCAGGCTGACGAACCGATCAATGACTCCAAACAGTACTGCTGCACACTGGCTGAGGATGGCTCACCGATTGAGACTTGGTGTACGTATGCTCCAAGGAGCACTTGCGTAGGAGAAGATCTAAAAAAAGTGCTGGTCCTCTTATCCCTGAACAGCACCGGTGGTCAACACGACATATCATCGATCTTGGCCTTTCCCAAGTCTAGCCCTCAGAACCTTGGTGAGGATCCCTGTGATTGGGAGGACGAGAACAATCGGACTGCAATGCGAGACAGCATCAACTCTATAATAAAAGAAATGCCCTTGCGCCAAATCTTCAGTTACCGATCACGAGTGGCGAGAAAGACGACTTCCGATGTGCATCGGGAGATTACCCTGTACATGCGGTCTTTCAATAGCTACATAAAAAAACATGGAGACAAGATTGAACACGACGACTTTACATACACCGTACAATTTGGTCGCCTAATTCAAGAGCCTGGGTCAATCACATTAGGGAGACACTACGTGAGACAACGAGTCCTTGCGGATCCGGGTCAGAATCGGCAGGTCACGTTGACGAGTGGTATGGCGAAGAGCTTTTGGCAAGATCTTGAAAGGGACTTTGATGAGCCTCCGGCCGATGACATGCAACGATTCTGTGTCGGAAGCGTGACTGTATGGGAGAGGGGAGAGATGTGAACTAGAAACAAGAAGCGGAAGGTCTCGGCAGTGAGTATAGTAAACACGATGGGAATCTGGGTGGCTTTATGGTTGCGTGGTTATCGTTTGACTTTTCGAGTCGATGGGATTAGATCTTTGACCCCTAGTACGGGAATGATGCCCTTGTGAAATTTATCAGAGGAGAGCTGTACAAAGAACTGGATAATATTCATAACATCTGCAGAAAATATACCATTATCGCTACCCTCCAGCCTGATCCCAGGTTGAACAGCTGCTGGCAGCTCTTCATGGCAATACAGGGTTTTCATCGGTCCCCAAAGTCCAAACAATCGTATTACCATACGTTTTGAATTTCTTTTCAATCACCCTGAAGACCTCAGACTGCTCCGTAGGCCACACATTGGACAATACTCTCATAGTTCCAGCTCGACTTTCTCCAATCTTCTCTGGCTTCTCGAAAGCGATTTCCACGGTAGTATCATCAAATTTCGCCATTATGCCTGTATCGGGTCTCCAGAGGATTAGGAGCCCGGTACTGATCGAAACTGCGTCTGGGTGATGGGTCGCCGGGAGCGAGATTGGATTCAGGAGGCCCTTGGAAATGCAGGTAATATTGCCCTTCCATTTATCGAGGTCTCGGACGTTCAAAGGCCGGGTTGGTGCTGCTTTGGACTGGGATGCGGTCTCTGTCTCTGGCAGAGTGACGTGGATGGAAGACCCGGCTTTTACACTGGTGCCGCCGAAAAGCTCCGCCAAGTAGTTCTGGAGGTTTTGTTGCCGTAGGGTCGACGTACCAAATGTGGAGACTTCAAATTGACGTACCCCGGTTTTGGTAAGGGAGTTGAGTGTTTCCTGACATGCGGAGGGAGGTGAGTTTTGATTAGGATCTGTAGACATGGTGCGACCGAGAATATGAAGGGGTAATAGTTGGAGGAGAATTGTTGTCGGTGTGAGATACAAGAAGCTGCTTAAATGGGTACTGTTGAGTCGGAGTACGGAGTTGAGTCTGAAAGCCCTGGAGATCCTTTGATAGCTGAAACCCCCTGATGAGGGTCCAATGGAGGTCATAGGGAACTAGCATATTCTTCGCCGATTGTTCATCGCTCACATTACAATTACCACCTCCAACACAACTCGACCACCCAGTATTAGCTACAAGCCCACTGATCATTTGACACTCAACATCTACAATCCAGTCTACTATGGATCATCCGTTCAACTCAACCGCCGGGTGCGGCACTTGCGACCCGAGGGATGTTTTTGGTCCAGGTCCTCCTCAATCGGGTCGATGGGGTCGTCCCAATGCCATTACATGGACACAATCGGTCCCTTCCGCTGTCGAAGAGCCCGGTACGGGCTGTGCCGACTTTCAAGAAATCGAAGAGCCTTCACGCGGGTCTGAACCGCCCTCTTTGCCACCTGGACCGTCGATAAAGTCTATCACACTGGGATATTGCTCAGCATATGGCGAATCGCTGGGAAGTATGGTCGAAATACCCTACGGCTACTACATCCCACCCAGAAACAAGGGATACACCACCGTTGTCTGTGCACTTGCCTCGCACTACAGCGGATCGACCGAAGAGCTCTCAATTTCCCAACAATTATTCTTCCCGGTCAAGTCAGAAGCAGACTATAAATGGACCCATGAAAAGCGAACAAATTTTGTCAAGTCTCTCAATTCGGCATATCAGAGCCTTCAGAGCGAGTAGCAGATCTCGAAATGTCTGTGTGACGGTATCGCCGACAATCTCGCCTTGACAGGAAACGGTGAAAAGTTGCGGCAAACGATGAATTCTTTGTGGAAGCATGCGCATGTCCCTGAGATCGACCGAGTTCACAGTATTAAATTTGGCCAGGCAATGATACCAGATTCCAAGCTGAATCGCGACATACCCTACGACACTGATCTCTCCATTGTCAAGCCTGCGACATTACAAAGGATCATCACCTTGACGCCCCCCGATCAAAAGCGTATGGCTAAGACAATCGCGAGTGGTTCAGTCGGACCCACCGATTGTGTTAGCTGTTGCGTGTGGGGAACAGAGGAACTTTGGTCTACAGCGATAGTATGAATGGATAGGATAGCATGGCGGGCGAATCGAGAAATGTACTCTTGCAATCGCTGGGACCTCTTTCTCCTGCTTCACCCTTCAGTCAAATGAGCACGGCTATTCTCTGTTCTGTCCCAGAATTTGAGCTGCCTTGCCTTACTTCTCCCGACCCAGATGTTCCGTTCTTCCTGGTTTGTTACTGCTGTCTGCCATGAATGGACCCTATGACAAGATCTTGCCAGCTGATCAGCGGATCATGCACCAAGCTTTTCCCGCGACGTTCGCAGGTAAAATGATGATCTAACTTCTGTGACTGTGTTCCTTTGATAGCTCAAACTTCCCCTTGAGCGGAGGGTCAAAGGAGAGACCAAAGTAATTGATTGGCCCCACCGAAAGCTTCTCCCTCTTTCTTGTAGTGTCTTCCCACTCACCCCTGACAACATTCAACAATCTCGATACTCCTCAATCTTCCCGAACCAAGATTTCGATCATGAGCGATCGCAGCGACAAATTTGCCATTGGCCTCTCCGGAGACTATAACTGGGAGGAAGAACGATTCGTTGGCTATCCATACAAACCTTGGAATTCCGATATGGAGAGAGTCAACACAAGGCGCACCGGGCTGTCTGTCCCTGTCACTACGCCGCCCGCTCCGGCTGATATGGCGGCCCAGCAGACGGGACTGATCTCAGGAGGTCTTTCAGATATATATTGGGCCGACGAGAACGATAAAGATATCTGGTTCTCCATTAAACCATACAACGTCGCTGCCTCTGAAGCGATCACGATAATTGCGGAAAAAGAACACCACAGACGGCAGTCTGTTCATTGCACCCGCCTTCCCGGTTGAAGATAAGGGCGACACGAAGTTCCAGGATCTCGAACTTCGTTCAGCTTTCAAGACCGCAGTGAGTCAAGCGATTCTCAGTCTCGATTACCCCTCCTGGAGAACCTTGGAAGATATCCAACCTGTTCAAGGTTTCAATACCCTTGCCGAAGAATTCGGGACTAACGTCACGGTACATGGGAAAACCTATACAATCAGGTTTCGCGAGGCATATTGGAACGATATCCAAATTGGGCATCACTATTCGAATTATAAGGACATCATTGTCGACTATTCAAAGAGTCCTTATACCTTACACTACCTTCAAAATAGGGAATTTATCGATCATGTGATGACGGGGAAAGAAAGAAGGAGCGCACCGAGGGATAGTCGTTATTCGGAAACCAAAGTAGGGGAACAACAAGTGGAGTAGGCCCCGTGAGAGCGAGGTCTGTCGGAAATTGCGTAGGGTTTAAGACAGTAATGCATGGGTATGTAGCTACATCATGGGTAGTGTTATCTTGAGTACATGCTGAAGTCGCTTTCAAGGCCATATTTGACTAGTGAGAAGTCTTTTCGGTCCACAACAGCAGCACTACACGGTGGCAAATTAGCCACCGCCACAGAGGGTGACAACCCGGCTATCACCCGGCCAACTTCACCTCCTCCATCTTCATCAACCGCTCCCTACCTCCTTATCACTACCTCTATTACGGATAATTCGACAATGTCGCAGGGATCCCGCCAAGACCTCATTCAGAATGCAATCCTCTTCTTACAAGATCCCAAAACGCAGTCTTCCCCTTTAACGTCGAAAATCGAATTTCTACAGGCTAAAGGATTGACTGAATCCGAGATCCAGGACGCTCTTTCACGCTCGACAGCTTCTACGTCGACATCGACAAATCGAAGTCTCTCGTCTGGAGGGAATGATTATTCAGGTGGGAGTGGTGGGTATGGATTGAGGTATGAAATGGCTCCTGTACCACCTAAACGGGATTGGAGGGATTTATTCGTATGTCACCGGTGTCCTATTACGAAGACATGGTTATGAGTAATGCTGATTGTAGATCATGGCGGTAGTCTCAGGAGGAGTCGTATACGGTCTAACAGCACTGGCAAAAGTACGTGTATCGCACATCCCTTCTGAAACAAAGCTGACATTCAGAAATACCTAGTCCCACACCTTCAACCACCTTCCACTACCGCTTTCCAACAGACTTCAGCAGAGATCACTTCTCAATACGATGAAGCTGCAAAGCTGCTACAGGAACTACAGGAACAGACTACGCAATTACAGACAACTCTAGATGGGGATCGGTATGTCATCTCCCGCCCGCTACAACCCTTATAGGGGTCGGTAAAGGTGATCAGCCTGACGTGTAGGGAACGCGTCAACAAAGTTGTTAGTGAAGTGGAGGAAGCTGTTGTATCTGTCCGAGAAGCTGAGGAGAGTTGGAGAGGAGAGATGAGGGAGATTAGGGGTGAGGTAGAGAGTGTAAGGGAGTTAGTACCGAGGGTGAGTCTCTTCGCCCTGATACACATTCATTCCCTTCCTTTCACCTCCTCCTGCTCCGCGAGCACTCAAAGAGGTGGACATAAGATCGTGCTCACGATCAGATGATCGAAAAACACTCTGCAACCCAATCATCAGCTCTGTCAGACCTTCAATCCGAATTAAAATCCCTCAAAACCCTACTCCTGTCCAGACAAAATATCACTTCTCCCCCTACCGCCCCTACTGCATCAGGAACTAGTACACCCAACACGACAACGAATACGAATTCAGCTGCGAATGCATTATTGAATGGTAATGGAAAGGGGAGGAGTATACCCGCTTGGCAGATGGGTCCTTCGAAAAGTGAGAGTGGGAGTGGGAGTGATGGTGAGGGTAAGGGGAAAGAGAAGGAAGGTGGAGCGTAGGGCGGTAGCTGTGCACGTGCGGAAGACATGGGATGTGCGTCGGTCATGTGATGGGGTAGATACTACCAAGATGGGGACATCCATGATATGGGGTAGATACTGCCAAGATGGGGACATCTTTTTACACAACACGTTGCGGATGGTCGCATGCTGCTTGTATGCATATCAATAATTGACTGGCATACTTGATGCTGCAGGTCAGCTCTAGTAACCAGACTATCATCTGTCACGCACCATGCCATTTACGTGTGGCCAAGGTACGGCCAAGGCCCAGTTTAGCCATTGGAGTATGGCGGTTTTCTAAGGATTAAGCTTGTCTGTCACTTTCACTGTAGGTACTCACATCTTCCGGGTATAGAGCACAGTGTTTAGCTATATCAATGTGCTTGTATTTGAGGGCTACTGGCCCTGATAGTTGAGAGGCAGGAGTCTTGTAGCACTCCGCCCATCCATTTACCAGTTGGCTTGGCGGGGGTAGATACGCTAATATGTCTACACGTTTCCAGTCCCGGGCTGGATTGCGCGGCCTACTAGCAGGGTATGATACAGCCTTATTGGTCATAATGTGGACGTAGTTTATACCCCGCCAGGCATAACCTGGTTTGGCTGAACATGACTCAATATATCTGTATTTCTTGACGAGAGAATTAACAACACTTTTGAGTAACCAGTCCCCATTACTATTGGTCATACTATGACCGGGTGGAAGTTTAGATAGATGAGCCGGTGGTGACCTGTCTATACGCGCTTGTGGGGCTAGCCTCCTTACGTTGGCATTAGGCCTTGTCAACGTAGCTGTATTGGTAAGAGGGTCAGCAACTTTATTACCGGTGCTGTGTATAGGTTGTTTAGGAGGCATGTGTATAGGTTGTGTAGGAGGCAAGCCGGGTTTGACTCTCATCAACAATATAGGGTTACAGGTCTTGCTTGCTTTATTGCCAGCTATCTTTATGCCCGCTACGTCCTCCCATCCACCTTGTGTTGGCCAATATCCGTCCACCCTTCCCCAGTATTCTCTTTCCGCTAAGCCTCCTTTTCCTTTGTAGTACTTCATTAGCTTCTGGGCAATATAGTGTGGCTTGGATTGTAAATTATTGGCGGTCTGATGTATAGTCTTGATGGTCATCAATATCAATGGCGTACCAGACACCTCAGGATTGAGATTAGGAAAGAGAGCACACCAGACAGCCTTGGAGACAACAGGTAACAGAGTAGATACATAGAAAGGTGGTTTGTCAAACAATTTTCTGGAGCCAGATTGGATGTTGGAGTAGGTCTTGGTATACTGTTTTGCTACCAATAATTTCACTACCAATAGAGCCCTTCTGGCCTTGTAGCTGAATAGTTTATTGTCCTCTGCAAGTACCTGTTTGCCGTGGCTGAAGTAAATATTGACCGCCCCGTCTAGAAACTGTCAAAGGGTAGAGCTAGGTTCATTGAGTGATTGTCTAACTATCAATAAGCATGTTATTGCCAACTAAAGAGCCTGTCATGTTGGGGAGCATGACTAGAAAGCTGATCCAACATATAAGGCGATACGGGAACTTCTCTTCCCGTTATTGATACTTTCTGCATCTCGTTTCGTGACTACTCGTACTTTCTTTTCTGATTTTTACTGACTATATATACTTACTCAACCCCCTCCGCTACATCCCATAGGAATAAAGCAACTTCGTGGAGTAATTACATGGTGACTTTGGCCCAATCGGCGACTTTGGACAATTGGGGATATCCAGCCGAAGGAGGTTCACTGAGTGGTCAACTTGCAGTTCGTTCGACTCGGACTGAGCTGGTTTACCTTATTGCGGTCTCCACGAACACCTTATTCACACTGCCAATTAAAATCAGGTATGTTCAAGAAAGAAGAAGGGGAGACGTACCCGGCATATCGCTTATCGAAAGCGCCGTACAAGGCGGGGAAATCTTCAAGTTTGACTCGATGAGTAACGAGGAACTTGGTATCGAAAGTACCATCCTTAAGGTACTCCATGATCTCCTCCCAGTAGAGGTGGACTGTAGATCAGCCGAATGTGGTTGGGGGGACGAATGGATCATTGAGGTTTCGAAATTCCGGGGAAAACGCAAACTACACGTACCTGGTGCTTGACCATTTCCAATAAACCTGACACCCTTCTCCATCAAAGCTCCGATGTTGAAGTGGTTAGTGTAGCTGATCATCAGTCATCATTTAGAACCACGAATTGACCAGGATGGGGCTAACGTACCCCGAGTACACCTGCACGGTCAGTATAGCGCCGAGATACAAACTTCAATTTGACTTACTCCGATAAGTCCGACTCGACCCATCTTCTTGACGAGGAAGATCATCTGAGAGTTAGCTTCGAACGACCTGCTGTCGCGATAACTTGCCTCGTTAGGAGTCTCAGGAACGTCGGTCTCCAACATCAAAGCCTTTTCGACTTTGTGAAGCATGGTCTTGGGCTCGTGGAATGTAGTTGCGTCGATACAGACTGCCATTTAGCCTCAAGCTATTATCCAGTATGGATAGATATACCATCGAGTCCACCAGGAACAGCTTCTTGGATAGTCTTGCAGACGTCCTCAGCCTTGAAATCAACGGTAACGACTTCGGGGCCGAGAGCTTTGGCCATAGCGAGTCGGGTAGGTACAGTGTCGATAGCGTATACCTTTGAAGCTCCTTTCAAAAGAGCCCATTTGATTGCGCAAAGCTGGGATTAGGTTTTGCTATAAGTGAAGGTACGAAGCGGGCTTACTCCGATAGGACCTAGACTAGATGTTTAGCTAGTGACAAGTAGAAGAATGGAGAGACTCACCCCCAGATACCAACTACATCTCCCTTCTCGACGCCGGTATCGACGACTGCGTGATATGAGGTGGGGAGAATGTCGGACAAGTCTTACAATCAGCTGATGACTTGACAATCCGAATCAGCTACTCACACAGAGCTTGTTCGTCTATCATGATCAGCATGTATTATCGATATTGGAACGGTGAACATACCGGCAACACCCTTAGGTACCTTCAAACAGTTGACCTCTCCGAAGGGGACTCGAACGTATTCGGACTGACCACCTGGAAGACCTCCAGTCCTGATATAAGCTGGCGCCACATTCAAAGCGTATGGCTCACATGTGGCCGTAACCGAAGAAACCTATTATCAGCCAATGGCGACCAAACAGATAGACAGCACATACCAGCATCCCTCTGACCGTACATGCTAGCCATCAAGGAAGAGTTGTTGGTCCTTTCACAGAATGAAGACAACTTCTTCTGGCAGTATCGACAAGTTCCACAAGCGGTCTGGAAAGAAACGACGACCTTATCTCCGGGGGCAAGGGTCGTGACTTCATCTCCTACTCGGTCTACGATTCCCCTGATCGTCAGCACTGAGTCAACACGTGTAGGCAAGAACAGGAGACCCACATGAATTCGTGACCCAAAATATCGCCTTTCTTCAAAGCGAGCATTTCCGAGTGGTACTATCATCAGTGGAGTCTTCGACGACGACACGGGCCAATTTTTACCAGATGGAGATCACTACCGCAAATGGTCGTTCCGGAGACCTTGATGATAACGTCCTTGGGCTCAGAGACATCAGGAATAGGGGCATCAATCATCCTCATATCTTCTTTGCCGAACCAAGCGAGGGCTCGCATAGTTTCGCCATTGGGTCGGGACTTGTATGTAGGCTGGGTGGCCACTGACGATCAGCTGATAGCGCCGGAAATTCTGATCACAGAAGAAGAGAATAGACGAAGAAATGGGATGTGGGATGATCACAAGGGAGAGGAGAGCAGAAATCGGATGTCGGGTAATCTGGAACGGAGATGACCGAGGGATGCGGGTACACGGATGGGAGGACTGACCTGGGGCGGGACCCATGTAGTCTTGTACTGCGTTTGAGATAGTCTGCATCGTTATTGTTGTTGCTGACGTAGTGATAATAGTATTGACAAGAAGAAGAAGGCATAGAATATAGAATACATGGTGTCGATTCCAGCAAGTGGAGGTACAAGTGTATTTTATGTCATCATGACGTCAAAATCCAATGATTACTAAATAATTCGTGCCTGACTCTGGGATTCCAGGACAATGCAAATGGGAGTAACATATAAGGTACAATAGGGTACAACGATGTAATGTAGAGTACAAACAGACAGGTCAACGGAGCTTGGTACGTTTGACAGGGGCAGTGATGGCTGATGGGGGTCGGAAGTTGCTACTACTTGGCAGACGAGGTGCGGCGAGTGAGGGTGGTAGACTGCGCGGTATCAGTATACATCATCGAAGCAGTGGAGACACTCACGATCCCATTTTAGCATCCCCATTATCTTCATGAGTGACCCTTCGGGATGGGTATGTGATATTACTTCCTTCAAATACGCTCCTACTTATTAGCATTTGCTCAAGGATATCATAAATTCCGTCGAGGAAGATTCGAAAGCAAGAATAGAAGAAAACTCACTCTGCATTGACTCCGCCCTCTTCCTGAAACCATCCATGTTGCAATGTCTCCCTCGCCGTGATCCGCTTAGCAGGATCCCATTCAAACAAACGGCATAACAGATCGTATCCCAAGGCCGAGTTCGATCGGGTGGAATACCACGTAGGAAGGGGATTGGTGGTAGGATAAGGACCGGTCGTGAGATATGTTTTGTATTCTGGCATATGGACTATACCAGGCCATTGGTCCGCTGGGAGTCAGTGTCGTATTTCATGAGAGATATGAGGAGAGAGAAAAAGAGAGGGACTCACGTTTGACGGGACCCAAAATTTCACAGATTTTCCCCATTTGATCACGCTGGAAAGGCAACTGTTTCTTGGTATCAATCTTTGCTTCTTCCGCTTTGAATATAGGTCGAAGGGAGAGCATTTCAGCATAGATGCATCCTATAGCCCAGAGATCTGTTGTAAGCGGATAGCATGTATGAGCATTTGAGACCATCACGACCATGTGATCGCGGTGTCCAGCGGTGATTATCGCATATAAGAAGGAAGGGCAGGGATCAAGGCAATACAATAGGGAGGCAGGGAGCAACAAGAAAAAGGAGAGGGAAGAGGGGAAAGGAGGGAGAAAAGACCCACCGACAGCAGCAGTATAATGCTTTGCGCCCAGAATCAATTCCGGAGCACGATACCAAATCGTAACCACAACTTTATCACCTCCAAACAACCCTCCTTGAGCAAGTGGACGATGCCATAATCTCGCTAAACCCAAATCACCAATTTTCACCACTCCTTTACTATTGACGAGGATATTGGCTGGTTTCAAATCTCGGTGAAGACAGAAATTTGAATGGAGGTAATGAACTCCACAGAGTAGTTGGTGCAGTAGTCGACGGAGGGTTGCGGGTGGGATTGGTGTTCGGACGGTTTGGGAGTGATGGTGGATTATTTGCTGATTGTTAGCATGAAGGTGGACAGTTGTACGCAGAAGTTAAAGGAGTGAAGTAGCGGGAAATGGGACTGGTACCTCACCAGAAAATCATGTTCGGCATATTCAAATACCATGTATATCGATTTATCTTCCAGTATAACCTCTCTGAGAGCTACCAGGTTGCGATGATGTAATTCTCGGTTCAACTGCAAGTCAGTACTTCCAAGTTCTCATTGCTTCAGACATTGCCAGGGCATGACATCAAGCTGAGTGTCCTCTTCGACGCGTACATCATTCCACAACACTTACCATAATCTCTCTAGCCCCACTCTGACTAACCCCAGCGTAAGTCTGTACATCTCCCTCTTTATCCGGCTTAAACTTCTTAATTGCAAATACTTCTCCTTCCTTCGCAGGTAAATCTCCAGGCCGCATACATAGTTCCGGATTAGCCAATCTATCAGAAGGCGAGTATTTAGGTATAGATAGTGCTTTCAAGGTCGATGGAGGAAGTGTTGAGGTTGATGAAGGGAGGAGGATAGCTTTGTAGACTCTTCCATATGTACCTTAAGGTCAGTGATGGTTTTCGACTTGACGGCGTAGAGTTTGTTTGGGTACGTACCGGATGATATAAACCCTAGGATCTTGTATGTCTTCAATACACTACTGTTAGTCCTTGATAAAGGGTGATGAGCTTACCCTCTTCGCTCTCGATCCCGTTTTGCACGGTACAAGATCATAGGATCGTACAAGCTGGAACCAGCCAAGGGGGGCATGTTGTCGAGTCGCCTTGTCGCTCAGACACTGATACTGATCTCGCCGTTACCACTCCTTCTACTCGACAATTCAGGTCATTACAATGCACCCAACAGCATCTAATGTCGATTCAGGAACAGACCACGTGACAATTCACGCGACTGATTTCAAAAATACTTCCGTTGAATCGACAAAGGTAAACAACCGTGCAGTACCTGTACCTGTATCTATACATCTCTTTCTTATAATATACGATACGATACGATGACATCGCCAGCTCGCAATAAAGTGAGAATGTCAATCAATCCGGCTGGGATGGGGTTGGTCGAGAGGGATATGAACTCGAAAGTTGAGGAAACAGGATTGGGGATGGGGATTGGGAAGGGAAAGAAGAGGGCTGTTCAGAGTATGGGTGGAGTTGGGATTGCGGGTGGGGGTGGGAAAGGGGAATTGAGTCCAAAGAGTCAAGCTAGGCGGAGTGCTGTATGTCCCCTGTCCGATTCTCTGACCAAGTTCCTCCACTGTCACATGATTGTCAAGCACTCATCGCTTTCCACGCTTAGTGGTGCGATATGTGAACGAATGGCTGATATTAGAAACCACGTAAATCGATCTTGAAATCATTCACCATACCTTCTTTTGGCAATAACGAGAATCAGAATCAGAACCAGAATCAAGAGGAAGATGAAGTCGACCAAGAAGTGATTGAGAGGGAAGCACATACGATCCACTTTGGAGGTAGTGGACGACCTAGTATTGGTAGAAGGGTGGCTTTTGCACCTAGCGCGCATGTTAGGTGAGTCCTTGTCTTGTCTCCACTGGATCGCTCTCCCCCCTTTTTCCTCATTATGAACTTCAGAGGAAGTGGCTTCATTCCTCTTTTTGCGCAGTGTGGAAGAGTGAAGCAGGCGTCGAAAGAATAATGGCTGATATACAGGATGTTTGAAAAGCCAAATACCATCACTAACCGAAGACGTTCCTCCATCGCACCAGGTCGTGCTCCTGGAGCGATTCCCGGTCAACCCAATACTTTCGCCCTTCCCCCTCCTACTTCTGTTTCCGTACCACGATCTTCTACCGGACATGGTCGACGAAGTAGTATTCAAAACATCACAGGTGTCGGAGTCGATATAGGTGAAGGTTCAATGGACATGTCGATGGAAGAAACGGATGATGAACACTTTTTCATGGATGAATTCGCATCTCAGTCTCGCGGCTCAGGACAAGATCATACCAACCAAGAGGAAGAGGAGGATTTGTCAATGGAAATGACCCAAAGTTATGGATGTGGTATTGTCGCTCAAGAGACAGGACAAGGGGATGAATCATTCATGACTGAAACCTCTACTCGATCAGACGAAGAAAAGACTATGGAGTTCACAATCGCCATTGGTGGATATTTACCCACACAACCTCCAACGGACGCCAAGAAAGGTCGAGCATCAATCGGATACACTCACGTAGATCCATCCGGATCTGCCGCTCTCATGCCAGGAGATGAGGAAGGGGATATGGAAATGGATGAAACGATCGCTTTTGGAGGTGTCATTAATTCCAACAATGGAGACGATACGATTTCGACAAACGCTTCTGATGATACGATACAGAATCAAAATCAAGGAAGGGAGAGGACGATGACTTTCAACTTTGGTGATCTCAAGACTGCTGCCAGGGAGGAACAGGCAAATATGGGTGTGGATTTGAATGTAGAGGTGGATTTGGATATGGATATGGACTTGACCACGGTCGGAGGTGGTATTCATACACATCAACATTCACATCTACACGCCCACGCCCATGCCATTGTTCAAAGTCAGCCTCGAAACATATTCGCTGGAACTGGAACATCTACAACTCCCAAATCACCACATCGAACACTTACTCGACCTTCCGGATCCACACCTTCTTTCGCAAGACCAACCACATCATCCGCTCAGAAATCAAAGGTCTTGTCCACATCACCTGAAAAGCCAAGGGAGAGGAGGAATATATTCGGACCTTCCCCAAGTCCAGCCAAATTTCTCGCTACGACCCCGAACAAGAGTGGAATGGGAATAGCTGGAGAAGTTGCTAAACGATTATCTTTCGGTAGTGTCGGTAATGGTGAAAGTGTTCATGGGAGTGCGAAACGACGAGCTGAGGATGGGGATAAAGATGAAGATGAAGGAATTAAGAGGCAGCGAATGAGTACTGGTCTTAACCCTACTCAGCTCGAAGATTCAATCTTTGGTCGACCAAGATTATCAGCTCCTGCTCCCGCTCCCGCTCTCATCGCCGAACCACAAGGAACATTTAGGAAAAGCCTTGCTCCCGAATCTTCCACGAACAGAGCAACTCCAAGAAAGAGTCTTGCGCCCGAACCATCTTCTGGTCGGGCTACACCAAGGAAGTGTCTTGCTTCCACCACACCAGGAAAATCACCTCGAAAATCAATATTCCCCACCCAACCCGAATCCGAAGTAGCAGTCGAAACTGAGGAGCAAGAGGTTGAAATGGAAATGGAGATGGAGACGGAAGAAGAGGAGGAGGAGGAGGAAGTTAGACCTGAAAATTGGGAACCCGTCGCTATTGGACTTGCTTCTTTCTTACAGATGGCTGGGATTGAATTTGTGGATTCATTACCTACTATGACGAGGAGGAAGTCTGGTGGAAGGGCTATGGGAGAAGCTAGGGGTGAGTGTTTAATCTGTCTTTCCTTGCCCTTGATTCTTTGCTTGCCGTTGGTCGGTTTTTCTTTCTTCCGCGAGATCTCGACACCCGTGAAGGATAGTAGCAAGACTGCCGCAAGATGTACACTGGGAATGAAATAGCTGATTCCAGATCGTGTTTTCCAGCCTTACGATTATACCGAAGCTAAAATCCAATCAATTTTCCTACACACCTACAATTGGGTATGTCTTTCCCGTCCTTGTCATCCTTACTCCATCCACTCACGAACCCGCAAGAAAGAGCTAATTCCCAGGCAACAAACAAAGTCCGTTCGGATATCATTGATACTCAAACAGAACTACAATACTCTACAAGCGCCTACGATACACATAATCCACCCGTCATCACTGAATACCTAGCTGCTTCAGATGAAGAGAGGGAAGCTTTTGAATCGATTTTCAGGGCTTTCAAGATTAATACTCAATTACAAGCTAAAGGGAGATGGTATGTTTGGAAAAAGGGGTTGATGGAGAGATTGTTGCCTGATGTAGAAGGGATTTTGAGTCAGGTCTTAGAGGTAAGTATTCCTAGGGTGCTCGTGTTCCCTCGTATTCTCTCTTTCCTCGTGAAGAGGGGAAGGAACGAGAGGACAAGGCATGGAAAGGAAGAGACTGATATGATAGGATGAACATAAACTCGATGAAATGACTATCGAATTGGACGAATATCTCCCTCTTCTTCGTGAACGAGCTACCTTACTCCAAGTTGAACTTGCGAAAGAGAGGGCGATCGCTGAAGAGATTGAAAAATGTGATCAGGGAGAATTAAGTGATTGGAAATGTACTGCTGCCGATACAAAGTGAGTCCCAGTCAAGATATGATTTGAGACATTGGCTTTGGAAGACTTTTGACTTCTGGAGTACGGTCGAAGCATCACAGCTGGATGAGTCTGGAAGAGTGCGAAGAACAGAGAAAGCTAATGTATACAGGAAAGCGCTTGATGAACAAATCCTCGAAACTTCCGATCTCAATACTAAACTTTCCGATCTTGTATCGAAATTGGCAGAATATCAATCTATCCTCCTAAATCATGAGAATGCTATTAGAGGTGCAAAGAGTCAATGTGATGAATTTACTAAAGGTGATGTAGGGAGGTTCCAACGTATGTCATTTCTCATTCTTCCAATTTGTCTATACACCAATCTCTCTTCTCTTCCTAGTCGTCGCATTGGTTGTGATGAGAATGAAAGGACGGAGCTTGGTCGAGAGACTCGGACAGTCAGACAGCAAAAGCTAACTTCTAGGCGAGTATGAAACTTTACAAGAACTACATCAATGGAAAATCAACCATTTGAGGGCGGATCAACTTTCTCTCACTTATTCATCCGAAATTAAATTGACTTTCAATTGTCAAGCTTTCGTACCGGATATTTCATCTGCTTCCATCTCTCTAATCCCATCCAGTACCAGTGGTGGAAAAGGACCAACGGGGGGATTATTTGGGTTATTGGAGAGTAATTTGAATTTAATTCTACAAGGTCAAGGTCATGGAAAGAAATTATCTTTGAATACTGTATGTCCCTCCTTCACTTGGCGTGAATTCGAAAGTAGTATCAGTACTAATATTCAGGTGGTTCCACGAATTGGATCCCTCTGGAACTCGGCTCAACGATTTCGATCCGAAATTCAACTCGTATCACAGCAATACCCAATTTCCTACTCGCTCGTCACTGGAAAATCAACTTCACTCAGAATATCAACGATAATCCTGTTACCACTTAAAAAAGCAAAGGTTGTCCTAGAATACAATGTTGGTTTGGACGTTCTTTCAAATTTCCCTGGTGGGTTGAATGGAATTGAAACGGATGTAAAGATCGTTTATGGGTCCGAGTAAGTTATCTCTTCTCTCTTCTTCCTTCTTTAGCCTTCTTTCTTTCACTATCACTTGCACGAGCACTTTCACTTGCACGAGAACTGGACTGATCCTCAGCCTTGATCTTGCTTTATTAAAGATGGCAGCTGAAGAGACTATTGCTACGATTCAAGAAAATGGGTATGTTGGAGGATTGTTGAATGCCGCTAGGGATGTTGCTCAGCAATATGCGTGAGCGTGAGTGTGAGCGAGAAGAGTGTGGAGTGAGGAGGGAGTGGGGCAGGTCCTCTCCTACCTACCCTTGTCGAGAATATAAGTGGGCCTGGATAGGGTGGTGAGGAACGAATTCAGTATTGGACATTTAATTTTGGTCGTTTCGTCTTTTGCTAGGTATGGGCGTTTAGGTTTTACGATTACGAAATTGCTTTTCTGTTGGATAATTATGGATAAATGACTTGACTGAGGACTGTTGCAGCTATGTGCCCCTAAGCTTATACACTGCGTGGTATTTGATATTTTAAGATACTGAAATTCGATAATGTACTTTAGCAGTAGGTGTTCTCGAGCTTGTAGAGGAGACATTTAATAGATTCATTGTGACGAAACCCGACCCCAGAAAACGTTTTATTGTTACTATGTACCGTGCACAGTAGTCACATACTGAAAGCAGATCTAGCTATATAAACAAGACCCCATCCTTCCCCTCCACCAGCTCGACATAGGATATTCGACTATAGTATCCAATCTACTCATCCGAGATCTACGAGTCAGCGCCACTCTCCGTCTAGAACCGAACACAAGTGAGAACGTATCATCGGAACAATGGCACTGGCTGCCGACACAAGGCTGGACAGGCGAAAGAAGACAACGACGACATACCTTTGGAGCCAAAAAGAATTGTAAAGTACCCTGTTCAAAATCAAACTGTACCAAAAGAGGAACATCATTCGACATGTGTAATGAAACTTCTCGTGAAAGTGGGGCTGATTTAGCGAAATTTGATAAATATTTCAAAGAGAATGTAAGTGAAACTGATTTTTCTAGGATTATAGATACTCCTGGGTCTGAAGAATCGTCGGTCGTCTTTGCTTTCTTTGATGCCTGGGGTTAGTTAGTGGTGGAAGGGGGGAATTAGGTGGTGCGGGATTGTGGGGGGGTGTGGCTGCCAGGTTATGTGACTTGTAGATCAATCCTGAGGGGGAGGAGGAGGTCTTGCGTTGAATCGAATGCGGACTGGACGTGGGAAATGAATTGGATGAGGACACTGTAGAGAAGAGAGGGACATACCTTGCCGGCACCATTGGTGGACTTTCTCTTCTTGGGAGCCTCGTCTTCATCCTGTTCCTCTTCTAAATGGTCAGCACTGTAGACTGCAGGATGGCTGCTGGCTGCCGCCCACTCACCACCCTCTTCATCCACATCAGGCTTCTTATCCTCCTCCATCTCCTCCTCATCATCATCATCCTCCCTCTTTGCCTTCTTCTTACTTCCCCCAGCCCGATCAGTCCCAGCAGTCTGTTTGAGCAACACACTACCCTGCCCAACCTCTCCTTCTGATGAGAATCTGACTCCTTCCTTGGAAGCTTCAATCTTTACCGATTCACCTAGAGCACCTAAATCCCTACAGATTCGCTGGAATTCAGCAGAAGACATGGTAATGGTAGCGTCGTATTGTGTATCGGGGATACCGAGATGTTCTTGGTCGATATCCATCAATTTCATCTCATACTCTCCTACTCTGTCCTCCTCTATTGCATTAGCTCGATTCACTCGTCAAAAGGGATACGAAAGTACGCACTTGGAGATTCAAAGACTAGACCAAGATTATCAGCCTCATCGGCGGCTTTTAGAGTGACGATATCGTTATCCTTGGCACACTTTAGAATCTTGGTGAGGGATGTAAGCTTGAGCATTAGCTTCTTGCCAGGTCACGGGAAGCTCAACTCACATTAACACCTAGAGGCATGTTTCGATCACATCGGTAAGATTCGAATTGCTCAGCGAGCAATTTGAGGGAAACAAGCGCAACGTGAGAATTGTCCATTGCCTGGAGAGCCTTATTGTTCAGCTAGGCACAGACAGACCGTTCACGATAGCTTACAATACCCTCATCGGTACAATCGAGATTACCATCGGTAACTAGCTCCTTGATTGCTGTGGATCAGCTCCTGGTTGTGACATCAAGGACCGTGCAGCTCACCATCAAGGAGTTTCTTGAGGACTGATGCCTGTTTGACTCGTGCTTCTAGCATTGTATTGGTATGGGAAGGTGAAGAGGATATATAAAAGACAAGAGAGGGATATGAGGAAATGGACGCGAGGAGAGGGAAAGAGAGGATAGAAGAGACGCGACGCGTATAAGTGGGATGGGTATGACGTGTATTAATAGTGAATTGCTTATCACTCTATACCATAAGCACGTTCACGTCATAGCAACCATACAGCAGCATAATAGACTACGATATACCATAGTTATATATCTACCACCCTATACCCTTTAACACAATGGCAAAGCAGCTCAATTGTCTACCTGTAAGCTACAGGTCCCAGGTGCATCAAACGTAGCTGAGTAGATAGCTACACGAGACCCTCAATCTCTACATCTCAAACGCGAGCTATGTCTTTGAACCATCTTCCGCTCCTCAGGCTAGTCATACAGCCGATGGGCCTACTATCCTGAATGAGAAAGATGCAAGGGAAACATTACATATTGATCGTCGGACGGGTCAGATGTCTTTGAACGGTAGCTGCAATACTTGGCGTCCAGTGGACAAGCTGAATAGATAGCGACGGGTGAAATACCTTATGGCAAGGAAAAGGTGATACCCTGTTATGGGATTATTGGAATCTTGAGTCTTGCTACCAGTATGTCAGCTTCTATGTTTGTGTTCGGGCAGAGCTGACCGAAAGCCGACTTCCTCCTTATCATCACGGGCCGAACGAACGCATGTCGACTGCTAAACCAGCCAATCTACCTAGCGACAGATTACCGACTACTCCCCCTTTCCCCTCTTTCTAACTCGGCCACCATCCTGAATCACCCAGTCGAAAAGGAACTTTTGTCTTTGGTTGAATCAGGGCTCAAGGGTGGAAGACTTTGGTTCTCTCATGGGGTCGATTTGACCAATTCACTGCAAAGGCAGAGGGAACAGGAGGAACAAGGGCAAGGTGTGGGCAAGCAGCCATTGTGGAAGAGAGCGGATGATCGCTTCTTTTGGAACAAGTATTTGATGGGGAAATTGATCGATTCCACGCAAAAGGGTACGGATGTAAGTCATTTCAACTGAAAGCTCTAAACGAGCTGATTAGCAGTTGAGTCGATTTATCCTACCTATCGTCTATGGATGTAAGCTCACCTTCCCGTGATAAAATGACACGCTGAACCCCAGCCGTCGACCTGAAATCATCGACAGTAAACAACCGAGAACTGTTATTCTTCCTCATCTCGCGAAGATCCAGGTACAGGGCCGGAACACGATACTTCACTCGAGGAATCGATTCAAATGGTTATACTGCCAATAATAACGAGACTGAGCAGATTGTGCTGTTTGACCCATTACCTGCCAATGGTCAAAATGCGAGTCGGGGCCGAGTGGATGGGAGGGAGAAATTGAGTTATGTTCAGACTAGGGGTAGTGTTCCTGTCTTTTGGGCAGAAGTTAATAACCTGAGGTATAAGCCAGATCTACAGATTATGGATATCCCAGAAACGGTAAGCTGCTATCGCCAGGAAGAGGTCAAGCTGACAATTAGCAAGCAGCAATCAAGCTTCATCTGCACCAACAAATCCAAATCTATCAATCCGTCTATCACGTAAATCTAGTCAATCACAAAGGTCACGAATTACCAGTCAAGGAAGCATTCGAGAAAGCTATTCACGCGGCTCGAGATTCCGATCCCATCATCGCCGCCAATGCTCACTACCTATATTTCGACTTCCACACTGAATGTCGAAAGATGCGATTTGACCGTATCTCCGTTCTGATTGATCGCCTAACTCCCGCATTGGATAGTATGGGGTGGTATCAGTCTCAATCTACTGGAATTAATGGTGGCGTTGGCGAGGTCAAGGTAGTCGCCAAGCAAAATGGAGTGATAAGGACGAATTGTATGGATTGTCTGGACAGGACGAATGTTACTCAAAGTGCATTGGGGAGGTGGATGTTGAATCGACAATTCAAAGCTGTGGGGATCTTGAGTCATAAAGAATCGATCGAAGATCATGAAGGGTTCATGATGATGTTTAGGAATGGTATGTTGTCCATGTTTCCCTGTATCTTGACTTGATTCATGGCTGATAGACAGTGTGGGCAGATCACGGAGATACAGTCTCAACTGCCTACGCAGGTACAGGCGCCCTCAAGTCAGATTACACACGTACTGGAAAACGATCCCAGGCAGGAGCATTACAAGATGGATACAATTCGGTTATGCGATATGTGAAGAATAACTTCTTCGATGGAGATAGACAAGATTCATTCGATATCCTCACTGGAGCATGGGTGGCAAAGAGGGGTGGTATACCGCCATTGACGGATACTAGGCCTTTGATTATGCGTACAGTGAGTCTGAGTATACAAGTGGTGCGACGCACTGCCTTTTTTTTATGAACTCATTTGAAGGGAAAGAGCTGATTACAGATGCCTTATGTCCTTGCTTTTGCAGTAGCAATGATCTTCTGCGCAGTCACCCTTCCAAGGACTACTGGTAAGTTACTTACCGTCACATGCAGATTTCTGGGCCATCATCTGATAGACAGGATTATCGATAACGTCATTCATCTTCCTCTGGTTCGCGTTAGCCTTATTCTCAGGAACATACATCTGGGGTAATGTAAGTTTCCATCAGAAGTGAAATGACTAGCGACATAGCTGACTAGAAAGGGAATTTCATATGTCTCTTGGCCACGATTAAATCCCCCAATCGAGGTATTACAATATACTGGACCTGGAGCGCATGGGGTTCAGAGAGGTAGAGGATTGACTTTGCAGGGTATGATACCTTTCTTGAATAAGGGTACTGGGACGGCTAGGAAAGGGGAGGAAGTGGAATTGGGTAGGAGAAAGGGTGCTTTGATTGATTAGATTAGATTAAATTAGACTTCATACGTACTGTTTGGTGTGGAATGCTTATTGTACCGCTTTGACTTGGTTATGGCTCTTGAAGGAAACGCCCCTAACTTTAACTCGGCGTTATACAGTGCAGGCTATCCTTTAATGGATGTGAAAAGTCTGAGAGGAAGACACTTCCCTTCATCAGTGGTATATAGTGGAACGACTTGGGAGTATGCGACCCATATTAAGCTTCTTACTGCACACTTTACTGAATCGAATCACCAATCAATGCCAAACAAGATGAATCGACCCCCTTCGGCCACCAATTACTTCACTATCGTCCCTTTCGATCCACCTCTGACTGATCAAGGGGAGCGAGACTTGACCATCGATACTCTGAAGGAGCTGATTCCCGGCTCGGAGTGCGTGTGAGACGATGACCATGACTCCGGCAAGCTCATCATCGCTCTACCCAGCGTCACCGCGTCCAAAGACTACAATTTCAACAACGCCCCCACTGATCTATCCAAATTTGACGGGACCGTTATTCATTTCGGTGTGAAAGATCCAAAGGCTGCTGGGTATGAGTCGTCCGTATACAGTTACGGTAAAGGTTATACTATTTCCACGATCGCAAGTACAAGTCAACATATCATTCACCAAGCGTTGGGGCCCGGGTGCATACAATAGGGGGAAGGACCAGGTCTTATGTGACAGTTCACAAGTGGCAGGATCCGGACTTGCCGCATGGGACGATTATGTCCCTTAGGGAACCCAGTTTACCTTCGCGCCAGTGCATGTTAAGACCGTTGTCGTGGGGTCTCACGCCATCAGGTTCTTTAGAGATAGGGTTCCCAAGTGAAGTGAGGTGAGAGCTCGAGTGCAAATAGTGTTTTGTTTATTCGTGTACTTCAACATGCATCGAGTGAGGTTGGCAGAATCCAGTCCTCTGCAGGCCCTAAGTTGGATATTATACTGGATCGCGACGCCGGACAGACCGAATCTATTCTGTTGATCGTGGGGTCATCGCTGGTTGGCGGTGCTTTTTATCATATAGACTAGCGTCGGAGGCAAAACGGCCTTAGCAGCGTCGGATCAACAACCAGCAAAGTTATGTCCGGTATGCGATCATTTTATTTCCGGATGACGTATAATGATGTCGGACATGTACCGGCGAAATGTGGGTAGGATTTATAACCTCGCTGAGGAGGCAGTAGTATCAATCCCCAATCCAACTCACGTCTCTTCTGCGTGTACTGCACGATATGTCTTCAGCTATTCCAAATTACTTGACTCTCAACACGGGCGCCAGGATACCTGCCGTTGGCCTAGGTAAGATGCCTATCAATACGTGTATTAACGATCAGGTACATGGAAGTCAGAAACTGGGATAGTCCGACAAGCGGTGGCCTTCGCACTCAGGGACGGCTATCGGCATATCGATGCTGCGCTGATCTATGGTAATGAGCACGAAGTCGGACAAGGGATCAGGGATAGTGGAGTTCCTCGCGAAGATATCTTTATTACAGGCAAGCTGTGGAACACACACCATCCAGATGCCGCAGCTGGTCTACAGATGACTCTGGATGCCTTGGGCACGGACTATCTGGACCTTTATGTCAGTCAGCCTCTATAAGTATCCTGCGTGTAGCTGACCGGCTAGTTAATTCACTGGCCCGTCCGACTCGTGCCGGTAAGAGCCCATCCAACAACGTCGTTGCTGATTCACCTAGAACGGATCGCATGAGCTATTGCCCGTCAACCCGGACGGATCCCGCTCCGTTGACAGGACATGGGACCAGTCCAAGACCTGGAGGCAAATGGAAGAGCTATATCAATCTGGCAAAGTCAAAGCGATTGGTCTCGCCAACTGGTCGATCCCATATCTCAAAGAGCTCGAAAAGTCGTGGAATGTGGTGCCCGCCGTTAATCAGGTCGAGCTTCACCCTTTTCTACCTCAGCATGAGCTGCAGGATTATTGTCGGAAACTAGGTATTTTGGTGGAAGCATATTCGCCTCTTGGCTCCACAGGTGAATTTCATTTCAGAATTCAGTCAATAATGGTACTACCGTTGACGCCAGGCGCGCCGCTCATGTCCAATCCAGAAATCGAGTCCATTGCCAAAAAGAACGGGGTATCTGCGTCGACCATTTTGATCAGCTATCATGTCAACAAGGGGGTTGTCGTTCTTCCGAAATCAGTCAGTGAAAAGCGCATCTCTCAGAATCGGGAGGTGATCGCTCTCGGCAAAGAGGATCTTGATACTTTGGATAAACTGGCAGCTGGAGGGAAACGACAGCGGATCAACACTCCGTTGTGGGGGTGGGACCTTGGTTTCGATGATTGGTACAAACAGGACTGATGGATCTGCCAGCTCTTGGCATGATAGCGATCTCACTATATGCATGCCGTGCACGAAGAGCTGTTTGTTGAACGTGCTTCTGCAATTTCAATGAAACTGATGACCAAATTAGAAGAGAGTCGATAGCACTATTGAGGTCATGGAAGGCTGCGATCCACTCTGAAAGGATGTGCGAGTGTTTGTAGCTACTCCCGCCGATCGCGTGCGTAAACACGTATAACAAATTAACACGGTAATACAAGATTCGCGTTCAGATAGTCTTTCGGGTCACATCAAGAAGGATTGATATCAGCTTGATGGTGACGTATGTATCGGGATGATCTGCAAGAGCTCGGAGGCTTCCAGAATGCAAGCGACAGCGACCATCATCTCCCAGATTTGCATATGTATGGATCGAAGAGTCAAGCACTGGGCCACGTGTCAAATTACAATTTCCCGTTTTTCGTCTTCTTCATTCTCAATACCATAATCTCCAGTCTTATACCTACACCCTTTCCAGGTGTACCGCTTCTGGCTTATCCTCAGCGACCTGGTGACGAAGAGCAACGTCGAATGCATTCACTTCAGTAGTGGCGAACTTCCGGGCCGGAACCTTCATTTCGAAAAGCAAGTCAATTTCGGCAAACGATCGACCGGATGGCTCGGGTAGTCGGAAATAATGATAGGTAAAGACCAAGGCGGTAGTCCCGGCCCAGAAGAACCCCGCAAAGTTCGACCAGTCCCAAGCGGTAGGATTTATCATGTAAGGGGTAAGGACATTGACGATGATGGCGGCGATGTTGTATGCTACCCGCGAAAGGGCGACTGTCTTTACCTGAAGTCGTCTCGTGGACAATTCTGCCACTAGCGAGAACGCTACAGTGCCGACTGAGAATTGGTAAAAGGCGGCCCAGACGATCATCATAGAACCGGTGGCCAAGGCCGCCTTCTCTCGCTGAGACTCCGGGGCGAGTCCGATGAATCCCATGGCGAGCAATGTGCAGAAGAGACCGAGTAGACCGCAGAGGAATAGCTTTCTTCGTCCGACTCCGAACGCCATCAAGGTCCAGACGACAAAGGCACCGATGGTGTTCAGGCCGTACTGTCCGAGAGCGAAATCGTATGGCGCCTCGCCAGTCAGACCTCCTTGCTCAAGGAAGTAGGTCGAGTAGTTGGAGAACGTGTTTCCAGCAAAGTTTTGGGATACGAATAGCATACAAACAATCTCGGTTCTTCGCAGATTGACCCCTTTAAAGCAGTCTAGGTAGCTAGCCCCTTCAGTCAGGTCTTTCTCCAGCTCGTTTGTGTGGCGTATCATTGCAATAGTGCCTTCGATATTTTCCGAGGTATTGCGTTTAGCGGAAGTCAAAGAGGCAAGCGACTTCCGGGCGTCGTCGTATCTTCCTACGCGGCACAACCACCACGGCGATTCGGGTGCGAAGTAAATCCCAATGATCAGAGGGGGAAACCACATCCACTGCAAGCCATAAGGGATTCGGTAAGCCCATTGGTCGGTTCGCCTGAACATGCTCTTGATCACACCGATTGCGATGAGTTGGCCAATACCCCAGCATGAATTACCCCAGGTGGTGATGTAGCCTCGAAGAGCGACGGGACAAACTTCCGCGGCGTAGGAAATGGCGACTTAATTCTGTCAACAGACGTAGCCATGGGTACCGGAGAACACTCACCAGACATAAAGACACCAAATGCCACACCTCCAAGAACGTAGCCCACCATGAGTACCTCGATCGATTGAGCGGTAAAGTAGATGGTGGTGATGCAGGTCTGATACAGCAGTACTCCTAGAATGAACTTTCGAAACCCAAACCTCTCAACACCAAGACCGGTGATAAGGAGGCCGATGATCTGACCGCACTGTGCACCATTGGCGAGACCTGCTTGCCACCGAGCCGGAACCTGGTACGACCCATCCGGTTGGAGGTCACCGTACTTCTCGTTGAAGGGGGGGAAAGCGTAGAAATTCCCAATCAGTGCAATGTCGTAGCCTTCCATGGCACAGCACATGGCAATAAGCGCCGCCCAGGCAATGGCTTTTGGGTACAGCTTGACGCCCTCCAGGAGAGTCATCTTATGTTCTTTCTCTGGTATATATTAGTCGCCTTTGGAGTCCTACTGACATGGAGAGCTCACCAGTAGCGAGCGCTGCATCGGCGAACATATTGCTCATAGCACTCGACTCTTGATTCTCATGGTGGTCGGTGTGTAGATCCTTTTCAATGTCGGACTGAGAGTGTACCTCCTGCCCAGGATCCTGATTTGATGGAGGCGACATGGTTGCTTTTGCTATGTTGTCGGGTACTCTTCTTGAAAGGCCTGGATCATTGCCCGACAGCGTCAGCATAAGTAGTAGTCATCGGAGATGACCGTATGGCCTGACTGACGGGGGACCGGAGAAAACGGGCACCTGACCAATCTGTGCTTGTGGGGAGCCGCGATGATTCCGCTTTCTCCGGTCATTGCACATGCGCGGATTGGCAATCGATCGCTTGTAGCCATCTCCGTTGTTCGAGACACCACCTTCGCTCCGTGGGAGCATCAGCATTCTCATCACGTTTCTTCGTACTGTTACAAAGCCGGTCATGTCCCCAAGAAGTAATGAGAGACCGGAGAAACGCCCACGAAAGAGACGTGTCCCGCTGAATTGCTCCGGTAGGTGATTGTATACAATCGACACTGACACGAGAAGAGTGCCGCCGGCTTAAAATGAAATGCGACAGGGAGGGTGAGTGATTATGGCAATCGCATGAAGTTCGTTGAGGCCTGGAAGTTCCGTGTGGAGGATGTATTCGAAGGCAATGTCCGGAATTGTGTCGAGGCATCGACCGTGTCGGAGATGTCCTCTCGCAAGGACCCACCGACGGTGTGAAATTCGATGCGCCCCGCCTTTTCGCGTACAGCGATCAGACCTTACCGGTCTTGGGAGATGCCCGTCTTCAAGAAGACACCTACATGACAGCTCCCTCTATCGATATGTCGCACTTGCATACAGCGGCCCAGGATCAGGTCGTTCACGAGCACAACAACATTCTTGAAGGCCTGACATCATCGTACGGACCTGATAACGCGTCTGAGGAGCTGAGTCGCCCACTGAACTCCTTCGTACCAGGAGCCGGCGGGGTACAGACATCTCCGAAATTCCCGCAAGCGCGGTCAGTCGAGTCTGGCCCGTCGGCAAATGTCGGGTCACTGCGTCTTGACGTTGGCGGCCGCTCACGGTATTTTGGCCCCACTGCTGCAAGTCAATGGCTGCGAGACGTTAGTCCATTCCCTTTGTGATAGCAGATCAGCGAATAGAAAGCGCGCATTGGGAGCTCATCGCTGAAAATCAGCAAGGCGCAGCCGAGGATGCCGATCTTCCCACCTTTTCAGGACCTCCGACTCCACGTACCAAGCGCTCCGCTCCGCTTCAAACCCAAAGGACAGGTTGGGGGAGTTCTGTGTTTCCGTTCGGAGCGACACGCGATCATTTCACCAAAACGGCTATACTGGCGGCGATTCCATCTCGCGAGGAGGCCACTCACCTGGCTGATTCGTATTATCGGTACTATGCTTGGCAGTGAGCTGTCATCCCGACTTTGAACCTTTTTTGGCTGACCAGTCTCTTCAGCTTTGATGTAGCCCCGCGTAAGGACGTTCAGCCACTACTTGACAAACTCTACCCGCAATCTGCCCGCTCGCATCCGGAGCAGCACGAACGCATCCGCCTTCACCCTCAGGAGCTAGCGCTACTGTTCATTATCTTCGCCATGGGAGCACGCCATGCCCTTGAGTGGGAGCAGGGCGAGGGGCCCGACGAAGAATACAGCCAATTGGCCCGGACATGCCTTTCAAAAGGTGACTTCATGACCCATCATACAATCTGTGGTGTTCAAACCTTGCTTATAATGGCCGCCTACCAATTGTGGGTAGTGGTCATTTCAGATTGTTGAGCTCATCTAATCGCTTCTAGGGAGACTGATGAGGGGCGCACTGGTCTTTCTGCTTGGCCACTCTTTGGCCTGACGATGAGACTCATACTTGCCGTGAGCTCGGAGTTCCTCTTTAAGTCTCGTTACCATCTTGACCGACTAGATGGGTCTGCATCGTGACGGGAGTAAGTGGGGACTGCCGGGAGATGTGGTCGAGCAACGTCGGTGAGCATCGTATTCGAGCTCACATCGTCGAATGCGTAGTTGACAAAAGGCGCGTATTCCATGAATGCCTTGCCCAAGACATCTTTCAAGCCAATTGCTCCTCAAGACCGTAAGTCGGGTATGGCTTGCTTCGTTAATATGACAGCAATTCTATCAATCCCTCATATATCGATACCATGCTTCCAGAGAATAGGACAATGGATGGCATCGTCTCATTGACCGAGAAGGGTTACCACACCCTTAAGTTTGAGCTCGCCCAGCTGAGTGTCTCGTAGGTCGAACACTGCAGAAAGGATCACTGACCGGACAGTATTGTGCATCTAAATGCCAGCATCGACCCTCCTGATTATGCCAAAGTTATCGCTCTGCATGAGAAGTTGTGGGTCACTCATATTGCATTTTCGGCCCTATACTCACACTCAGCGTATCCTTCCAGCAGTCTGTTCCATATAAGATCCGCTGTCGAGCCATGCTAGAGTCCCTGCCCTCTTTATACCCAGACGCATCTTCGGCGGCGAACGATAGCCCTCTAGCGAACAAACAAGATGTACGAAAGACGTTACAGGTGTGTCCTTCATAATTTCGCACTGTGTTTGATTGATGAAATGACAGCAATTCTCCTTGGCGATGAACATATCCGAGATGATCCTCTACCTCCATAGGCCTTTCTTTGCGGAAATCGTATCCGACAGAGTATCCGATCCTGTGCGCTCGCCATTGGCATTGAGCTATCTCACTGTGGTGGAGCGTTGTAATGTCAGCTTTTTAAGACATGTCTGACCTATTATTCACACTTAGGTCACCATACAGGTCGCTGCGCAACTTTACGAGCTATATCCGGCCGTTTCAGCTCGTCATTGGGTCTTCTGGGTGACGGCTATGATTCTAGATAGTGCGGTGGGACAAAGCTAATCCTCCGTAGTACCATTCATTCAATGCTGCAGCGTGCATGGCCGTACTCGCCTTGCGTCGCCCCAACGACCCTCTGCTTCAAGTGGCACTCAGTCAGGTGGATGCCGCCATAGATCTTTTCAGCCAGGTACTCAAGTATCGACCAAGACCTACAATCGCTTTGAACCTCGAGTGGCTATCATGCATTCGACAGAAGATCGGAGCTCGCTTGGTCGCTAATGATGGTCCCCGCCAATCGGTCACGCTCATGCCGTCCGACATAAACGACACGGATGATGCCGATCTGGTCGGCTTGCAGACCCGTCTGGTAGAGAGGGCAGTGAGAGACGGGAAGTCGACCAAAGTCCTCTCGATCCCTGGAATGGAGAGTCTGATCAACCGCGGGATGGCGGGTGAAATTGTGCCTGCTTTCGATTCTGATATATCGGCCCAAAGAGGCGATGGAGGCCAACAGCTCAGCCCCACAGCTGCCTTTACAACGCCAGACACTACCGCAGATCTTTTTGTGAGTCATATGCTCATTGTCAGCCTTTCAGTCTGATGTCTTCAGTTACAGCAGCTTTTGACTTCCTCATACATGGGCCAGGCGCCTGCTCAGCCTGCGGTGGAGACAGTGAGTGTCTGCCACTCCGTCCATGACTGACATATGTAGACTGATGTATGGGAGTGGGGTCTGGACTCGAATGGGTTCATAGATGATCCGTTCGATGGATTTGGCCAGACAAACCTAGATTGACCTACTATCGACACACTGAATTGAACAGAGAATAGAGTCTTCGCACATAGGAGCTACTGTGAACAAAATGATGCATCGAATCTCTTATCCTGAATGTTTGGTCTATGTGAAGTTCCTAGTTTGGTAAAATGATTTCTCCTTCTTCGTCGAAGAACACTGGGACTCCTGCTCGGAATGAAAGAGTCAAGGCGTACGCGATTTTGGAAGCTTGTAGAGCATCGTAAAGATTCACGGGAAGTGCTATACATGTCAGTCGATGAGGTTTAACGGAAGGCGTTCTGGAATACATACGGGTGTCATCCAAGACGCTGTCGGTAAAGTCCTGTAGCTCCTTGACGAAAGCATCTTTGAAACGCTCAAAGTGGGATTGGTGGGACTCGGTGCGGACTCCGTGTGCGTCTCGAATTTCCAGTTTATTAGCCGAGGCATTCTGGTGTTATCAGTGTCTGCTGTGAGGTGTATGGAAGTCTCACGTTGTTGACATTGACCCTCGCCTCGGTACCGTACACTTCGACATATGTCTCGTGACCATTCCGCGCGATTCGACCGATATGGGTGACAACATTCACGCCGTTTGCGAATTCGATGATTCCGATGCCGTTATCAGTGTCTTGGTTTTTGGCCAGCTCGGGGTGCTGGACTGGCTGGCCAAAGGCGTAAACTTTGTTGACCTCTTTCTTGCTGTTGGGGCAGCCGGCGGGGACTCCTGTGAGCCAGCGGGCGGAGTCTATCTCGTGGACCCCGACGTCGGTGAACAACCCTCCAGAAGTGGCCGAGAATCGGACGAAGAATCCTTCAGATCAGCAAGCCACAGATTGATCGATACGGCCAGCTCACCAGATTCATCGTAGGCGTCGTTTGATCCTGATTTGATAGTGTGCAGCTTGCCAAGGGCACCAGAATCAATCAAGGTCTTCAGTTCTCGGTTCGACTCATCGACTGACTTCAGCGTGACACTACAATCATTGTCGTATCAGCCACTCACAACGACGCACAAATGCGACCATTGTCTTCAACTGTGGATACTTCTTTGCTGTTTCGACTACTCGGCGCGACGTCTCCACATCGACAGCAATTGGCTTTTCGAGTAGTAAGTGCTACACGTCAGCTGTCTGTGCTGGCATGGTGCATACAAATGCCTTACTAAACCGTACGACATGGCTAGCTCGGCCAGAGGCGCATGTCGGGATGTTTCGGTCACGATGAGGACTGCCTCGGCACCAGAGGTCCTGAACATCTCCTCAACATCGGTATAGCCTCTCACACCGGCTGGAAGGTTCTTTTTGGCCCACTCTAGGGATTCTTCTCTAACATCACAGACTGCCACCATCTCGGCCCGGGGTACTTTGTAAGCGAAGTTCGTTGCGTGTATCGAGCCCATGCGGCCCAGACCGACGACAGCGATCTTCAGCTTTCTAGCAGTAGCGATAGTCATGGTCGAGCGCGGAGAATGATAGGCAGTATGAGGTTCGAGTCTGCGCTCCACCTACTATATAGGCGGCATCGATCACCTCACGACATTAACCGGACATGTCCGGACGTGATGCCAAGTCCGGTTGACCGGACTTTACACGATCAATGAGGACCGGCGATTTCGGTCAGGAGATATAAATGATATCCGGTTCACGCCAAGCTGGATTCCACTATCTCCGGAATAAATCAGCGACTCTGGTATAAGTATGTTCACTGTGCACGAGAATATGTTGCATCAGCCCACTAGCCACTTGATTTTATATTCAACGCAGTAACCATGGCACCGACCGCCGTTCATGAAAATGTCGACCACCCCCATTTCGAGCCTCAACAGTCGAAGGTTATCAATGGGCACATCGAAATCCAGCCAGAGGCACCTCCCGCTGTTGCTGACAATTTCATGTACGATTTCAGATATAATCATTCTTTACCAACTACACATTCGCTAGGTACGGAAATGCCCTACAACACCGACGCCAACGAGGTAGCCGAGATCATGGCGGCCGAACTATCCACTGCTTGGTCCGAGGGAAATGGTGACCAGTTTGCCGGGATGTTCCTGGACTACGGTTAGTCCAGCATCGGGTGATATAATGCTGACTGAGTAGGCGTGTGGCGAGACAAACTAGTTTTCACATGGGATCATCGAACATTCAACTTCAAGGAAAACATCAGTCGAGCAGCCAAAGATTTGCTGCCCTCGACTCCGGCTAGCAGCGTAAAAATCATAGCACCGCTACCTACAATTCAGCGACCCTATCCCGATCTTGCATTCGTACAATTCACTGTATCCTTCGAAACAGAGATAGCTACCGGATCTGCCATCAACCACGCTGTTTTCACCAAGAATGGCTGGAAAATTTGGACAATGCACACCGTTATCGAGAGCCTCAAAGCCTTTCCGGTAGTGGACCCAGCAGATGGGCACATGACAGGAGTGACCAGCTGGGAATCGCAACGTGCCAAAGCAGACGACGGAGTCAAACCCGAGGTGGTTGTGATCGGTGGGGGTCAAAAGTTAGCTGTTTTTACTCCTCCTAGAATGTAGCACGAATCTGACTATCTTCAGCGGTCTACAACTCGCTGCGCATCTCAAATCGCTTGGGACTTCAGTCTTGATAGTGGAGAAGAATTCGCAAATCGGGGATATCTGGCGGAATCGATACGAGTATCTTTCGCTTCACTTGCCTCACTGGGCGGACCACTTTGCCTTTTTCCCCTTTCCAGAGGGGTGGCCAACGTACACACCTGCTCAGAAGCTCGGTATCTTCATGGAATGGTACGCGCACGCGATGGAGCTCGCCGTCTGGACCTCGTCGGAGGTCGTCAAAGCGGAGCAAGACGGTCAAGGTCAGTGGACGTTGCAAATCAATAAAGGCGGCAACGATATCCGCACGCTTTCTCCCAAACACGTAGTGAGTCACTCGAGGTATCGAACGAGATCCAATTTACTGATCAATATCAGGTTATGGCAACGTCCCTTTGCGGCGTACCCCTTATGCCCGTCATACCCGGACAAGCTAGTTGGAAAGGCGGAGTCGTTCGACACTCGACCGCCCACATTAGCGCACGTGGCTTCAAAAAGGTTCTCGTCGTCGGAACCTCCTCTTCTGGACTCGATACAGCGTACGAATGCGCCCGTTTGGGTGTCGATGTTACCTTGTTGCAGCGGTCCCCGACTTATGTCATGTCGTTGACTCACTCGGTTCCCCGGATGCTGGGCGGCTATGCACCGAAAAACGGCATCCGACCAGACATTACTGCCCAGGACCGAGCATTCTTTGCCATGCCAGTTGGACCTGGAGAGGAATTGGCTCGACGAAACGCAGAGACACTTGAACAACTCGACAAAGAACTGCTTGATGGACTACACGCCAAAGGGTTCAAAACCTGGAGAGGTCAGCGAGGCACTGGAAATTCGACACTTGGCCAAACGCGTAACGGCGGTTTCTATTTCGAAGCCGGGGCGTGCGAACAAATAATCAATGGCAATATCCGCGTCGAGCAAGGCGCTGTTGAGAAGTTTACAGAGGAGAAAGTCGTTCTCTCAGGCGGGCGGGAACGGGAGTATGATTTGGTTGTCTTTGCCACAGGCTTTTCCAGCACGATCGACTCAATCAGGTCCACCCTTGGAGAACGTATCGCGGATCAGTGTGGGCCAATTTGGGGGATCGATGAAGAGGGAGAGTTCAAAACCGCATTCAAAGAGACTGGCGTGCAGAACATGTGGATCTTGGTAGGTTTCCTTGCATCGGCTCGTTTCCATTCCAAGTTGCTTGCTCTGCGAATCAAAGCCCTGATCGTGGGAGTCTCGCCTTCTCCTTATAAATCATAGAGTTGTTCGTTATCTTGTCACATTTTGGTACCGGAAATATGCATTTGGTAGATCCTGATCTGAAGCGTGTGTCGGGTACAGCCGATAATCTGATGGCCCAGTTGCGCCCAAATTTGATGTTCAGTCCCAAGAGCCCGCTCACTCTGGCCTGGTCGTCTTTGCAAGGTGAATTCTCTATACGAGTGTGAGGTCTTGAGGCGATGAAATGCTGGATTTGGGTTTGGTCCTTGAAAGTTGTGATGTTCTCGTAGTATCCAGCCGCGTTCTTGCAGTAGGATGGCGTTAATGACTAGGGCAATATCCCCGCCAGGTCATACCTTAAGGCCGTACTCGTGTTGTGTCCCAATCAGGCGCTGAACTACGCCAGGTGATGACCACCTCGGGATTTGGGTCCATCGGAGTATGCACTTTGACTATTTAAGAGCCGTCCGGCTCAGTGGCGACGGTTCGTGACTCGGTTCCAGAAGGTAGAATGACGTCTCCCACTCTGACCGGTATTTTCTCTTCAATGCCGCCAAGCTTTATGATGATGGCGATACTCCCAGAAAGAAAGACTCATTGGTCAGATGATCGGGAAGCTGTGAGACCAAGCGTTGTGATAGTGATTCCATGTTCACACGGGGTGACCTTCGAGTTGATCTCATGGGATTAGCAAAGTTTTGAACGAAGTTGGAAAGGCAGACCAAACTGGATTGGGGTGATAGGACGGTGGTGCCGGACTTTCACATCGGTCCTTTGCACTCTGAAATGACCAATAGTTTATACCATTATCAGGCGGATGGATGAGTCAAGCGAAAGGCTATTTGTGTTTGTCTAGTTCATCTACTCTCTTTGAAAGTTGTGAAGGGGAAACGAAGGAGACTACTTTGAATTTTCTGAACCATATTCATCGCCGCCCATGCAGGCTTCCCGTCCCCCTCCCGTCCCACCATGAAGCTGCCTCCAGGCCATACTGCTTGCTAATGGCTATACCAATTGCTTGAATATTTTGGCTCCCTCTCTGATGAAGATTCGCTCGGCTCTCACGGACAGTCAATTCCCATTCCTACTGCCGCAAGATATCAATTTTGAGCGTTATCAGATAATGATGGTTCAGCCATCCTCAACCCCTCCACGCTGATTGCGATGGCAGCTCTCCAAGGTGTTCACCAGCTGTATCGCGTCTCCTGAGATCAGCCAACATGTGAGGAATCAGTGGGGCATTTCGTTTGATTCTATACATGTCTGCTCTTATTCACATTATCATGTCAACCTCCCAAAAGACCCATTCCAAATATACTTCCCATAGCTTATGCTCCCCGCCTCTCATCTCCAAAAGGATACTCAAAAGTCCCCGGTCCTTCACCTACAAGTTCCACATTCTCCTCCTGAGCAGCTACTGGAGCAGCAGGAGCAGGTTCAGGAGCTGGAGCAGGAGCAGCCGCCTGTGGTCCATTCCAGAGCACGTTATCTAATTCGATGAATTTGCCCTCGGAAGACCCCTTGAGAACCACAACGGAACCGCAGTTGAATGGGGAGACCTTTTTCTCTTTGACTAGGGATTCACCAATTGGTCGAACGGGTTTGAATGATTCGTTGGTGTTGAATGATAAGAATGGGAATTGAGTGTATGTGACCCGAGCCATGTTTTTCACTGTAAATTGATTAGGCTCGGAAGCTTTTGATCGCTTAGGTGCGGTCGTGTTTGGTTTTGGAGTAGATGCTTCTTCTGCTTTATCCTATTGATCAGCTTAGCCAGTCACGTATATGAGAGGGACGAACCATCTCGACGTCCTCACCACCTTCTGCAGCCTTCTTCTTTTGCCTAGCATTCGCTTTCGCAGTCGTACTCAGAACAGCAGCGACCGTCTTCTTCTCCTTCTTCTCAGTTTCCTTCTTCGCCTTGGTCGTATAAGCAAAAGTCGAGGGCTTGGCATGACAAGTAAATTCGACTTCAGGCAGTCGAAGTTGATCATCAACAGCAATAACTGCTGTCGGAGAGAATGCCATACCCAATCCATGGGCTAGGGGGTACCAGTACCAGAACTGAACAAATAGCGTGACACCAACAATAGCTTGCATGTTGAGTGTACCGGCTCGAGTGGAGAGGGACAAGGTGGCATTTCGACCTCCTGCATCGATGATACCCTGGGCGACTGTGGCACCGAACCGAGCAACTGGGTCTTCATGCTTGTCGGCGACGACTTTGGCGAACAGTTCACGGATAGCAGTAGATCGGGGAGACTGGGCTTCGGATTGTTGGATTAGAACAAACGCGAGGGCGATGTAGGCTCCTTGTCGGACGAAATCGACAGGGTCCCGAGTCATGGGTTCGAGCAGTTCGACAGCGGCCTGACATCAGCATAGGCTTCCACACGACCGAATATCAGACTGACCTCTAGACCAGTACCGGCACACGAGATACCAAGAGCGAGAGCGGCACCATGTCGGACATGAGGGTTGTAGCTTTCTGCCAAAAGCTGCACAACTCGAGGAACTTGCGTATGGTTTCGGAACAGAACGAAACCAAGAGCAGTAACAGCCGCACGTCGAACATCATCATTGACATCGGAAACAGCGACGTGTAGTAGCCGCTTCACAACCTTGTTGCTTCCGGTTCCAGCATAAGCGAGGGCGAGCGTGAACATACCACCGTATCGAACAATCGCGTTCTAGGAGTCAGCTAGTGACGATAACACCCGCAACCACTGACCTGATCGGAAGTCATCTCTTCAATGACCGCATCGGCGCCATCTCGTTGTTCGTACATGAGGAAAGCAACTCCCATGACCAAACTTCGGATGATCTTCTCGTGCTGAGTTTCTCGGGCATATGACAACATTTCCTCTAGAGCTCTTTCAGATTTCGAACCGAGCATGACTAGACCCATGGCGTATCCAGCACCTTCTCCAGAAGTAGCGTTATCCTGGAACAGGAGTACTCGTAGTTGCTCATATATTTCTGATCATCAGCTGATGCAGAGTGAGCTGAGAGAAGTAGCTTACGATCGTTCAGAGAGGCAACGGCCGAGATACCATATCCAAGAGCAGCACCGTGCTGGACAACGGGATCCATTCCGTCGGCCAAACCATTTCTCAAGTCATCCTCGGCACCGTGTTGACGTCCAGCATATATAAGGCCAAGAGCGTACAAAGCTCCTCCCTCACTGAACTTATCGGGATGACTTCCACCAGGTAAATATGGCTTGACAAGATTTCGACCTCGCACAATCGATCCCTTGTGTAGTAGACCGAGAGAAGCGGTGGTGGAGAATTTAGACCAGTTGGTAGCTCGTGCTACCCATGTCAGGTTGTCCCGGAGGAAGGCGTCGCTGGCGGTACCGCAACATGCGAAAGCTTGAGAGAATGAGATGGCAGAGTGATAGATCGAGTATCGGTCCTCTAGCGAGTCCTGTTCGTCAGTACACGTTACTTGTCATCACAGCTGGACATACCTTGATATTCTGGAAAATGCTGAAATCGGTCTTTGCGTTTTTGGCCAAAAAGTTAAGGTAAAATTTGGCGCTTTCGACACCACTCAAGATCATCTCTAGGACATTGCGGACATCACTTCCTTCCTACACCATTAGTCACACCACATAAGTAGGATGGCAGTCGACTTACTAGCGCCTCGTCAGGTCCGAGTCCTGATTGAGCCAATCCCTGCCTGACTTCCGTTACAAATCCCTGAGGAGCGATCTCGTATATATCGAAAGCGATCTGATATGCTTGAGCTTGGTCGTTGGCGGAACATAGTTTGGCGAGAGCTTCAACGGTAGGTCCGACGGCACGTGATTGAACCCAAATGATTGTCATACTGCTCCAATCGGGAACTGGACTTCGCTGGAAAAGTCGTAACAGGATCTTGAATAGCTGAAAGTCAGCAAGAGAACTCAAGAAGGTAGAGAGTACATACTTCTGCTCGGAAATTGATTGGCCAATTCTCATTTCCAGATGTGCCGCTGATTGCCTCGTTGAGAACGTATCGAAGCATCGACTCGTCATGAAGGACTTGCTTGGATGGTTCTGATGATGATGGATCGATGGGTGCTCGAGATGCTATGTAAAAGGTCTCTAGTAGGTCCAGGCGGCGTAGCGAGAGTGCTAATCCGATTGCCTATTAATCAGCTATTGGTTCAACTGTTTTCGAATAACTACTGACCAGCTTGCCGTGATCCGTCGTTCCAGCCCGTAAAACCGCTTCAACAATAGCAGACAAACTAGGATCAAGCTGAGCTCCTTCCTTGGTCTGCTTGATTGCCATATCGAGACATCCAGCTGCTTGTCAGCTATGTCCTCAGTTAGACCCGACTAGCGCACCAATGATGGTATCCCTGTACTCTCCCTGAACTTCCTTCTCGAAAGCTGGTCCTGCTCTTAATGCAAACTCTACAGCTTCCTCATCTTGTCCGATGTAGTGGTAGATCTTTGAAAGTAACAGTGCAGCGTAGGGTTGATATGTTGATGGAAGCTCCTGCGAGTCCGAGTCTGCTAGTACCTCACTATCGTGTCAGCTTGTACGACCAGACAGAGATGTGGATGAACTTACAGCCATGAGATCTTCTCGCTGATCTCAGCCCAGAACTGGGGGACAATAGTGAGCAAGTGATTCAAGGCATATCCTCGAATCTCTTTATCCTCATCTTCCAAGAGATTCAATGACCCGGCTGGCTGTCAGAATTACGATACTGTTGCACAGTACTATGAACTCACCTGCGCTTGTTGTCACTGCTGCTACGGGCATGATGAGTTGTGTATATAGGTAAGGTTGAACAAGGTATTGTAAGGTGAATGATGGAATATCGCTGACGCTGGCGTAACGACGGAAGTATATTCACGTGGATGTCAGACGCGTCACTCAAAGCAGCTTGAAAGCGTGCATGGTCAACATAGAGCAGACTCAGTGGTAGTCTTTGGAGATTCAGTGCATGGGTGAGCTCGGCCAGGAGGGCAGAGATGAATTGTGCCGACAAAGAGTCGGTCCACGTCTCCTCGAAGTGTGTAAAGTGGAAGCGGTCCGCTAAGAAGGGCTGCTTGCGCTTTCCGTCATTGACTCTAAGTTTCTATCTCACGTCAGTGCCTGCAAGAGGCTGCGAGAGGCCTCAGAGATCCTCACCAATCGTCGCCGCAACTGCGATCACCAAACGATCCCAAGTCGATAGTCGCCTTTTCGCCAAGGAGCACATGTTCATCTGATATTTCGATCGCCGAGCCGTTGACCGAGGTTGTTTGGTGCCTGAATCGTCTATTCCCGATTTCAACACCTTACCGTGGGTTCATGATGGGAATTATAGCTATACGTATATTCCATTCAGCCCTTCTGTCATAGACTTAGACCAACACACACTGCATCAGCCATCATTTGAAGAGGTTGGACGTTCTGGAAACTCATCAGCCTCCAAAAGAAATCCCCATCAATTGTGAGGCATTCTACGGATCGCGGGTTTCCCGGCATCCAGATTTCGAGCGGTTACGAATCGCCCTTGACCGCTGTAGAATACTACATTCTCGATAACCTTCTTAGTTTATGGAACTCGACTCTTACAATCCATAAAGATGGGAGTAGAAGCTAGAACAGCATCTTTGGCATCAACGATAGCGGATGGATTGAAAGATCGGGAGAGGAGGAATAAGGGGGAGATATGGTGGTGTACGTCTCGTCTATCATTCAAGAGGGCAAGCTGACCAGATCAGCCAATGGGATCTTCTTCGTTTGTGCGTGACCTCTATCATTCACTGTACAAAGCGAGAGGTGACTGATATTCAGCCCTCCACCTATTCGCTGTAATCGGTGCGGCATACCTATCCCCCGTATCGACACTGAGCTACAAAACAGCAATATTATGCTTCATAAGTTGGCAATTGGCTTCTTTCGGGTAAGCTTTCACTCCGTATTTTGGTGCTAGGCTGATGATTAGGATCACGATAGGTAAGCTATCTTGCTCGCACCCGTGGCATAAGCTGATAACCAGGCTACCACAGATTATGGTCTCATCGTGCATTTTCCGCTACTCTCCCCTTGAGGATTACCTTAGCATGGATGGGCTCAATGGGATTTCAGGGCAGTATCAAGTGGTGGGTACTCAGGCATCGGTTGCATCATAGGTGGGTCTTATCTCCTCAAGTCATCGAAGCTTGCGATTTTTCGAGTTGGCTGACAATAGATTCACCGACTCGCCTATACACGATCCTTATGCAGCTACAAATGGCTTGTGGTACTCGCATTGCGGATGGATATTCCGAAAACCTTCATATCCAAGAATGAAAATGATCGAAAGGGGTGATCTAGAATCCGACCCAGGTATGTTTGTCTCCTATTTCCATTTATCGTTTTAGGCATATCGGCCCGCGTAGAGTAGACTCGCTGATTTGAAGTGGTACGCTTTCAACATAGACATTATGTTCCCATCGCTATATTCTCCGGATTGATATTACCATATTTAATAGCAAGAATTGGATGGAATGATGGTTTAGGTGGTTTAGTATGGGGAGGAGCTGTTGCTAGATTACTTATATGGTAAGTTCCGTCCCCCTTCATGGACAGTCAGGAAGTTGACAAGAAGGCACACGACGTTCTGTATCAATTCATTGGCTCATTGGACTGGACTGCAGCCGTACACTGAAGAAGTTTCGGCAAAGGGCAATTATGTGAGTGATATCATCGAATTGTCAAGCTTCTTGCTGATCAGACGCAGTTGCTGGCACTGCTGACCTCTGGAGAAGGCAATCATAAGTAAGGACTTTACTACCAATGTAGTTCAAGGCTGACTCTGCAGCTTTCACCATGCTTTCCCGTACGCCAGCATCACATATCAGGATCGCAGCAAGCTGACAATAACAGGAAAGACTTCAGAAATGGACCTCATCCTGCGTAAGTCTCATACTCCTCACTGAACCAACTAGCCTTATGGGAGAAGACACGCTGATAATTAGTGACTGGGATCCTACAAAATGGATAATCTACTTTTTGCACATCTACACTCCCCTCGTCCCGACTTTGGCTCGAACGACCGAATCATCCATAACGAAAGCCCGAGCTAGAATACATATGGCCGAAGCCGATCGCCTATTCGGGACTGTCAAGGCTGATGAAATGATTAAAGACCCAGCTTCATTACCCATATGGACGAAGAGTGAGATCGTCAGGAAGCATGGAGAATGGGTTGGAGATAGGCGAAGAGTCCTCTTGCTGCTGGAAGGATGTGTGGTGGATGTCGGAGGATACCTGGAGGATCACGTATGTTTCAATTCTCTATGTTGAAAATGGTGACACTGATATTTAGCCGGGTGGAGAAGGATTACTATTATCACACGCCATATCCCCACTTCCATCAATATCATCCTCATCCACATACTCCAACTCATCGTCAGCTTCTTCCGAAACGGATGAAGCAGAAGGAGAAGGGGAAGGATCCGATTCTTCCCTATCACTACGTAAACGACCCGGGCCAGAAGTCAGGATTCAAGTCCAACTGAAAGATGCAACTCGATCATTTTTCGGAGGGATGAATAATCACAGTGGGGCTGCTAGGGAGATGATGAGGTGTTTGAGAATAGCTAAATTGGCTGAAGAAGATTAGGTGTGTAGGTCGAGTAAGGAAATGTAGTCGTAGGAGGTCATGTAGAGCATACAATAAAGATTTTCTTGGTGTGTAGGTTCAATAGCTGACTCGTTGTTCTGTCTTTGGACTGGAAGGATGCTGCTCGACGACAGGCTATAAGTCAAATCTGTGTTCGTGAGTGCCATTGATGTCATGTACTTAAGGGACGTTCGGTTTTCACAGCAACAGCAATGGCCCGATGCCGGATCAATGATCGTCATGTGTTTCATGCATGTAGAATGTAGAGCTATAGAACAAGATGTACAGTAGGGACTCACGAATACTTACAGTCCTGTTCTTGCGCCTCATCATATTACTTCCCTCGGTCCACTGGTGTAAGAACCCGACCGTCATCGATTTCCCGATCATTTCATTTCATCGGCATCGAGATCCTTGGGGAGACAGGGAAAGGTTCAAAAGAACTTGAAAATCATGTGGAAAAGGAACGAAAACTAGGATGATGGGATGGTCAGATTCTCGCGATTACAAGTGATAGCTGATCATGTGATCAGGAGGAATCTGAGGACTTGAGATAACGATAACGAAAACGATGAGATTGAGACACTGCACATCCGACCGACCGGGTCCACATTCGCAGACTGTCAGGACGACATGGGCATCATCACAGGTTTGGATGTAAATGGTACGTGATGAACATCTCGACAACAAAAATGATGAACTCCAGGAGAGAAAATGACCAGTCCCTATATTCCAAACCACTCGTCCCCGTCACTCCAATCCAGGATCACACCACCGACCCTTTTCGACCTTCATTCAACCTTCTCCCGTTCCTTCACCATAGGTCCACTCCTTTCCATGCATGATGACATGGTCGTTGAATTCTACGTCTCAATCCATTCACATGAGGCGTTTCCAAGGTGTACATTTCGATCACTGATTCGTCCGACCCTCATATCCCACACTCCAGAGCAAAAGACTTCACACCAGTAATGCCGTTTCTCCCGGTTCCAACTCCCATCAATCTCATCACTTCCTCACCACTCTTCATTGACATTCTCCTTCGGTTTCACTTTCCCGTAAACCTCCTCTGCTGGAATCACTTCTTTCCTCTCCCATCCCATTCCTTAAACATCCCATCTAAACTCCTAACAATCATTCCACTAGGTAAACTCTTGATGATATCCCCAATTTTCTCATTCACCACTTCGGCCTCTACCCCCGCCTGAATCGCATAATCGGTAGTCAATCTATACATTGCCAGTATAGCCAATGAGACATGTGTTTGATGGGTTGCGTAAGGTGAATCGGCCTTGATAGCGCTTGCCAGAGGAACAGGTGGGTTCCTATCGCCCCGAGTCAACCTTAGAAGTATTTCAAGTAAATCGGCTGGTTCTGAAAGAAGGGAGGTGATGAAGGTATTTCGTTTTTGAGGCGAAGAGAGTGAAGATGAAGAAGACCATGATTCGAGTATTTGTTTTAATGTTGGTGGTGGATCTGGATCCATTACGACTAATTTGGCTCGCCAGGCTGAATGTTTAGATCCAAATTGTTCGTATAGCCATTCATCTGCTGAATTGTTCCTACACCAGCGAGGAACACTCAATGGGTTCTTTTTGTTGAGGTAGACGCTTAGATGTAATCCTTCACTTGATTGGTCGTTAGAAGCGGAAGTGGCGAGATGTCGATGAAGGGGTGGGATACTATCAGATCTTTCTCCATTTGAGTATATTTCCTCCAACCGTTCTCGAGAGACGGGTGCAAAACGTTGATCTTCCTGGTTATACTCTTCCAGCTATTCATTAGCCTTCTCCATCAACAACAACTATGACGAAAACGTACGAGATAACCCTTAGGTAACAACCCATTCTCCTCATCCCCTTCACTTTTCGTAACGGAAGGGATGAAAATAACTTCAAGTCTCCCCTCGTCCCTATATACCTCGATACGCTCAACGACCTCGGCATCGAAGCACATTCTCCTCTGACTACCCTCGTATAAGATTGACAATCTGTTCATGGAGGGGGTGACCTCGGGTTGGAAGGCGGTCAAAGTTTCGCCAGAATCAGTCGATGATACCGAGGATCGACGTCGTGTACGTGATTTGTATGCTGATGCGGCGTTTTCAGCAGATTGGGCAATTGCAACTGCGGTCTCCTCAGCACTGGCTGGCGTGGGCGCAGGAGCGGCAGCATCGGCATCAGTGTCAGCGGCGGGAAGGGCCACGTCGTCTGTCGTGGGAACGGGAGGGGGAACGTTTTCGGTCGGGTCACTGGCGACGGGAGCGACCTCGGCAGTGGTAGTGATCTCGGCAGTGACCGAGGCATCGACCTCGGTTGGCACTGCCGTTTGCTCGTTCTCAGTGACTTGTTCGGACGGGACAGGTAAACCATCCTCCTTTGGCGGCTCGGTCGTGATTGGCGCGCCTTCAGCAGTGGTGGAGGGTGCATCGACATTCGTCTCGACTGTAATTTCTGGCACGAGAGAATGTTGGGATTCGGCTGGATCGAGTTGGGTATCCTCAACCTGGGCAGGCACAGCTGAATCCTCGATGGACGGCTCGGCGGTCTCGGCGGTGGCAGTGTCTGCGGGCTCGGTGGTAGCTGGCTCTGAAACAGCCTCAACAGCGGGGAAATGGTTCGGTCCGTCTTGCTCGTGTGATCCAACAGTGACCTCGCTCTCGCCGGCAGTCTCAGGTGCGACCTCCTCAACGCCAGTTCCGCCCTCTACCTGCTCAGTCTCTTCAATGACCCCCGAACCCCCCTCAACAGGTAGCGGAGCAGCGCTATCCTCTCTTCTCCACCTCTTGTATGGATTCCTCCTGAGCGCTTGTGGAATCCGATCAGCTTCTGGCGGAGACTCGAAATAAATCCGGAACCTATTTTGATTGTTCTTGGACTCTTGAGTAGTATCGTCATTGGCTTTACCGTGAGTTAAGAGGTACGTTGATCTTTTCTTTGATGATCCTTCATCTGCTCGTTAGCTCGGTTCCGGATCAGATCAAGTGGATTCGCTTACCTGTTTCGGGAGATTGGGCTTTTCGCTTTCCACCAGTCTTGCCTTTTCCTTCTGCTTCTTCTGTGTCGGTAGTGATAGGCATCTCGTCCTTGGGAGCATCGGATTCTGCTTTAGGTTCATCCTTGACTTCCACAGGCTCGCCCTCAGCCGCCTCGACCTTGGTCTCTGGTTCGGAGTCCTCTTTTGTCGTTTCGGGCTTGTCCTCCGCTGTTGGCGGTGGATTGGTCGATACTGAATCTTCCTGACCCTTGCCCTCAATCTTGACTTTTTCCGAAGCAGAGATTCCGTCCTCCACTTTTGACACCTCTTTCTGCTCCTCTTCCACCTCCTCGACCTGGTTCATAGCTTCCTCTCCTACCAGCCCCCAACTCCAGCCCAGTCCCTTCAACTCAATCCCGACAATCCTGAAATCCGTCAAAGTAGTTTTCGCCGTATCCTTCTCCTTCTTTCGATCCTTCTTATCTCTCTTTCCAGGACTCTGCTCAGGTCGAGCAGATCTTTGACGCTGCGATTCCTGCCTCTCCCTTCGCATATGACTAGGACCACGAGGAGCATTCATCACCATTCCACCTCTTCCTCCTCCCCTGCCTCCTCTCGTAGGGCCAGTGATCCCTCTAGGTCCACCAGGCGCGAACACAGGTGGTGGACCTCCTGAACCTAGGTGAATTGGTGGACGGGTGATGGGTGGTGGAGGAAGTGTTGTTCTTGGACCTGAAGGTGGTCTATTTGGGATTGATCCTGGTCGAACGGGAAGGGAAGCATTTCGAGGACCACCTAGATGTGTAGGACCTTGATTAGGGGGTCCGTCAAATCGCGGCCTCTTTGCAGGTGGATGATGTGGTGGTGTAGGACCTTGATTCATGGGTGGTCTTTGACGTGGAGCCATAGGTTGAGCTTGCTGATATGGTCGATTCTGCATAGCTGGTGCAGGACCATTATTGCGATAAGGCGTCTGACCACCATTATGAGGTGGGGTATAAGGTTGTTGTGGTCCACCATTAAAATAAGGTTGTTGCGGACCATTGTATCCCGGAGTAGCAGCTGGTCCAGGAGGTCGATACCCTTGTTGAGGTTGAGGAGGTTGCTGTTGTTGTCCTTGCCATCCCTGTCCCTGTATTGGAGCAGTATATCCCGGTTGTTGTGGTTGAGCATATCCAGGATATTGCTGAGATGCTTGAGCTTGATAAGGTACTGGTGCGGGCGAATTGTATCCAGGCTGAGGTTGTTGTTGATGGTACTGGTACCCTTGAGCCTGTTGTGCTGGGGGTCGATATCCCGGTTGAGCGGTCGGACCACCTAGATGTGCTTGAGCCGCTTGAGCACCATATCCGTAATTCGCATAAGGGTTCGCTGTACCAGGTTGTTGTGGTCCAGCTTGAGCTTGCGCGGGACCTTGGGGAGTAGTATAGCCAGCAGGTTGAGGTTGACCAGTCGCCGTTAGACCTTGAGACTGCATATCAGCATAAGTCGCGGTGGGTACAAGAATATGATATGGACCTGGTAATAAGCTGCCCAAGCGGCTGCATGTGCTGCTGTTGGATCTTGTGTGTACACTTGAGGAGCAGGACCAGCGGGCAGAGGAGGTGCCGGTGCTGTTGGCGGGACATATGGTTTAGGAGGTAGTCCAGCCGCCATGACTGATATATAGGTATGGGTATAGGTAGGTGAATTGAATTGATTAATGGATACTCGAAATGGTATTTTGCTTCCGTTACCAAGTTGTGGCGTCCCATACAGTAACGATACATCTAGAATTATAGTAGAACCCAGACAGACACCTAAGAGAGACTGAGATCAACCAGAATCGTAGCTATACCAAGTATAATCTCGAGCACAATGAGTACAATCACGATCCCTTCTAGTCGTTCCCCATGAGAGGAATTGACACTCTCCTTGAGAAGTTTTAGCATATCTTGTAGAATCTGTAAAGTCAGTCGCGTCTCGTTTGCCCGCGACGAGCCAGGGGAAAACTCACATCAACACGAGCATTGAGCAGGTCAACACGCTGAGAAATCTCAAGATAAGATCTCGCGGCATTATACAGTGGTTCCAAATCAGGGAACGACCAGAAGAATTCCTGCAAAGTCAGCAAATCAAGTCCACAGCTTCCGCATTTTCTCGTGGTCATTGGCAGACAGGAACATACAGGAGAATCGAGAATAGACCCGACAAGATTAATATTTATCCTCAAGATAAACAGATTTCCAATCTGCTTCATGATTTCACTCCTAGGCAATCCAATCTTCCCAGTTTCAGATAGACTTCGGGGGATATCTTTCGTCTGTTCAATCGTAGAACTAATGAGTTCCTCAAATAGGGAGATCTTGACTGATTGAGCGAGGGCGTGAGACAGTGAAAGTTTCGTCCTTTCTGTTAGCTCCTTCGTGCTTGTTGGGATGTCTGAGCTTACATATATGATGATCCTTTTCGGAGGGTGATGACATCGTTATATATCCTATAAATCAGCTCCATACTCGGCAGAGTGGTATGGTGACAAAAGGACGTACCGAGAATAATCGGCATAATAGAAATTCAGGTCCTCCATTTCGACATCTTCCGTTGATAATTTCTCCAGCTCAAACTTTTTTCTACCTAGTCAGACCCCATCTCACGATCAAGCAGAAGGAAGACTCACAAACTACCCAGAAATCTCTTCTCCTCCTTTTCCGTCATTCCCCAAATAACAACAGTACCATACTCGAATAAAAATACATCTGGAACCCATTCCTCATCATGTTCGTCATCATCCGTTTCCTCCCCATTACCCCCATTACTGAGTTGTCGACTTCTTCCTCCTGGGGTCTTGCTAAATCCAGTCTTTCTCCTCTGCGGTTTGCTACTTGAATCGAGATTCAATAAATCTGCTTCTGGGACTGAATATCGATGTGGTTTTAATGCTGGAGATCGATGACTTGAATTCGTATTCGTGTTTGTCGAGGGAGGGGGTAGGTAGGGTGTATGAAGACATTCGGTATCAAACATTCGTGGATGTGTGCGATAAGCGGGAGGCCGAGCTGATAGGTATGCAGCCAATCCTTCTAAATTATATGATCTGCACATTAGCCGTGTATGTACCTAATGGTGACAGGTTACATACGCCGCGGTACAATAAGCAGTAACCCTTGGCAGCTTTGATTTCTCAGACTTGGTCAATTTCTGAGCATCACGTCGAGCTGTACCAGCTGGAATCTGGCTGAGGGGTGTATAGAACTGGCATCAGCTCTAGCTCTCTACACTAGTTCATCTTCCGCCATCCCGCCTGATTGCGGTACACTCACTTCTACACCCGCATCATCTTCGCCCACGATTCTCTCATGAGCATCCTCATCATCACCCTCTTCTTCTGGAATAGCGGGATGATCAGGCTGAGTAGGTAAAACCTTCAATTCTAGATCGTCAGCTCTTGTGTACTCAAATGCTCAGTGGTGTCAAAACTTACTTGAACCCAGCTTAGACGTTCTGCCCATTAGCACTCATTCACTTCATAAGGAAAGCGAGGTGCAACATTGACTCACCTCATAGGTTGTCTAGGCTCCCTACGTGATTGTTGTGGGATCTGCGAATATGGGAGTGGAAGAGCATTACTTCCAGCAGGCGGCATCTTGGCGTTTGTCTCGTCGACAGTCGAATCAGAAAAATAAAATGGATCTGAGGGTCTGGTGACGGCTGAGCAGGTCTCCGAGTGAGGGAGATAGTATACAAGTAACGTAGAGTAGATGAGATGAACTCAACGCTTGACGCTTAGCTTGGCTTGAAGGGTGATTTCACGTGGCTTGGCGCGCATTGACGGTGGCAGATTTTCGTCATCATCTTCAGTCCTTCTCTTTCACGGCTGATCATCGTAGAGGCCCCATAGCTGAGTAGTGCAGGATTGACCCGACTCGGTCGTGAAGCAGCGTCGAACTGGCGAAGAGGTGCGAGATTCAGCCAACGTGTCACACAAGGGGCGGTGCGGTTCAGCCACCTAATCGTGAACGTGACCGATATGCATTGCATCGTATGACCACGTAAACGCATCTGACTGCACCTGTGCTCAATCAACGAGGTGAAAGAGCAATGCAAGCTGCGATTTAATCGATTTCCAAAAAGGAGACAAAAACATAACAGCACCTCGTTTCGATCGAGGGACCTGTAGGTGTATATAATTGTTTATATGAGCCTACCGCTCTCCCCCTGAGCTACGCTGTTCTACCACTTGTTGGTGTTTGTGGCGGTTTGATAGAGTATATAAACAGACTGCTAGTGACTTACTCGGAGGAAACCGTCTTCCGGCGAGCATGCACTGCGATAGAGCATGACCAAGGTATAAGTGCATGGAGAGCCAATCACTCGATTTTATCTCCACCTTGATCAGGACCAGCGGATAGAATGAGAAGGATGAATGACATCCGTGTTTTCCCACATTTCACCCCCGACTCTGATGGGTCGCCACCCCTCACAAATGAGCAATACCAGAATGGATCCCGATGGATGGCGAGGGCTAAGCTGAGGTAAGTACAACACGCCTTCAGAGTTCTACTTCTTATCAGAGGCATTGACCTGCAGATATGACGACGACTAAGATACTTTTCGCGATGGCGACGATTATACAGGAATTGTATAGTCGCGCTTTCTCCCTTACAAGCGACCAACGCGAGAAAGCCTATGGCAGACAATTAACTTGTGGCACATTACTCGTCTCCCCATGTCCGATGCGCGAAGTGGTTAATGAGTAGACAGGACGCATCGATGATAGCTCACAAACTACACAATCTCGATGACCATTCCCGACTATTCTTAATGGGGACCTCCCCATTGGACGGGAAGTACTGATTTGAACACGCTCAGCCACTTGGCATTATCTCGATTGACTGAACTTGATTTTCCGTCCATAGAATTACTGACCACCTCGAACTGCGATTCCGGTCAATTCCATCACATTACGAAAGCTGGCATGTTGTTCCAAAAACCACCTCTCTTCCCAATCCCTCATCGCCAAGTTCATTACGCACGATGAGCGATCCGCCAAGATGAGTCGCTCACAAAGACACTGGTGAATGCAATCATACATCTTGAACGATCGGGAATTTACAATATCTAACAACCCAACTCGACATGAATACTGTCAAATACTTCAATCACGCTCGCCTAATCTGCCAATCTCCTAATAGTCCTCCTCTCCCTTTCACCCACGATCCTAACGACTCCTTCATCAGTCAATCCTTTCACCACCTCTGTGAACTCAGAATGATCAATGGGGATTGAGGATTGCTGTTCTAGTGCTCTGATTGCGGCTGTCCATCGGAGTCCTTGACGACCAGCTTGATCTACTAGTTGCATTATCTGAATATCAGCCGTGACCTACGAGATATGACGATCGACGATAGATCCCGTGCAAGATAGGGTAGTGAGACCCAAGGAGAATGAGACTGGGAGTGGGTAGGGATTTGACATACCTCTCGTTTTAGATCACCTCGTATTCTCCTAGTAGCTGATCCAGCACCGGTATTGATGAGATCCAGATCGATCTGACCAGTAAGAGGGTCGGTCTAGATATCAGTAATGTTCATAGACCAAGGCTGCAACTGGTTGCAGATAAATGGGAGCGGGGGACACGGAGGAAACACTCACAGCACTCTCTCTAAGAGCACTTTTGATCAATCGGTTCGCCTCCAGCACATCCATCAACTCTACCTCCTCACTCCACCTCATCCTCGCATGAGCCTCAGATAATCGAATCATGCTCTCCAATTGCCTAGTTGTAGCCGTGATTCTCTTTTCCTGAGTCCTGGAATCAATTCCAGCTTTACGCATTTCGACATATGCCGATATTAATGCGTTCGATGCGGCTTCAGTCAGGACAGGGTGGATTTTCGCTCGGGCATAAGTGATGTAGGCTGTTAGTATCTCAACAGGCTAGTGATGTCAGCATAGGTCTTTGTGTCCTCGGAGTTGACTCACGATGATATCATGTCCGGCTGTATCTGGTCGATCTTCGAGATACAGCGACACCAGATGCTTGGCAAGGCGTCGATCACTCATCTCGTCGACCTTATCTAGTACGAGGTAAAGGAGATCAAATCGAGAAATCAATGTAGGGGGTAGATCGATATTAGCTGGGATGGGAAGCTTGGGGTCGTATCGCGAGTTGATGGGATTGGCAGCCGCCAGGATAGAGGTTCGGGCGTTTAGGGTAGTAATGATACCCGCTTTGGCGATCGAGACTGTTTGTTGTTCCTACATATTAGCACTGATCTTATGGGGTGACGGCTAATTGATGGAAGACGAAGCACGTCTAAAGATTGAGAGGGTGAAGTGACGGCGGACAGCAGTTGGAAACCAGTACAGTTGTTACAGTCGGTATGAAGGAGCGGAACGAAGTCGAGAGGAGAGGAAGGGAACTAACCATGACTTCATGTAATACCGACCGAGTCGAATCCGACATTTTATCAAACTCATCAATGCAGCAAACACCCCCATCGGACAAGACCAAAGCACCACTGACAGTCAGCTCCGTCTTCCAAGTCACAGCCCTCAAAGTTCGGATATGACTTACCTCTCTAATACGAGCTGCTTCGAATCGGGATCACGAGTAACATAGGCTGTCAAACCCACTGCCGAAGATCCTTTTCCGGAAGTGTAGACACCTCTCGGAGCGATTTTGTGTACGTACTGAGAGTCAGTCCAACTTCATCTCTTGCGCCCTCTCCTTGGAGGGTACACGGGGGTTCGATAATGATAGGTGAGAAAGCAATTAGACGAGACATACCTGCAGAATCTGAGATTTCGAAGTACCAGGATCTCCGACCATCAAAATATTGATGTCACCCCTATACCTCGGTCCACCACCTCCACCACCTTTTGCAATTGATTTATTGGTTCCTCCAAACAATTGAAGTAGAATGCCCTTCTTGACATCGTCCATTTCGTAGATGGATGGCGCCATTGATCGCGATAATATATCGTAAATCTCTGGATTCCCGGATAATTCCTTGAGTCGAGCTTCCATCTCTGCTGATGCTGACATTGCGGGATCATCCTCATCCGCATCTTCCTCCATCACATCTGGCCGAGCGAGGTGTTCATCCGCATCATCTTCTCCCCCGACTCCAAGTCCTCTATGAGAACCTTCATGTCGAGTTGATGGGTCGTATCCCATTCGAGTCACGTTTGTACGTTTTACATGAACAACATCGACATAAGTCTTGAATAGCGATTTGATGGATCGTTGTCGTGGGTTGACTCTGACGGGAATAGACCTGAATATGCCAGTAACTAGTACTCTATCTCCTGGTTTTGTGAGATCGACAAGCTCATCATAAACACATAGCGAGACTGTATGCGGAGTTTGTCCATCTGGAACAGCATCGGGCGTTTCCTGTAATCGAATAACCTGTTTGTTGATGAATGTAGATCGATTGTGAATCAATGACATTGTCCCCTTCGACTGACAGACATCTCGAGGGCATTTCTCGGGCTCGGCAATCTTTCCTCGATCAATGTCGACAGTGACAGTATGTTGACAGACTGAACATCGGAAGAAGCCTACCTTGTTAGTTCTGTCAGTATAAGATATGTGCAGCTCACCCATTGACATATCAGGAATGACGGGAGTAGCACGGATGACCAGACCCTTTACGGAAACCAGTTTATCGGTATCTACTATCAGCGCCTTTCTCCCGATCCATATCGGTGAACTTACCTCCAGGATTCAGATCCCTCATATTGATAGTGGTTTCGCCTCCGAACGGTCGAGTCTTGTACACTGTCCCCTCGATCCTTCGAACCTCCTCCTCCATCATTAGCAATTCTGCTTCACTAATCTGGCCCTCTGCTCTCCTATTCCTGACAATTTCCAATTCATCATCTGCCAACTCGGTCATGAGATCCTTGAGGACTTGATCCATGATGGGTACCATTTCCTGAGGGTAATTCTTCAATTGATTATACAATCGCTTTGTGGGTGGATAGGCAATCAGATTGATAGCATCGACATTCAGAACCTCTTCGCCAGTTTCTCGAAGTTGTTTTAGATACTGTTCATACTGGACCACTTCTCCTCTTGAAGTTGATAAATTATCGTAAAGTGGCATAGCCGGAGGCGCAACACCCCCTTCCTCGATGATGAGTTTAGCTTGATCGGAATTATATTTCGCTCGATATTTCGGTTTGAAACCCCTCAGGAATTCTCTGAAATCGTTCATGGATTCTTGAATATGAATATTGGTTCCCCAGATATACCTCACTAGACCACGATCATCCGCATTCCCACCATCGTCATTTGATGGATCAGCAGCTGATAGTGTGGGGATGTGAGCGCGAGGGGTTGTAGGGTCCGCTCCGTTCATGTCGATATCGAGGTCGGGTTCGGAAAGATCACCTTGGGAAGAAGGGATCATGGGTCGTCTTTGTAGTGGTTGACGGAGAGAGGGAGAGGACATTGGGAATGATGAATTGATGTCTCCTCGTTTGCTTCGTTGTGGTGTAGGACCAGCAGATCTATCATCAGTCTCGTCCTCACCACTCATCACATGCCTGAAAAGAGTACACTTACCCAGGTAAGAAAAGAGGAGTCTGACTTCGCCCACCCCCAACTACCCTTCTCGCATTCTCGGGTGCGGAGCTACCGGGCGTAGCAGACGCCTGTCCTCTCCTACCTCCAGCAGAGGAAGAAGATGGGAAATTCAACGGAGACGAAGTACCGGGTGCTGACCGTTAGCGCCATCCACATCCACAAAAGTCGACGTACCTGCAGCAGCGGCAGCGGCATGCTGGATTCTAGCTCTGGGTGTACCAGCTACCGAAGAGCTTGGGAACGCCAAGGGACTCGAAGAGCGAGGTGCTCTATTGGGCGTTGACATTGTTATGTAGTATAGAGTGGTATAGATTGGGGAAATGAGGAATCAAGGGTTCAAACGCGTCGCGTCAAGAAACGCGTCTTTGGGTAAATTGCCACGTCATTTTCTGCATTCGTTTTACTCCACCTAGAAGACTATCTATCTCCTATGAGCTACAATGACGATTTGTTCTTCAATTCTCCCTTGGCGCACTTGGACATGCTCTCGGCAAAGTACTGCTCGTCAGCTTCGACCTGATCTCGGTCTCGAATTGTGACTGCTCACCTGGATGTTGTGTTCGTTCAAACCTGCCATGGATATACGTCCATCTTTAGTCATGTAGATATGGGCAAACTCGCCCATTTCGTCGACCTGTTCAGGAGTTACTGCTGATTAGTACAATCAATGGATATGAGGTTACGTACGACCGGTGAAAGAGAACATTCCTATTGCGTCAGTGTTGCCGTAGGAGAGAGCAAAACGACTAACCGATCTGAGACTTGATATGTCCCCATTCCCCAGGAGTCTTGAGCTCAATCAACTTGTTGTATAGCTGCTCTCGCATGGAAATGATTCGATCGGCCATCTTCTTGACCTCAGCAAGCCTGTCACATGAGTTCACAGTTGCGGTGCCAGAATGATGCGTTGAACGTACCATTGCTTGTATAGCTCGGGAGTGCCCAGGATGGTAGCAACTAGCTGAGCACCGTGCATAGGAGGACTGGAGTAAAGTGGTCGGATGACTCTCTTGATTTGAGACAAGACCCTCTCCTTCTCCTCAGGAGAGGAAGTGACCATGGAGAATGTTCCGGCTCGTTCACCGTATAGACCGAGGTTCTGTCATTAGCTCGACAAGTTTGATGTTCACAGTATGTGGCATACCTTGGCGAAAGATTGGCAGAGCATGATTTGGTGACCCTCAGAGACGAAGTATCGGACTGCAAATGCGTCCTTTTCGATATCACCAGAGGCGAATCCTTGGTATGCCTATACATCAGCGGCAGGACAAAAGTAAGGGGAAGGTAACTGACCATATCGAAGAGAGCAAGGTGTTTCTTGGACTTGACCAATTCAGAAAGTTCTTTCCATTGCTCTTGGGTGGGGTCGATACCGGTTGGGTTCTGGGCACAAGCGTGGAGCAGGAACTGTTGATCAGCTTGTGGTTTACCACGTTCAGGTGAGACGTACAACAGATCCATCCTCTGCGTTCTACTTGGTCAGCTGATGTGCTATTATGCCGACGGCACATGTATGAACGCACCTTGATGTCCTCTTTCATACCCTCAAAGTCGAGTCCGACAGTCTTCTTGTCAAAGTACCTACAATGAGCTTCATCGTTGCGAAGTTGGTAGGACGTACCTGTATCTAACAACCTCAAGACCAGTACCTTCGACAATGGGGATATGGTTTCCCCATGTAGGCTCAGGTAGGTAAACCTTTTTAGGTCCCTGGAAATACTGGGCAAGGAAACCAGTTGCGATCCTGAGGGCACCAGTACCGGAGATGGATTGAGTGACAGCGATCTATCATCAGGCCTTCCATTCGTCAATTCAGACTGCATGAAGGGACTTACCTTTCCCTCGGAAAGGGGCTTGGAGTCTTTACCATAAGCAAGCTCTGAAGCTAGCTTTGTGAATTCTCCGGCTCCCTATACTATTAGCCGGGCAACTCTCGGCGTGTTAATCATATGGGGTGAAAGAGGACATACAGTGATGGGCAGGTATTCCTTGTCGGCTCGTTGCTGGTGCAAGATATCCTCGGCCTTGAGGACGGACTCGAGAACGTAGGGTTTTCCGTCTTCGTCTCGCTGTTGGTCAGCTTCTCTGGCCGACGGAAGGTGAATCGGGAAGTCACTCACGTAAGCGCCTGTTAGGGGAAAAGCATGTAAAGGGTGCGAGTTACAAGAAAGAGAGAGGCGTGGTCAGCAGATTCATCGGTTGCTAGAGCACTCGGGACATACCGACACCAACATTAATCTTGTTCTTGCTGGTATCCTTCTTGAAGTTCTCGGTGACACCTACCCGTCAGCGAGAATTCCTTTGCCTACGTTCTCAAAGATAGCTCACCGAGGATAGGATCCTGAGGACTACATGGTCAGTACCATCCAATCGCGAGGCGGAGGAGCATACCCTTGTGGAACTTGCTGCCAGAAGTTGGTGATGCCTGGGAATCAGCGTGGGGTGAGTGGGGTGGAATGAAGGGACTCACTCATCGTGGTATTGCGATCTTAGTGGATATCTGGTAATTAAGGTAGATGTGCAGTGGACTCTTGTGTATATGATCAAGCCGCGGCGGAGATGTAAATGAGCGGTTGGCGATATCGTGATGGTGTATTCGAAATGACTCGGTCATACTTCCGGACAAGAGCCGGTAGACGGTCACGTGGTTCCTGTCGGTCGAGCCTTTCAACCGAGAACGGGGTGTACTCGTACATCATGGACTGGATGGCTAACTCGACAGACTGAATCGTTGGAGCGGTCAAGCTACGGAACGCTGTCTGAAGAAGGCTGAATGCAAGGAGCATCCGCATTGCTACGAAAACAGTACCGCCATACTCCCACAAGTTAAGAGGATCCAACACAATGTCCTTCACCCCGCTTTCCCAAGAGCAGAACCCGCAAAGCTGCAGCACGATGGACCTTGAGCATCGCCCGTCTGTGTCTTCTAGAACCCACTGTCTCATGGCGAAGTCCTCTGTACATGGCCTGGGCATCCATGGTGACGGCCACCCGGCCTGGACATTTCCATAGATATTTACGTAATCAGGCACAGCTGCGCGTACAGCTCCGCCTTTGGCAAGTCAGTAATCTATCTGTATTTCTAGGCCTTCTAACCATTCTACCTCACTTCACCCTACACGTTCAGCGCTCCGTAGCAACGATAAGATTACTGGCTGATTGAAACGGACTCTTGGTGCATAGAATCAGCATCGCTTCAATTCCGCCCCGTTTCCCCCCGCTCATGAGCGTACAGTAATTCACCTCAACCACAATGGCACTACCCCGTGCTCTCATCCGGATCCTCGCTTTCGCAGCGGCTCTATTAGGAGTCGTCCTCCTCTACAATCTCGCTTTCACTTCATCCCCGGATGGAGTGTGGGACGCATCTTCATGGGCTGATAGACGATCAAAGAATTCCCCATATATCACAGAAGATAACCCGAACGGAGTGGTTTATGATCATCCCGATACGCCCATACATGATACTGGATCTAGATGGAATATTTTCGGTGGATCAGGATCAGGACAAGTGAAAAAAGAAAAAGCACCGAAACCTAATACATCAACACCTAGACCACTACCTAGGGTAAATACGACAAGGGCAAGAGAGAATTTCGGTACTTCCAGGATAGTCATTCCCAACTCCTCCCCCGAAGAATATACGACTGCTCCTCTCCCTACGCTGGAAGAAGCTTTTGCGCATCTAGAACCAATGATGAGGGCAGTCAAGGAGAAACATCAAAATATCCCAAGAGAACATGATTTATGGTCACCTATCTTCCCACCATTCTTGACGGATGATCTGCAAGAAAGGTTCTGGCATCTAAGGGAGGAATGGGATGAGGGAACAAAAAGTTGGAAACATACGGGTGAAAAGAGGTTCTTGTTGGTTACTGTTTGTAAACAGGTTGCTGGTGAGCTTTAGTCTCTTTCTCTCACCCACCCCCTCTTCTGATGTGATCATGTGATGATGTGCTGACCATCAGGTATGTTGGCAGATTGGTTCGCTACCTGGACTGTATTGGCGGACTTCTTGGGTCCAGAAACACTACATTTCTCGTTACTCGAAGGTGATTCAGCAGATGGCAGGTGAGTGTTGTTGGACTGGTAGGGATTTAGCTTACCTCGATCTTCTTCTTTACTTGCTCGGCACTTCCGACATGATCACTGCTCCCTTGCATCTCGAAACATCACTACCCTCTTGCTCTCGACACACTCCTCTCGCTCACTCGGCTCGAACTCCACAGTGGAGAAATCTTTGCAGAAGTTATGCGCGACTACCTCCTCTTCCTGGGAGTCCCACCAAAGAATATCAACATCGAAACCCACCTTCCTAAAGTCGACTGGGAGCAACATCACCGTATAGAATTACTCGCTGAAATGCGTAATTCAGGAATGAAGCCCCTCTACGATACTGCCCCTTCTGGTTTGACATATGATGGAAAACCATGGTCGGCTGTTGTTTACTATAATGATGTTTATCTGAGTGGAACACATTTCTTGGAATTGTTACATCAGCATTATATGCAGGATGCAGACATGACTTGTGGATGGGATCATGCTGGAAGGTGGTTCTATGATGGATGGGTCGGAAGGGATATGTCGGGTGATTTATATACTCCTTTCCCTGTTAAGGAGGAGGACAAGGATTTACCCCAGAAGGTATGTCTCTATGCTTTCATCCGCTCAGCTCCCCCTTTTCCACTCAAGCTTTCCACTTCCTGCCTCCACCTATCAGATCACACCATCGCCCTCCCGGCTCACCTGGAGGGATCTCACTGACATCCAGCTATTCATCAACCACCCAAACTCCCGATTACGCCACGAACAAAATCTACCAATTCAAGTATTTGCAGGATGGAACGGAATAGCAGTAATGAACCCCAGACCATTCTTCCCACCTTACAACGTCCGATTCAGACGTGGTGCGCCTAAATCACTACTGAGTATGGAATGGGAATGTCAGGCTAGTGAAAGTACCTTTATCTCTTGGGATTTCTGGAAAGTAAGTCATCGGTGCCACTGACTGCTAGGTCATATAGCAGGCTGTTGCTAGAAGGATATGCGCTAACGATCAGTTTGGCTTCGGTCGTATCCTTACTGTACCCGGTGTTCACGCATGTTATGGAAAGGGAGATGCACAATTAAGAGGATGGGTAGAATTCCCACAACCTACAACAATGGACGAGATGGTCACATGGCAGGATAAGTGAGTTAACATTCTCCCGATCGTCAAATAGGTGTCCGTTTGTGATTGAATCTGGATTCTGGGATCGGGAAGAAGAGGTTCAGGGTATAACGTCAAAGAGGAGATAGCAAAGATAAAAGTGCGAAGCTGACGATTAGACCACCGAAGAAAGTTAGATGTCACGATTGGCCTGATAAGCCTGGAAAGGGTGAGTGAATTTCCAATTCTATTTCTTATTTTGTGTTGTCAGGCTGGGGAGATTGATAAATAGGGTACTGGGCATGGGATACTGTCAGATGGGTCGATCCACCATCACTCGAAAAGCCATAGCGCGTGGGTATGGGTTTCGGGTACAGTAGAACAGAATAGAGAGAGGTACATAACATGCAGGTCATGCTTTTCTTGAATATCATCACACCAAGATCTACAGTACACTGACGGCTCGCCTTCGACTAGTCTCTAGATTACAGGTCACCTCCCCCAGAACTAAGTTGAGCACTGCTTGTATCAAGTTTGCGATTCTCCAATACCCTCCCTGCTTCCCCAACCGTCCACGCTCCAAGAAAGATCCAACACCATTTATACATCTTGATCTTGCTCTCTACTTCCGGTTCTCTCCCACCCTCCTCCACCTCCTTCTCCTCTCTACCCTCGCTATTGGCGTTCTCCTTGATTGGCGTGAAGAACCTGGAAAGAAGGGTAAGGGTACCAACGACCCTCGAATCCATGATAGTCTTTAATTCCTCTTCAGTCATTCCCCGTATATGGGATTGAAGGCAGTAGAATCGGGACATACCCTCTTCGCCTATATATCAGTCAGGATATATGAATATGGGGCTGGAACAGAAGGGACATACCGATTCTGGCTTTAAAGAACGTTTCGGCGAATTTGGGGTTGTGCATGAATAATTCAGCTAGACGTGCTTTGGATCCCGGGCAGAGAGACGCTGGATCCTGTTTCTGCATTCCTTCCTCCTCGTGAGAAGTCTGGTCAGCTTGTGAGGCTTGTGAGATAGGTTTGGAGTTGCACATTCTGATGAAATTGGGGGAGGTATAGTGATACGACGGGCTATGCCATGAGACTGGAGGCAACTCGAGGTATCATCCTTTTAGGTGGAGTTATGAAAGGGTCGGAAGGTGTCTTCCTTTCAATGTTAGGGGACTGTCAGAGGGTGTATTGGCATCGGACAACATCAGCCATGATATTAACATTCAAAGTTGGAATGGGAGGTACGATATACACATTATACATAGCCACCATCGGTCCAAGCCATATTGAACCCCTCTTTCCTGGATGCTCCTCGTTATGTCCCCAATATCGTTAAGCTTCGTCAAATAGCCACGCGGCACCAGAACAATGGATCACCACGATCGCCCAGACCAGAGGTCGCTCACCATACCCGCTCTATCCAACCCATAAAGATTCCCGTCCAGACACCCAGACCGAGCACCAAAACAGCCAAGATCCTATTTCTCCACCACCCAACTACCCTTTTCTTCCTTTCATTCTCTACTGAAGTCGGTCGAGCATAAGGGACAGGAGCACACATAGCCAATCGGATAACCTTCTGTATCGCCGGGTTGGCTCTTGAGTATCGGATGTTGAGCAGAGGTTCGATACTGCCGTCAGCCCCTTTCGATTCTCCGATAGGAGACTTACAAGAACGGCATTTCGAGGATTGCTGTCGGTCAGTGGTGAGAAATAAGAATGTGAAGTAAGAGCGTACCCTTTTCATGGGAGAATGTCTTGAATCCATCGAAACCGTGATAGCTTCCCCATCCACTATCACCCACTCCACCGAACGGGAGTGATCGAGCTAGATTTCAGCTCGAGAGAGTGTGTGGATTAGCTTACCAATGGGAACGAAAGAGAAATCGTTCCATGTTGCATGTCCACTAATTGTTTCTCGTGTCACTGGGCATCAGCTACATTGCGCGATATGGAGCTTACCTTTCTTAAAAGTAGCTCTGCTACTCGTGCACACATATAGCGCAAGTGGATGAGGTCTGGCATTAATGAAAGCGATAGCATCATCCACCGACTATTGATTAGCTGGAATGTCATGAGATATGCTGAGCTCACATCAACAGGAATGATAGGCAAAACAGGCCCAAAGATCTCTTCATCCATCAAACCCCCTTCACTCCCCTTGACGCCGCCTTTCATGATGACCAAACTGACCCCCAGCCTCCTTTTCTCCGGATCAACATCACCCCTAATGACCGTATGACCACTAGCTTCCGCTTTCTCGAGAAAATTGATTTGTCTCTGATAGTCGTGGTTAGATCGAAGGGAGCCGGTGATTACGCTGTTGATGGCTGATTTCGCGTCCGGATGGGGAGGGTAAAATTCTCTGAGACTGCTTGTTAGCTTTATGACGGTCGTACAGCGCTCAGCTTACGTCTTCTGACAAGCGGATACGAATTCATCGAGTTTCTCCCGGACTACGAGGACATAATCCGGTGCCACTACCAAATCAGCCCCATACCATACTGGGTCGCCACCGCGGCCAACTTACCGCAAATTTGTGAACCACTCATTGGCTTGATACTCATCATCCTCTTGGCGGTGAGTTTCATATTAGCATCCTCAACGACGATAGTGGGACTCTTTCCTCCAAGCTATGAATCAGTTTATGTTATATTAGGGTGTCACGTCAGCTCACCTCAAGAGTCGTAGGGGTAAGAGTCTTGGCAGCTGCAGCAGCTACGATCTTTCCTACTCTTCCAGATCCTGTGAAAAGGACTGAATCATCAGCTTTTGAGCACTGAGTGGTCAACGCAAGCTTACTGTGTCCCCATTGATTCTCAAGCAACTTTGTGGTTTGATCAACGGCTCCGAGGACGACAGCATACCCCTCAGGATCTAGGTATTTGGGAATAAGCTCGGCCAATAATGCGGATGATGATGGTGCTAGTTCGGAAGGCTGGACTTAAGCTCTGTTCACCCAACAGGATCGGGTCGGTCAAAGCTCACCTTGATGACAACTGGACAACCTGCTGCGATAGCATTCACGAGTGGTGAAATGGCGCATAGCCAGGGGAAATTCTACCCTCAGCTCTACGCGGATAATATTACAGCTACACACCCATGGACTTATGATCTGGGATCAGTTACCGTCTCGGACAATTTCACAACAGCTCACCAACGAGACCCCCTTTGGCTGCCTCATGATCTTAGGTCCTTCCTTCAGCTCTTCACTCCGATTGTAACGCACTCATAGGCTTAAAGAACAAGGTAGCATCCCAGATCCTACCCTCATCTTTCATCCAGCCTGGCAACTTGTTCAAAGCGAGTTCAATTTCACTAAAAATCGGAAATACCTCTCATCAGTCATGTCTAAGAAAGGACCTACCTCAGACATTGAAGTATCGAATTCACCCCTATCCAAATCCCTTTTCAAACATTCTTGAATCCTTGCTTCGTTATCTATGATCAAGTAAGCGAGCTGCTTGAGGTTGTAAGTCCTATATTCTAGGGTTTGGGTTATTCCTGATGCAAAGCGATTTTGAAGGCGAGCGTAAATCTAGCATCAGCGTCTATAGAGGCAAGTCTACTTCAAGACCTACAGCTTCGATTTCCTTGACAGGAGTGTTTGTGTCTTCGGATGTCGACATTATTGTCTTCAGGAATGAATGAGCACCAGAGTAACAGTAGTGAAGGAGGACAATGATAATCAGAGGGCGTGGTAGACTGGACCGGGCATCTGCAACAAGCCCGAGCCCGGACATCGGATCTTTCCGAAACCATTTCGCCCATCGTCTACCTAGATACCTAACAAGCGATAGCAACATGGTCTATTTCTCGGTGATACATCAAAGGACTTTCCAACTATCTAATCGATTGGCGCTGATCTCGAACGGAATCGATACTGACTCCCTTTGTTCCCCCAAGACTACGTCAAACAACGCACCAGCAGTTACTGAAAGCCGAGTTCTTGACTTTCTCAGTTCCCCTTCAGAATGTTCGCCTTATGGCTTTTAGCCTTGTATTTATACACTCACACTCATTTACTCGTCTCAGCTCAAACCACGAATGCTATATGTAATAACAACTCCACCACTTCATTTCTGTTCAATCAAGCTGGAGAATCCCCTTGGTAAGCTTTGTACCACAAGTCGGAAGAAGCTGATGATGTAGTCAAACTTGGTCGAAATTACAATCATTGTGTATCCCCGATTCGGCATTTGTGAATGTTCCAGCTCTGTTGGACGGAACTTATGGCTATAATCCACCAGGAACAGGCGGGACAGCATGTCAATGTAATATAGCAGCTTATAATTTGATGGTAAGTTGTCTTTACTGGTCTGGTGAGCGAAGGCTGATAGTAGGCGGCATGTAGCTGGTACGCTTATCGGAAGGATTTCATGCTGATGGTAGGTGTCAAGTGGGAGGTGATAGCACATGGTCAAGCCAGGAAACGTATAGCGCAGGATGCGCAACTTTCGTAGAGGACGGGTGAGCTGCCATGTCCTAAGCTGAGCTGATGGATAGCTTAGGATTCACCCAAGATTCTGTAAATTTACCGCCATTCGTCTGGCGTACTTGGGATGGTGAGTCATTTTCTTGTGTGGAGGTTGATGATTAGGCGCTCGTTTCGATCCTGCCTTGGCGGCTGCTGCTGCACCGAGTTTCGCAACCACTTCCCTCGCCGCCGGGCCTACTACCCTCTCCCGCTCCTTCCCTGCAAGTCAGATCTCCAATGTCGCTTCATCATTTGCCTCTTCCACAAGATCCAAAGGGGCCACGGACGATACCACTAATGCAACTACGGCCGCAGCTACCGATTCACCCTCCACAGAGAGTGAGAACAAGAACCAAGATTCTGAGACGCCTTGGGCGATCATCCTTGGGAGTATTGGCGGAGCAGTAGCTGCGATAATCATCATTGCCATGCTGGTCTTCTTTTTCTTCCTGAGGCGCAAGAGGAGGCGGACAGGAGGACAACAAGTATCACCGAGCGACTCAGCAGACGGTCCGCCTACCAATGGAGGACGTAGATTTGATCCTTCATACCACACTTCTACCGATTGGAAACATAAACATCGGTCTTTTCTTGAAGTCCTAGCCAACTCGACTGGGTCAAGAGAGAGACGTGCAACTGGAGAATCCTTCTTTTCACCTCGTACCCCAACTCGACCATTTGCGCTAGCTGCCCAACAAAGTCAGAGACAGAGGAAAGATAGTAATGATTCAATAGAGAGTTTGAGGTATACTACCACTTCTGAACGTCTTCGACGGGAGAGAAATGGGAGTATCAGTACAGAAAGTGAAGTATCTTTCATGGTTGGTCCGACGCTAGGAACACCGAAACCTGGAACGAGGTATATGAAAGCAAAAGACGTTACCGATATCAGTGTGGTGTCGCCAATGACAGCTCGAACGGATATGAGTACCACTCACCGTGGTCCTGGTGGTTTATTGGAAGCTATCAATTTGATGAAAAAGGAGGATGACGATCCACTAGAAACTCCATCAACGATAGCTCCACATACTAGTGATGGATACCCATTCCCTCCTCAGCGCTCTCCGACAGACAGACCACTCCCTCCACCGCCAGCTCTGAGGTCCCACTTGTCAACGACTATCCCTGATTCGAGGTTCTCTTCAGCCGTAGCAATTCCTCAACCACCTCAGACACCCGCCCATGATTTCACACTACCTCCCGAAGAATATCGAGCCAAACAGTCTAGACGATTCAGTGGGCCCAGAACGATAATCGAAGATTCAGGGGGTTCGTCAGCCTTACCCAGCTTATATGAACCGTTTCCAGGGGCTACTAGATATTCCGTCAGCCAGAGGACAGAATATAGTAAAGCAATATCGAAAAAGATGAGTAGAGGACCACTGTCTGATGATGGTGAATCACTCTTATTCTCCGCAACTGCAAGTACAGATAGTCGTTATCCATCCTGGAAGCCGGATGTTGAGACGGTCTCGAAAGTAAAAGGAATGTTTGGGTTGAGTAATATTCACTTCCCATTACCACCCACTACAGCTCGAGCTAGGAGAAAATCTGGCGGGAGTGTCAGGTCAAGTGGAGGAGAAGGGGGCATGTCCCCAGCTGAATGGGTTAAAGCGAAGAGTAAAGCGAAATTGACTCAGGAAGTCATGAATATAGGCAAGAAGGATCAGATTGTAGAAAGGGGGAATGAGAATAGTCTTAGAAAGGATTAGTCGTGCGGTGGGCAGAACAGATTTCCATGTTGTATATACCTTTTCTACTTCTCTATCTAAATGTATGTTGCGTGATACGACAATTTTGCCTTTCAGCTCGATTTGGCTTAGAAGCAGAACACCTGGTCTTCCAGCTTGGACAGAGCCCGAGGAGCGGGATATCCAATCTGAGCAAGGTGGACCCTTTGTATCAGCCACTACTCCTCGCGGAATCATATGACTCACTTCATAGCAGTCATCATAGGGGGAGGACCACACATCAGGACTTTCTCCTCTCCTGGTAGCTTGGAAGGCATGTGTGTTTCGATCATCTCCTTGGTGACGAATCCAGTACCGTACTTCCAGTCGGTTGGTGGTTTGTTGAGGACGTAGTAGATGACGAATCGGCCATTGGATTGATCTCGAAGCTCCTCCAACTCTTGCCTTAGCACTATCCGTCAGTGGTGCATTAAAATGAAAAGGATAATCACGACATACGAATATCGGATTCATCGACGTTGGCGTAAATGAGACAAAGCTTGGTCTTGTCGTTGGCGTCCTTGACAGATGATTTGATGACCTGGAACATTGGGGTGATACCAGATCCACCGGCGATCATGAGAAGGTGAGGGGTAAGGGTGGAGCTATGAAGCATCAGCCTCCGTTCACGGTGCAGGTGTGCTGCACTCACGTATAGACGAATTTTCCTTTAGGACCCTTGACTCGAACCTCCTGTCCGACAGTCAATAGAGACAAGTACCTAGAGATGTTTCCTTGCTCGTACGTCTACACGTCAGTTGGGCTTTACGTTAAGGGGCATGGGGGTACGCACCTTGACGACTAGATCGAAATGACCCTTATCGTCGTCGAGCGTAGTAGGGGTGTATGACCTGACTATGTTTTTTCCTTCAATCTCGGCGCATACTGAGATATGTTGTCCAATAGGCAGACCTAGGCAGTCGGTAGGTTTAGGAAGGGCGAATCGGTACCTATCATAAGCATCTCTTCTTCTATAGGTGAAAGATGGACATACCGAGCGGTATTGTGAGACAACTTGTCCTTGGCGGCCAACTTGAATGACTTCCACTCGACAGGATCAAGGACAGGGCTATCTTTGGCAGTGGACGATGCTACCGGTCAGCTCCTCCGATACGGCTCATACATTGGGAGAGATAACATACAGTTAAAGAACCATACGGTGATGATGGCAAAAACAGCGAAAGCGATACTCAACCTCTGCGAGTAGGGTTGAATCTGTCTCCAGATCTCCTGGGCTGGGGGTAGTTGATCGGACATTGTCGACGGGGGAGAAAGACGATGTATGGATGGTGATACGACTGTCTTTACTTTTGGGGGAATTGGATTTGCATGGGCGCGTCGTGCGTCCACGTGGAAGTTCCTGAGTTCTTGGTTTTGGTACTCTCCACCACCCGGTGCTGACTACGCATGCATGCAATGGAGCAGTCGTTGCTGAATGTACACGACATATAAGGCCACAGACCTACAGTCTAGCTGGCACGCCCTTCGCCTTGAAAAGCGGGCTTTGCGTGCCCTAAATAAGAGACAGCTGTGACTATTGTTTATCCGCGCCGACCGATGCCGGTGGCTACCAAAAGTCTGGGCATACTTCATCGATCTGTTGACTGTCTTGAAGTGAGCGATCATGTATATACTGTGATCAGGTTGTTGTACATCATATCATAGACTGCCCTAGATAATAGACTGTACATGTAGAATACCGACAGAATGTCAAAGTTTATCGAGACCGACGACGAAATCAGCCCGACAACTCAGATCCTCAATCACCACACGAGCCAAGCTTCCGGTTCTCGATCTAGACATACAACCAGCTCTACCCTTCAAGAGGAAGACGATGTATCCAAGTCTGTCGATTACCACTCGCCCATCAGTGCAAGTGTGCAAGAGCCGTTCCTAGCCGATTATAGTCGAGTGGGCCGTTTCAAGAAACGTACGGCACCCCTTTGGAAACGTATTAGGTGGTTGCTTGGGCCAGCCCATCCTCTTCCTACTTCCCTCCTACCTCAGCCTTCACCAAGTATGTCGCTTGCATTATCGACACCTCGTCATTCGTATGTATCAGCGATCGATACCAAGGTTGTCCGATTCTCGAAATCTTGGAAATTGAGGTATCTTTTGTGGCCATTCATTGGAGTCTGGATGGCAGGCTATATACTGTTGATTCGGCAACAGTGGTGGCCTGTTGGCGGGCCTCCGATTATTGGATGTACTTCGTCAATATGGTCCGACTGGCCACCTGATACCTGTGGGATCAATGGAACGGGATGTGAGAGCTATCTTTATGGAGGGGAGTATCGGTGTCTGGGAGGATGTAGGGATGTACATTTGGGCAACCCAAGATGGGTGGGTGGGGACGAGGTCGATGGAGTCCCGCTTGTAGTGGGAGGGAAAGATTCGGCCACATATCGGTACGTCTGCCAGTATATCGGTAGCTGAAGACAGTGCGGATTCATGGGTTTGTGCAGCAGGTATACATGCTGGAATGGTCCATCCTACATGGGGAGGATGTGTCTCTCTCTCAGCTTTACCATTTACAGAAGGCTCCTCCAATTTCGAATCATCGACTTCAAACGGAATCACTTCGGCATCCTTCCTACCCTCTTTCCCAGGCGCATACACCTTGATCCGCCTAGCTCGAAATGGCTGCTTGGACATTCACCCGATAATAACCACATACAACGCAATATGCCTCTTCATCCTCACACTTTCCATGAAACCACCAACATGGATCTTGATGCACATCCTCGTATTTCTCGGATATACCCAGATCGTGTTTGTTTCAGATCCACGCTCAGAACCACCTGAATGGGAATACGTTTTCGCTTCCTTCGGTCCGGTTATTTTTGCGGGCTACTGGGCATATAAAGTCGCTTTCAAGACCACCATGGAGGGATTTAAGAAATTACCATTTGAATTGGCATTCTGGCAGGGGACGGGTTATTGGATTGGGATCGAAAGTGCTCAGATCTTTGGAAGATTACCGATCAGTAGATTGGGGTATGATGCCCTTGATCCAGCGGGAATTATTACCTTGACTATCATCTTGGTCTTTGTGGTTATCGTGGTCGTGATCCAGGCGTTGACATTACGAAAAGTCGGTCTATTACAGTATTTCATCCTCAGGTAAATCGCTTCGATGCCTCACTCCTCAAAAAGTGCTTATAGCAGGTACCTACCCTTGGTTCCCATTCTGATAGTTTTGGCAAACCTAGCGAACGGCTACCACCTTCGACTCCACCACTACATATACTCTCTAGTCGGTATCCCGGTTTTATCACTCCCAAACAGAGTATCCCTCTTCTTACAAGCGATGCTCTTCGGTCTATTTCTAGACGGGGTAGGAAGATGGGGTTGGGCAAGTATAGTGGAAAGTACAGACTCTGTAAGACCCCTCTTCCGCTGCTAGTGATGGATTGCGCTGACAAGTAGTTGAGAGGTGATTCGAATGCCGGGACTTATATCCCTTTTTTCTCGAATACCTCGACTTCAACGGAAGTCTCATGGACCTCGCTCAATCAGACTTATCTGGATGTCGGCATTACGGGTTTCTCATTGATTGTGGATGATATTCAACGGCTCTTCAATGTACAAAATAGCAGTAAGCTATCTCGCTCCAGGCAGTTTACGATACTGATTGACAGCGCTCGACCTAACCGGTTTCGAGTTGACCGAAGGAATTGAACATTATTTCCGTCTGGCTGTGAGTCTATTCTCGGGTGTCCTTGATAGGCGCTGATGTTTGAAGTTTGTCATGGGAGGCACTGCGCTAGATTACATCAATCCTGTCACATTGCTCGCTAATGGCTCTTGGGCGTTGTAGTTGCCGTACTATACGAAATAGTGATTCAGCTGTTGTGTGAGTACCTTGTCGAGTCAAATTTCGCAGCTGATGGGTAGACTTCCCGATGCATTTGGCTGCGAATTGTACCCGTGAGAACTTTGGCTGCACATCGTACTCGTAAGAACTCTGACGGCCGGGACCTGTGCGCGGCGGTTGGCGTCCTTTCATCGCTCATCGGACTATCAATCTTCTAAGGGGGTTTACTGATGTGTCTTCTCATACAGACGGCACTACACAACATCATACATTCGGCTTGCTATACACGACATAGCATACAATACCAAACTCCCGCGTACAGATAGAGGCTCTTCTCAAGATGGAGTACAGGCTCCCATCCGACAGTACAGGAAATCTCATCGCTGTTACCGCATACGAATTCAAAGAGTGCCGCGTCCTATCTGAGACTGCCGGCACGATCCAATTTTCCGAACAGCCTTCTGGCGGTTCGGAGACTGGCTCCCAAGTCACCATCACCCCAGAGACTTTCGGAGAGATAATCAGCTTTGCGGAACGTCAAAAAAATCAAATCGTGTATCCAGTGAAGCCCCGGGGGGAGATGAGCGGAGTTCATCCCAGCTATATATCGCTCACCTTCAAGGAGAACAGTACAAGAACGGCCGACCGCTCAACTACGTACTATACGAACGTTGACATACGACAGTTCTACGAACAGACTGAATTTGACCCCAAAAGTCAAAAGCAGGCTGATTATAGAGAACAGACTGTAAGTGGTATGGATGTACGAGTGACCAAAGACCACGGCAATACGCGGCTGTATATGATAAGAACAGGGTTGAGCGAAGGTTCGGAAAGATCGACACGTACAGGAGGACGTACGACGTACGGCACAATGACTGCAAAGAGAAGGGATACAGAGGAAAGCGGATTGTTTGTCTACGATAAACAAGTTCCGTATACTGCGGAACCTGGATCCTTAATCTTCAAAGATGCAACTGGAAGCTGGTGGGGGCTGAGGCCTGTCGAACAGGGTAAGCGAGGAATGGAGGACGATGGTGGATGCTGGTCCTGCTGCGGCTGAATCTACCCCTCTGGACAAGAGGCCGAAATTTCAGCGATCATCAGTCGCGCAGTGTAAATGAAACAACATGATCTGCCTGTGCAAAGAATGAGTGGCAAGACAACGCTGATAGATCCGGCCTTTGAGGGGCCCAGCTGGTCATTTGGGTCTGATGAGTGGACAAGCACGCCAGAGAATTGATCCGAACCAATGATAGCCACATTATATACGATACCGTGACAGGGCATCTTTCGCGACGATTCCAGATTTCGGTTCTGTGCGATCGTTGCAAGCCTATCAGATGCGAGGTTGAGCCGACTGTGTGCGTTCCGACGTCTGATATGCTTCAGTCCATCGTTATACATCTGCTGTTTGAACTAACACGTGGATATATACATGTGGTGCTGCTATGTCCTCTCTGATCATTCCCTCATCAGGCTCATGAAGCCAGAATTGCTCTTTCTGACACTCCTAGGCTCCGCTGTTCATATCTCCACCACCATTAGAATTCCCCAAAGTTTGCCCATCCTCAATCTCGGTCCCGAGATTGCTCCAGACATACGTCGAACCATAAATGTATGCTGCTCCCCTCTTCTCTTCCACGGTAAAACGCTCGTGCTCTACCTCTGGTTCAGGGAGCTTGGACTTGCCCTGGGTCATGACTTGACCCCTCTGACTTCGAGCAAAAACGGCGGTCCATTTTGACCGATCATCTTCCCTGTCCATGGTGGCCGAAACATCCTTCAGTACCCATGCCCTGTTCCCACTGCGTATCGCAATTGTTCCGTTAGTGAACTGTCTATGATTTGGTTCTTTTTCATCCTCTTGAGTTTCTGGGAAATACATTCCTGTCATCTGCTCGGGAGAAAGGGGTAGGTCGATGTATTTGTGGATTCTCTTAACATCACATGTGAGGGTTGCATATGACTCGCCAGCAGTGCTCTTAGCACTGATGGAGTTGCAGCCGGTATATTTGAGCAGAGTATCGTATGTGTCTCCGCCCTCCTGCTGGACATCTTCTTGGCCAAGGAGGGTGAGGGGGACGGAGGCCGTCTTCATTGTATCTTCTGGCGGTTGGCGTACAGTGAGGCGTGATACCTAGAGGGTTGAGAAAATGGAGTCTGGGAATTGGTTCTTTTGGTGAAAGTGACGATGTCAAATGTCGATAGTATATCATGAGCTTTGGCATTGCCCATATATGTCTGTACCCAGGACACATCTCGCGCAATTCGAAGGCAGAGATTGTTTCCATAGAGACAAAGGTAAACAAAATGTTCCTTGCCCACAATGGTAGCCCCATGTTGTGCCCACGCCACCGGAGACAAGGGAAAGTCATCATCCTTTCTGAGGTACGATGATTGAGAATTACGAAATCACAGAATAACATTGGTCTAAGCTGAGACCTCCCGATGTGGCGATCGTAGATTCGCATGCAAGCAGAGCATGGTGAGATGGTCTTGAGTGGCGATATATCGTCAGCTCAGGAAATTGTCGTTACAGTACAGCTAACATGTCGTCGTCTCTTGGCTATACGGATTGGAACCTTCCTTTTCCTTGACATTCTGTGGCGACCCTTTCATCACCAGAGTTTCGTCATCCTTTCATGGTTCGCGAGAACTATCAATGCAGGTACTTAAATCCCACCCCTCAGCGGTTCGTCTGATGTTTACATTCTCCCCCAATCACGCATTTATCACTTGCTTTTAATCGACACCATCAAACTCACAGCCTTACAGCCTTTGAACGATTTCCGTCTGACCATGAACTACGGAACCGTCACGCCATCGGAGGGGCTCTATCTCCTGCAAAGAGTCGACAAAGACGAAACTGACTCAGCAACCGCCCCTGCTGACACAGTCTGTCTCAAGCCCAAGCCAGCGTCCCAGTCTGATCCTTACTCCGAAGCGACCCAGATTCGATATCACGATTCATTAGTTGCCACTCGACATCCGAGGCAGCTCATCTTTCAACACCACGTAGAAGACCCGAAACGAGGTGACCTGCCCGAGTTCTGGGGGATAACTCTACCCACGGAGCACAATTCGACCAGTGACCCCAGTATGCTCGGGATCGGAGAGAGCCAAAATTACTCGAATGTCGATGTGACTTGTTTCTTTGCTGCCATATACGATGTCGAAGCGACTCACAAACTTGATACTCTGCCTGGCGTAGATGTGCAGATCAGCAGAAGTGATGCCAGTGTGCTAAAACTGGACATTTCTTTTCCCTCACCTCAAAGTGTCGACCCTCTCCCCTCTGAGGCTGCGGCCTCATTGGTAGCAAGTGAAGACCAATGGTTCATAAGTCAAGGACCGACAGAACCAGTCGAAGATCGCCATTTTGTAAAACCAGTGCATATTGGTTCTCCAAGCTACCTTTCGAAAGACGGTTCGACTTGCTTTCAAGACGATGGTGGAGGATGGAATGCCCTCAGACAGTTGCAGAGGCGAGAGGGGCCGACCAACGATGCCAGTGACGTTCGTACTAATCTCTTGGGGCGAAGCAGACCCCTTGGAGACTATGACAAGTCGCCCGAGCGCTCGGGGTGTTTCAGCCTGTGTGGTTAGGGGAGATAGGGAATCGTGACTATGAATTGCGTGTCCTTCTGCTACTCATCCAAGTCCTCGAGGCTTTGCCCTGCTATTTATCGTCGAAGCTGGCCTGGGTGCCGTTCCTGGTGACCATGATAATTGAGTCGTGGATGGCGGTGGCTGTTGCTCCTCATATTTTTCCAAGTCCGGGGTAGTCTTGGGCGAGATGGGTCAAGCTTGAGGAATATAGCAGAATTAGTAGCTGAAAAGCTTTCATGTCTTGCATCGCTGATGTGAATCAGGGGGTATTGCTGGGCCATCGGTCACCGTCGTCCAACCCACATCGTCACTTCGAACTTCACTGCCACTGCTTCGCAGCATCGGTCAGGGGGACGTACTGTCATCAGTGTACGGCGAGGGAAGTAGCTCACCATAACGCCAAAGAGCTTTGTTCTAGTTACAACCCCTTGAGCAGATTTATCGATCTGCCAGATATCTGCTAGTCAGCCTGATGTTCCTAATGAAAATGACCTACCCTGAGAGTCCTTTCCTACCGGTATAAACATTCTTCCTGACTTCGCTAGCTATTCATCAGCTTTACTTTATCCGAAAGCGTCGAGTGAAGCTTACCTGATCAATGAGAGGTTCGGGTATAGTGGGTGCGGCTGCTCCCACGTGTATTACTTGGAACGGAGCTGGCGTCAGTTCGTCAGATAGGCCGACCCACCATGACTTGGTGATCCTGAAAGTTTAGTTTTGTCGGATGATTGCGAGTCACAGCTCACCTAAACGCCCATCTCCATGAATGATCTCCACGCCCGCTTCCCCTAACTTCACTCCATCCTTTTTGAGATTCTCTCTCGACCAATCTGCCAGTTCCTTGATGTGCTCAATCCCTACAACCCGAGCATGGGGAGCTAGGTGATGCAATACTGCCGCAACTAACCCATGAGCTGGCCCCTTGGAAAGGGAGGACACCGGAGCTTACGATATCCCGACCCGCTCCCTACGTCCAGGACCGCGCCGCCTTCTACGTCTGCAGCCAGTAGTGAGGACAAGAGATTTTCAGCTGCGTGGGCGTGCATGTGTGGTGCGGATATCGTCGCATTGTAGCCTATCCGTCTACTTTTCAGCCGGCCCAGGCATCACGGGGCTGACAGCTTACTGCGGCGAGTCTTCATATGCCTTTGTCTGGTCCAATACATAGTTCTTCCGGTCTACCTTTCTCATTGCCTATCAATCAGCCTCTGAGCCAGTCAGACGGATACTGAGTTCACTTCAGCAACTCTCGAAGAGTTGATTAGTCCATTGTTTCTCATAGTATCGATCAGCTGATCTCGGTCAGCAGGAACCAGCGAAACATATTCCCGAGCTACTATGAGCTCACCTCGTCGTTAGTACGCCCACTCGATCTCCATGCCATCTTGGACCGAGATAGTGTAGCTGTTTGACCCCGGACGATCGTCCCAAGAGTCATAGGGATGATAAGACCAAGCCCAAGATCCGGCGAGAATACTCCGATCATCCTTAATTGGTCCCTTCATTTGAGTTTTGGCTGAATCAACTCAGCGTGCACAAGTGTCCCTATATCACCAAGCTTCATACTGATCTCAAATCTCGACGTAGAAACAGTGTAGCCTACCGAATAGCAGGCAGAAACCATACAATCAGGTGTGTGAATCTACTCTCCAAGTACTTTGCCGTTCAGATTGGTCGCGACGCCTAAAGACCACGACAGCCTTACCAGCTTTATGGTCCCGCACCGGAGATAGTAGCTGACATCAAGCAATAACCTATCGATAGCATAACCGAGGAAAAAGTTCCAAGATGGCAGGAGGAGCTAGTGCTATGAATCAGCCCAACAGGGCGGAGGCTTGGATTCCAGACGATGATGAGAAGCCGTAAGTGACGTTCGCGTGGTCAGGATCTGGCACTGATATCTTAGCCTGAAGATAGAGGAGGACGCTAAAATCCCGAATGCGGCCACATTCACACTGCGGAAGCAGGATCATACGCTTGGAAATATGATCAGATCGTACGTCAATCCTGCTCATCCGGTTTCGTTTCGTTCAAAACTGACAGACAGACAACTTCTCCTAGACCCATCAGTCCTATTCGCAGGATACAAAGTACCTCATCCGCTCGAAAATGATATCGTCATCAAGATCCAAACCGATGACCGTTCAAATCCTGCCGAAGCCCTCAAGAGGGCGTGTGTAGCTTTGATCACTCAGACACTGAATGTTAAGCAGCAATTCATGGACCAAGCCAAAAATATTGATATGGGAATGGGACCAGAGCAGGGTGGATCAGGTGCATTCGATCCTTATGGAGATGGACTCAACCGGAATGCGGCTGCGACTGCTGGGGCTGGGGATGTTTACGATTTTTAGGTCGTATTGGTTTAAAGTGGACTGTCATCATTATATGTTGTATGCATCGAGCAATCATCCTGAACAAAGCGAGGCAAAGTGTGGTCTCATTGAACACTATCTACGCTAGCCCATGCTCAGTACCGGTATAGTCGAGGAGGACGCGAGAATGACCATGATATGACGTCTCCTCCGCGAGACACAAAGCGTCGACGGCCGGAGCGGCAGAGTGCCTCGGCTCGCCAATCACGTCTAGTCTTCCGGAGCTGCATAGTCTGGTTCAGAGGCTCAACCAGAACGGGTGCAGCCAGAAAGGTACATTTGCTGATAGCTGCCATGGAAGTCTCGTCAAAAACTGCCCCGCGAGCCTACGCAGTGTCTGTTGTAATCAGCGCGGCGTGCTCGGGTGTGATCACGAGAAGGTCGGCCAACTGACTATTAGCCTCTGAGCTGGTCATATGGTTTATGGGTCTCAGCTGCTCCCCGGATGAACCTTAGACATCACTAGCAGCTCAAGAGCGCCTCATAACCCATCAACGGACGCTCGTGGTCCGCCTCTTTGGGTGGGCACGGATCGATTCCGTGTTCTAACTTGGTCATTGGTTGCATTACGAGCTGCAGCCTCGTTGTAGCATAAATCTCATGTGAAACAGTCACTCCAGCCCATCTGTTACAATCACGGTTCAGCCCTTGTTGACTGTAGAAATATAGGGAGATTAGGTAACACTAAATAGTCCCTCCATTTGCTGAGATGTGATCACCACTATCCGACGCCTTTAAGCACCCTTCTTTTCCTCTATACATTTCCACCATTCCTCCTTTCTGTATGAACCACCATTGATCCCCCAATACCATCCTCTCACACCATGTCCGACACTCAAGAGCAAGATCAGGATCGTACTTCATCGGCATCTGAAGCATCTGGGATAATTCAGCAAATGCAAAATCTAGTCGACGTCGAGTCGGGTCTTGCCGAGGCACATTTGGCAGTCGAGAATCAAGCTGCTGCAGCAGCAGCAGATGTAGATGCAAACACGGATGAGATTGCAATTGATGATGAGAGCGATCCTACTCCTGCAGTACACACAGATGCGTTTCTGGCAGAGGCAGAAACAGTAGAAGGGGCGCTTGAATCGGCTATTCCTCCTGCTCCTACAAGCAATGATCCACGACTTCAGGCTCACGCTGCATCTACAAACGACCACTCTGAATCACAAACAGCTACGGAAGCACAACATGCTATAGATGCTGTTAATGCAGATATTCCTGTTCCAGTGTTGCCCGAACAAGTTGCACAACCAGCACACGATGTCGTTTTGGAGACTACGGTAGAGGAAGAGACTAGTCCAATGCAAGTGGATGAAGAGGAGGAGGAAGAGGAAGTTAGGCCTAGATACGACCCGTCGGAACCTCAGGGACTTGCATACGAACCGCCTTCCCGATACGATCCATCTGAACCGCAGGAACAAGCACCTCCTGTTAGGTATGATCCTTCTGAACCTCAAAACTCGGCACCTGTCTCTTACGATCCTTCGGTACCGCAAGATGCGACGCCCGCTTCTTACGATCCTTCCGTTCCCCAGACTATTGCGACAGCAGACGTACCGTCTCATTCCACACAGCCCGAAGAACCGTCATTACCAGCAGGTGTACCCGTTTCACGAGCAGCAACAGAAGAGACTAAGCCAACTATTACAGGAGGATCCGATCCGAGACTTCCGCCCCAACCCGTTGCACCCGAGATAGCTGTCAAAGCGGAGTTGCCAGTACAGAATCATTCGGAAGATCATTTCGGCCAACCACTTCCCGGTCTACCACTGGGCGATCTACCTGCTGGAATCACGGAACAATCCTCAAGTGTAGTTAATAACAAGGATGCTGCCAATCGCTGGCGAGCAAGTGAGCTGCTTTCGTGTGAGAACGGGGAAGAGCTGATTCCAGACACGAGCGACAGACAAGCTCTCCTCCGCTTATTTGGGTGGAGTATCGATAATACCGAAGTCGCAGATGCTAGAGCGTGGTACTCGATCATCAAGAAAGATAGTCCCAGTGCCGTACGTCCCATATATGTTGGTTGTGCGAAGACTAACGATAACAGAGCCAACCCCTCTTATCCCTAGTGAAGCTCGAACAAGCATTAAACAATTTCACTGATGTCGAAATCCTTTTCTCGAATGCTATCAAAGGTCCTTCCGGTGGAATCACCGCTTATGTCGATATCATCGTATGGAGTGAGTATCTCTGTACAATAACGGAAGGAGCTGACGAAAGAACAATACCTACAATATATCCGCCGTCAGAATCCTGTTGTGGAAGGTGCAACACTTAGTGATCCAGTTCGCGCGACGATTATCAGTGCCTACGAATTTGCATTGAAGGATTGCGGGACAGATAGGGGTAGTGGCGAGATATGGCAAGATTATCTACAATTCCTCAGCGTGCCAAGAGTAAGCTAGACTTCAACTGTAATCGAGTGAGCTAATGGTAGCCAACGAACGAATGGGAGGAACAGCAGAAGCAAGATAGTCTGAGAAAGACGTATCATAAAGCAGTCTGTATTCCCCTCGATAACGTCGAAGTGATTTGGAAGGCATACGATGCATTCGAGAATAACGTCAATAAACAGACTGTAAGCTTACTGATGCCTTTTTTCCCAATCTTGAAAAGGGCTAAAGCTGATTGACAGGCCAAGAAATTCCTAGCAGAACGTTCACCGGCATATATGACTGCTCGAACCGCTTTGAAGGATCTTCAGCGACTGACCGACCCCCTTCACTCCCAACAACCGATCTTACCGCCCAAACCAACTTTCTCGGGACCTGAGAGGGGATTGATCAATGGATGGAAAGCTTATTTGCAATGGGAACAAGATAATAAATTGGTTATTGAAGATAAGGAAGCTTTGACGGCTAGGATCGGATATGCCATGAAGCAATGTGTGGGGCAGATGAGGCATTTCCCAGAACTTTGGTACGTTGTGGTTGGCTTTCGCTTTTGTTTTCAATGACGCTGATGATCAGGCACTATGTCTCGATCTATCATTCCGATTCTGGAAATATCGACCAAGCCATCTCTATCCTTCAAGCTGGTATAGAAGCTTGCCCGGGCAGGTGAGCTATTTCGCGTACCGCAACGCAAGCACAAAGCTGACCTCAGTGTTCTACTCACATACGCCTGCGCCGACCTCCTCGAATCTGGAAAAGATATCAAGACATGCCATGAAATTTACAATTCCCTAATCGAGAACCTTACTACCGAAGTTGAAGAACTTCAGAAAACAGTGTCAGCCGAAGTCGAAGTCGCTAAAGGTCCTGAAATCCCAAATGCTCCACAGAGTACGGATGATGAGATTCAGATGTCTGATCAAATGAAACGATTAGTGGAAGAGAGGGAGGGTAGGGGGAAGACGGTCGAGCAGAGAAGAGGGAAGGAAGTGAGCGATATCGAAACTGCAATCTCGATTTCTTGGGTCATGTACATGCGTTGTATCAGGAGATCAGAGGTGGGTTTCTTACCTATCTCCATTTTTTCCTGGTTCATGAAAAAGATTGAAGGAAAGCTGACAACAGGGAATCAAAGCTGCCAGAACCATCTTTGGGAAAGCAAGACGTGCAACACAAATCACATGGCATATATTCGAAGCATCGGCAATGATGGAGTTTCATTCCAATAAAGATGCAGCGGTAGCTATCAAGATTTTCGATCTTGGTGCGAAAAAGTTTCCCAATGAGGTGGATTATGTGATTCGACATTTACAATTCTTACTATCAATCAATGATGATACCAGTGAGTTCACTCTTTTTATCTCCGATATGGTATAGTGGAGCTGATCATAGACGCTCGAGCTCTATTTGAGCGGTCTGCGTTGAATATCTCTGCTGAGAAAGCTCGACCTCTGTGGGACGCTTGGGCGAGGTACGAGTATATGTATGGTGATCTTGCTGCTGTGAACAAGCTGGAGGCTAGGTTCGCTGAGGTATTCCCAAGGGGTAAGTCGACACTTCTCTCTCGTCATTCCACCTGTACCTTGAGAACGAGGCCGAAATTGTGAACAGAGCAGACACGAAGGAAGAAGGGGAAAAAGAGATGAAGGCTGACGATCAGACTCTCCGCTCAAGAGACTAGCCCAACGGTTCACATACAACGGCGTAGATCAAATTGGTATCCGAGAATTGGGATTAGGTCGTCAAACCTCAATGCCAGTGCCAATGTCAATGCCACCACCACCACCAACCCTTCCAATTCAATATAATGGTCAACCTCCAATCAACCACTCCGCTCCACCAACAGCACCACCACCTCAGATCCAAAATCAAAACCAGAACCAAAACCAACATTACAATCGACCCGCATCACCACCTCGTCGAAGTCGACCATCTCGATCCCCCTCGTTCTCGCAACAGCAGAATAAGAGACAAAGACCTTCACCATCGTATAATCCTCCTCCGAGGGATGAGAGGCCAATTAATAGATATCCATCTGCTGGATCTGGACCTCCTCCAGCACCTTATGTTCCTCCACCTACTTTCGTTCCTCCGCCCAGGGCACCACCGAGAGCATCACCTGCTCCTTCACATGGTCATGATGGGTTGGCGCCGGCATTACCATGGTTCATTGGACAATTGCCTAATAATAGGTCTTATGATGGTATGTCTCTCCTTCCTTCCTTCTCTTCAAAACCCCTCAACCCTCATTTCAATTCTCTCACCCAATTTCTTCAACCCCTACTCTCGCCAGTCTTGAAGGGGAGCTGACGAATAGGCCCAATAATCAGACCCGAAGAAATAGTGAGATCATTCGATAACGTCGCCAGAGATGGTCAAGTGATTCAACCATACAGAGGTGGATACGCCGCTCCTTCCCCTGGAGGATATAATGCTCCACCTCCCGTCGGATATGGACGTGATGGCCCTCCTGGTGGGTATGCCAGGGATGGTCCTCCCGCAGGGTATGGGAGGGACGTACCTCCCGCTGGATATGGAGCTAGATCACAGGGGTATGATTATAGGCGCTAAGACCATAATCGCCGTAAAGGCTATGTTGCTGCTGGTGGGGATCAGGTCGAAAGAGAGAGTTTGCATTTCATCGAGAAAACATCATGCATCATGTAAAGCATCTTTGCCGCGAGACCCGATTCAAACAGCGAAGAGTGTGGCGCAACGACTGAGTGCTATTAAGTATGCGCGAAATCGTGAACCAGTATTTTGCGAGGCTTAGAAATGCACAAGCAGAGGGTAGAATGCTGGCTGCATTATGCCCACACCCACATGGGCGCCCATACTGATCAACTACATCCTACTAATCTCATCGCTTCACTCGTAAATTTCAGTACATCCCCTCACAACCCTCCTTCGCTTCATCTGACAAGTCGGCATACCTCCGTCGACTTAGGAGTATATCCCCATTCCTAGACCTAGTACATCCTCATCAAACAAACCCCTTTCTTCCATTCCTCCGCTACCTTTCTGCGCAGGGGAGAGTTGAGGAGAATGTGGGAAAGCGGGCGAACCGTACATTCCTGGAGATCTTAATGAATCAAGTCTGGTTGTCAGTCACGGTCTTCCTTTCTCATCTACTCCACCTAGCGTCGAGTTCCATCACAAACACAGACAACGAGAGATGTTGGGGAGACAAGTGAAAACACAAGAGAAAAGGAGTAAAAAGACCCACCCCCAGGTAGTTCTAAACTGTTCAAAAACAGCCGTAAATCCCTCTTCACTACCTTTTTCCTGTCTAAACGTAATCCGAGTTCCTTGCCCATCCCCCCGGATAGACGAGTACTGTGACCTAGGCGAAGCGGGAGGTCGTGGTGAATTACCTCCGGAAGGATTATAAGAGTTAGATCGGGGGATGAAGACTAGTTTGATCTTTACGGGTCGAGTAATCAATTGGCCTGAAGCTCCTGCTTATCAGTCTCGGAACGGTGAGTGGGGTGGAAGGACGAGACATACCCCTGACTTCGTGCTGGGTGATGACTAGATTACCCCAATTCTCTGAATCTTCAATCTGTACAGCTGCACCTAGAGAGTTGAAGATTTTGAAACATTCCTCCCTTGTCGTTGAGCAGTCGTAAGTCGAGATCAGCTCGTAGTACTGATAATCAGCCAAGCTCGCGCAACGCCAATCATCAACTAAAGACAAGGAGCAAGGTCATACAGCTGAAAAGGGGAGAAATTGAGGTCGAAGAGAGGAGACGATGTTTAAGAAAGAGAAAGAGCAAAACTCACACCAACAGGTTTCCCCGAGAAAGCCTTTTCAAACCAACCCCTCTTGGCCTGTGCCTCGGGCACCACTGCGAGTGGAGTTCTAGGTGCCGTACCAAATCCAATAGTAGGAGTCGCAAGTTGTGACATGGTAGGTGTTTGAGCTGGGGAACTGATCAGACCGGGCGTACCGAGTCGAGGGGAAGGTTCGAGGTCGTATTTGGCTACTAGGTTTAGGTTTAGTGGTGCGGCTATATGTCAGCTTGTTGTTCTTTCTTAGACGAGTGAAATTGTGGTAGAAGTGCAAGACGAAGACGGGAGAGGGCAGGAGAAGGGAGAGTGGACTCACGCCTAGGCCTCCTGTTACCATCACTAAGTCCCCCAGGTAGATTTTCTCCAAATTTCGCATCCAAAGGTTGAGCAAAAGTTCCATACACCGATTTCCTCTCTTGTTCTCCACCACCAGAAGAGACAGTCGCATAAGTCGATTCCCTTCTATTTTCTTTATCCCTCTCCCTCTCCCTCTCCCTCTCTTTCTCTTTTCCACCGAAAACACTCCTTTTCCTCCTCAATACCGGTTCTCCATGGATGGGTTGATTCTCTTTATCCTTCATTAACCTGAATACATTACCCATCTTTGCTTTCGCAGGAGATGGATCTCTCCTCCTTGGCATTCCATTCTGAGAGATTGAGGTACTTAATCGATCGAGGTTTCTTCGGGTACTCGAGTGAAGTTTCGAGAAAGGTGGCGTATCGAGCTCAGCATTCACTTCGGCGAGCCGTTGTATATCATCCAAGAACGCTTGATCTACTACTGCACTAGCTCTCTTTCTTGGAGTCCTATTGGGGCTTGGAAGGGGTTTTGAAACAGGAGTACGTGATCGAGGTGAGATGGGAGGTTGACCATAATCGGTCCGAGGAGGTGGTGGGCGGTATGTCGAAGAAGGGACATTGACGCCATTACCATGTGGGTTGATGAATCGAGTGAAACCACCCGTAACAGGTGTATTGGGTAAAGGCACGTTCGCGGCCCATTTCACAACATCCGCAGTAGGTACTGCCAATCCGCCTCCAGGTGGTGCGGAGTGCACAGGTGGCCGAGGGGTATTCTCGATATCATGCCAATTTGGAGTTTGTGGACTTCGCATCGGTTGGGGAGATCTTAGCGGGGTGGTGTAATGGTCGCCTTGAGGTAATGCAGGTGTTTTAGGCATGGGTGATCTTGGCCCATTTACTCTCCTCTCCCTCTCTTCCTTCTCGAGCTTATGAATGACAGTCGACCTCCTGTTGAGTTCGGGCGGCTGAGGTCGAGAGGAAGTAGCGGGTTGATGAGATGATCGTCTCTTTAACGCTCGAGCCGCTTCAGCTTGACCAGGAGTAGCGATTCGATCATGATCCACCAAAACTATCATTAGCCCCTCACTCCTCAATCTTAGGAAAAGGAAACACATACTAGGCGTCCCCTCTGCGGCTTTATGTACCATTTCCCACTCAGTCTCTGGACTAGGCATCCTGACTCTTCGAGCTTTAGGAGTTTCCTCAGCCCGTTTGGCAGCATCAATCTCGGCTTTAGCAGTCTCGTGGTACTGTAGATAATCTGCGTCGAGGTGTGGATCGTAAGTCGGTCGATAGGGTTGATTCAGGAAGAATGATTCCATCATATCGGCTGTAAAGAGTGGTAAGACTATTTTGATTTCTTCTGGTTTCTGGCCAAAGAAGCGGTGAGCAACTGGGTCTTGGCCATTGATCTTTCGATGATCGTATAGGAGGATTAGGCGATAACAGATCTGTTCGTAGTTCTCCCTGATCGTTAGCGTCGACTCGGACATACTTGCAGGTGAGGGAGTAGATAGCAAAAGAGAGACTCACTCATCCGCATGAAGAGCCTTGTATAAATCCGTAGCCTCTGCATCTGGCAACAGAACCTGTAAACTCTGGAAAGCAGTATCATCCATTCCACCCCTTGAAGCTAGAATTTCCTTGATATCAATAAGCTCAGGAGGAGAAGCTAGGAAAAGAGCATCAGTCGGGAATTTAGGATGTCGTCGTTGACAGAATGGGTGTTTGATGATTTCGTCCATCTAACATTAGCTACTCCTCCTCATACTCTTTTTGAGGACATTCGGGAACTGGACACGAAACATACCTTGATCCTCTTGTGTGGGTCCAGAACGAGCATTTTGGAAATGAGATCTTTCACATCAGGTGCGAAATCCACTGGCATGTGGTACCTTCCAATCTTTACTTTCTGGAGTAAAGTTCTCGGATTCTCGTCGTCGAATGGAAGTCGACCTGCGCAGAGTGCGTAGAGGATTACTCCGCATGACCAAATATCTGTTGCCGCTCCATGATACTGGACTCCCTATTTGTCAGCCGTGCGCGGGACAAGAGAGCGAGGGAACGGGGGAATTTGTTTATCACAAGGCGAGTTGTGTATCATCAAAGGGAAGGAAGAAGAGGGATGAAATGACGCATTGACTCACGGAAACAATCTCTGGACTAGCATAATGCGGACTCCCACAACTAGTTCTCAACAAATTCCCAGGTTGTTGTAAAGCCGCCAATCCGAAATCTGCAACTTTAACCCTATTCTGATGATCAATCAATATATTCTCCGGTTTGAGATCTCGATGAGCGATTCCGAAATGATGACAGTATGATACGCCCGAGATTATTTGTTGAAAATATTGGGATGCTTCGTCTGCTTGAAGTTTACCGTGTTTGACTAGACGATCGAATAGTTCTCCTCCTCCTACGTATTCTAGGAGTAGGTGTCTGTGATCAGTGATGTTACCGAGTGGAAGATGTGCTCTGAGTAGAGGTGTGTGAAGGTAAGGAAGTCAATGTGAAATGAAGGTGACTTGGGAAAAGGAGAAGTGGAAAGAGGGACTTACATATTCTCTGAATCTTCGTATACATCGTATAATTGGATGACATTCGGGTGCTGGATTAATTTCATAATCACAACTTCCCTCTCAATGGAATGCTTGACTTTTTCACACTTATCTTCCTCTCTCGAAGTAGCCGTAGCGATTGAGCAGACTGTTTCTCTTTCGGGAGCATTCTTGTCGATTACTTTCATAGCGGCATAAATTGCAGAATCGGCTTTCTTTGCGATCCTTACTCGTCCTAATCATTAGCTATTTGTGTGTATAGAAACGATGTCATAGTAATAACATACCACTGGCACCCTTTCCAATCTCTCTCCCTACTCGCCATGCTCCTATACATCCATTCTGCCCGAACGAAGACGCAGGAGGAGGTACTTCGCCTCCTTCTAACAACTCACGCTCAATCTCACGAGCATATCGAGTCATATACTCCCTGTGAGGAGGAGCAGGAGCAGGTGGCCCAGGTGAAGTAGGGGCCGTAGGCATCGGTTGTCGTGACTTGTTCGCTGAGGTGATGGTGATTTTTTGTCGGTGACGGTATTTGAGTACAAGGTACTAAGTGAGCTAGGTTGGTATAACACAAGATTTGTGTATATGTAAATGATGAAGTTGGAATTGACCTCTACGGTCTTTTGGGTTTGATTGGGGAAAAGTTGAAGGTGGAATGGTGAAGATCGTTATCTTGTGGACCAGCCAAATCTGACCGGTCAAGCAATGGTTGAATTAAATGGGGCCCGCGTAGCAGGTGACGTCGAATAAAAGGTTGATAGAGGTGAAGGATTGGGTGTCCGGCAAGCCCAACTTTATCGGACAATGAAGAAGAAGCGATTAGCGATTGATACGATAAGTGATTAGATGATGGATGGAATGTATCAGATTTTGTTAAATTCCAGGCGTAATCCATGAATCAGTGTTTGGAGAATTAGCGATATCAACCAAGTGGGTTGGGTAGGTTTCGGTATTGATCAAAGATCATAGATCATAGATCAACGTTTCTCCATGTCTCAGATGATATTGACGCGAGACCAAACGAGGCACGGTAAATGTAAATTTATTTGTAATGAACGGTGTTTCACCTACATTTAGTAAATTGTAAGAAACCCATCAGAAGGTGAAGTGGAGGTGGGGTTTTGGGGAATGGGTAGGTTCTAAACTTCTCGCAATTGTAGGAATCGAGATCGTTACTGACGATATAAGAGTGGAAAATGTAGTGGAACGAATCGAATTAGTAGAACCGTATCAGATCTGATGTACATACATATCGAGTTTAATCCCCGATTCCAAAATCATCTGCTCAATTCCTGTCCCTGCTCATGACTCATCACGGGTGTTGGCGACGATCCTTCCCCTCTCCATCCTTTAACCACATTCTCCAAATAAGCATCAGGTGCAGCTCCTGGGAAAACCTTTAATCGATCCAAGCGTCTCTGACGAAATGTATTCTTGGGTAACATTCCTGATACAGCTCTTCGAACAATCTATCTCTATCAGCATCTTATCTTATCCACACCAAACATAGAAAAATAGACTAACCTCCTCCGGACGTCTTTCTCTCATACGTGAAATTGGAACTTCTTTTAATCCACCAATAAATCCAGAATGATGTTTATAGATTTTTTGTTCATGTTTCTTTCCCGTTAATCGAACTGATAATGCGTCGGATACAACCACATAATCTCCAGCGTCGACTTCAAGTCAGCTTTCCTGCCTTCTGATCGCTCGCTTCAACAAGATGAAGGCTTGGACTGGAAATACTCACCAGCAGGATCGTATGTAGGTTTATGTTTTCCCATCAATACCCATGCTATACGACTAGCCAAGTTTCCTAGAACCCTATCTTGAGCTGAAGCATGGTGCCACACCCTCGTTAATGCTAATGCCGTCTGCCTATCAGTTTCACTCGCGGGAGAGTATGGGCAGGACTGACTTTTCCTCTCGTTGCTGACATTATGGCTATGGGTGAAGTGATTGAGTATACTCTACTTTGTGGTCGAAATCTCAGTAGTCAAAGGTCGAATACGGAGATTGAATATATCTCCGTGGCATCTTATTCTTCTTCAAAGGGCGGGTCGATGCAATGCAATGCCATGCTGTATATCTATGCTATGCTATGCTACGCTACGTGAATGCTATGCTACAAAGAGACTGAACAGACATCTACAACAACAACAATCAAATCAGTCATCTTTCTCATGCCCATCTACATCCCCCTCGGGCCACAAATACCATCCAAGCGTAACAAGACCCACAGCAACAACTTCCAATCCAATCGTAAAACCCCATCCCCATCCAACCCGTTCCATAGTCCCAGTTAGATCCTCATACCCTTCCACTCCTGATCTCACTTGCCAAACTTCGGGTACAGGTCGCTTAGATCCACTTAAATGCCGATAAGCTTCAGTGATAGCTACCCCTAGAACAAGTAATGCAGCAGGCCACATTATCCCAAGGACGACTCGTTCAAAGAGAGATTTATCTCGAGTGGCGGGCCGAGAGAAGATTATCGAGACGAAGTGGGATATTCTGGATCGAGCGAGTTTGTCCTGGAGAAGCGGTTGAGTGGGGGTTGAGATGGGTCGCTGAGTGAAGAACGCAGAAGGAGGAAGCCAGGTTCCATGTAAACTATCCATTAGCACGAGGCGACTCGATTGGTGGGAGCTCGACAGGGAGTCTAGGTGGGAGCTAGTTGCGAGGCGAAGTAAAAGATACGATGTGAAAGGGAAAGAGGAAGGGGACATACCCATAAGGAACCCTCTGAGGTAATTTGATACGACACCTAACAGCTTCCGAACCCCTCTGCATAGTCTTGGCATCAATAACCCATAATTCACTCCCAGCATCTCGTGCGGTGGAAGGCGTTCCATCAGGCATCAAATATCGTTCATCGTAAACTACTGTCAGCCATACACCATTATGAATCAATGATCTCGGTGCAACATACCATATGACAACAAGTACCCATCATCCTCCCCTCGTCCATTTTGTCGAGGTACAAATCTAGGTTCTTGAGCGTACCACCCATCTGGGCAATTGAATATCGAAATGACTCCTCCATCTCTTCCATCCCTCATAATCTCCACTGCTGACCTGTTATCTACTGGCAAATCCCATTTCCCCGGACCCCTTCTTTTACCCCCCTCGATCAATTCTAGTACATCCAATTTAACTAGACAATCGACTTTTGCAGCTCCTCCTAATCTCTCATCAAATGATCCAGAAGCCATCGTACATCCATAAACGTATCGACATGGCATCATCCCCAAAGCAGGAGGTACAGTAGGGAATTCGAATGGTATACCAGCCAATGGGAATGCGTGTGATATTTGACCAGTAGACAAATCGAAGCGGTAATAATAAAGTTGTACAATATCATCCTCCCCAAATGCTCTTTCGACTTTCGGGACGTCTACCGCACCGGCCGAGTAGACGAGTTTGGCAGATTTAAATCGACATCCCAACATGTTGACAGCTACCACGTTACCGAAGCGATCATGGTCGTCCCATGAATTGGCGGTATGGAATATCAAGCACGGTTCGGGATCTATGAATCGCATTAGTCGATCGGGGTGAAGTCGGGGGAAAACAATGAATTCAGAAGGGAGCGATCGATCAAAGTGAATCAGAGGTTGGGGTTTAAACTGTAACATATTCCGTGGCGAGAGGGTGAGAGGTAGGTTGAGTAGAATGGTATGGGTACGTGTGCATCCGAAATCGTGCATCCTGTCATGAGCACCCAATCCAGACCTGACTGGAAGACTAAGCGAAGTGTAGACTTACATTTTCGCTCTGCCAGTTTCGATACCATGTTTCCATATCAAGTGGTTACCATATCTGTCGATCACAGAGTACCTAGCGTGGGGCGCATCAAACATCTGAGTCGAGTAGAATATGAAGGAACCATCCACAGGGTCGACACGAGGATGAGCAGTCATCCAGTCCTGTCATCAGTTCAAATTCGGTCTTCCGTCCTCGCCGCAATATCCGTCCTGACATAGCGACCCAAGTAAGAGGGCAAGGAAAATGAGCGCGAAGGAGTGACAGGAGTAAATAAGTAAAGGAAGAGGACGCAAGAGGATTACCAAAAAGAAGACAAAGAACCCACCTCTTGAACCCTACTCAATCCCCATCGCTTAAACCATTCCCATTTGCCTCTTCTATTCCCCAAACTCTCCCCACTCCCATTAACATCCTCCAATCGATCCCACCTCACAGTTTCCAAACCCGGTACTCTCACTTCCAACGGCGGCCCACTTTCACAAGTAGCCAATAATCTTCCATCTCCTCTTACATCATTTAATCCAAGTTCATCATCAATTTCTTTCTCTTCTTCTGCTTCTACCCCTAATCCCGTAGCCCACCATACAACACTCGTATTGGCGACTGATAAAACACCTAATCGGGCTCGAATCGCTATTGTAAATGCTTGAATTATTGCTGATATTATTCGATGGAGTGATGAGAGAGGCGAGATAAGGAGGGCGATTGATGGGATAGGGGATCTTAGGAGAAGAAGGGTGAGGTCTAGAAGTGGAGTTGCGAGGTGTCGGTTCGTATAGCGTGCTGTGCCTGCGGTGTCGGAGGGGAAATGGACTCCATGAAGCATCCCATCACCATCGAACCTGGTATTAGCTCGGTCCACTGCAGGTCAAGCCAGTCTCCTTTAATTCATTTCTTATCGCATCTCGTTTGCTCCAGTTCTTATCGCATCAAGTCATCCCGCACGCGTCGAGGTATCACTGAGCTCTCGCAAAATACTGAATACTGGTGGTTGTATCTTGGCGATCTCGCCCTTCTCGCGGGCTCCATCTCGCTCGCTTTCGCTAACCACTCAGCTCAGGACTTACCAATGATAATGCCTCCCCTCTTCAGGTGGATAAACCGGATTTCCACCATTACGAATATACTGCCCACCTATCAATTCCTTCGGTATACTCCCAGTAATCGTACATTGGTAATCGACAAATTCTTCAGTCACAGGAGCGAAATTCCCCCTTAAGAACGGATGAATGGTATCGCTACTTGGAACTGTTTCCGACATCTTTATTATATGTATACATGATGATGATTGATAACGTTGAAATAGTTGTCCATATACTACTGTCGTAGTCTCGTGCCTGATTGCTTCGATTGCCACCAAGACAAGAGTCATAGTGCCACACTCGTGATAACCTGTTTTTCCGCCTCATCACTACTCTCTCCTTGTCTATCAACTCACCTATATACACGTACATCAAGGACTCAAGCATCATGAGGTAAGTCCATGTTACATTTGGCGGACGAGCTCGAGTCAGAACTGATAAATAGTCAATACGCCCACGTACCAAGATCAGAACTTGATGAAGGACAAATTAGGGAACTTGAGGAATATGAAATCTCACAAGGTCCCTTGTCTGTATTACAACAGGCAGTCAGGAATCAATCGCAGATTCTAATTAGTTTGAGGAATAATAAGAAATTATTGGCTAGGGTCAAGGCATTTGATAGGCATGCTAATATGGTTTTGGAGAATGTTAAAGAGGTACGTCTTGGGGTTTTATGGTGAAGGGGGACATGATGCTGATCTGTTTCTCTTCTTCGATACTCTCCAATATATGCGTTATTTTCGTCTTCTTACATCGTCCTCGTCTACGAATCACTCGATATATCCCGTCATGACTACTTCAATCTTGTATGACAACCTCAAATCCGCTCCTCTACTGAACGATCACTCGCGTCCGACCTAAACACGAATGGTTAAACAAATCCAAAACGTCCATCGTTATATCATCCCTGCCGGCTGGCTTGATCCTGATCGCACCACTTACATCTCCTCCGTCATCTATCTTGACTCGCTCCTCTTCGATCCGCTCGCCCCTCGCTTATCCGAACGACAGATGTGGGTAGAAACACCAAAAGGAAAAGGAAAGAAACCAGTCAACAAAGATCGATTTATCTCGTATGTCAATCTATATTCTCCCAGGATCTACCCTTTCTACTCAACTCGAGTGACCGTATACATGGGAGATCAAGCTGTGTGTGACGGTATACTGATGAGATAGAAAAATGTTCCTAAGAGGAGATTCCGTTATTCTAGGTATGTCCTCCTCATCACAAGCACAAATAACTTCATCTCGACATTGATCAGGGCTGATTGGTAGTACTACGTAATGCCGCATAGATATCACTGGTGAGCGATCTGGGCTGTGGATGGAGGGGTGGGGTGCCTTTCGGTGAATATGAAAATGGTAGACTGGAGTGGGTGGCTACGAGTTCAAGGGGGAATATAACCGCGTTTCGATTCAAGGGTTGATTTTTTTGTCAATGCATGGCGATGTATTATAGATCATAATCATGAACGTGATCACCAAGCGTGATTGATATTGAGCTAGACTCAGACCAGCCCATAAGGCTTTGCTATCGAAACGACGTGAGAGTATGTTTTTTATACATGTGATATGATTGTTTTAAGGTATCTCTTCATCTTTCCAAAAGCCGTCCCTCCTCTACCTACTGATTCACTTTTTTCCCCAAAAATAGTAGATTCAATAAAGTTGGATCATGCGAGTACGCCCTGGCCTTTCTCCGTTTGGGCTAATTCAACGACCGCGTTAACAGATGTCATATCTGATATCAGTGCTCATATATCAATTTTACCACTCGGCCTGATTGGACATTGAGTATAAATCCAGAATGCTTTACGAGGTGACATAACCCAGAACGAAACCGGTAAGAGGAGCGAGGAGGTAGAAGTGCAGGGATTCGAACTTACCCAGTGTAGGTCCTAATTCAATACTAGTCAATGCCCTAACTGATTTATCTTCTTTAACAGATCCTATAATCTCGTAATATCCTTCTGTGAGGTGCATATCCTGTATATCAGACTGAGCTGATAAATGGAGTGCGAAGAGCGTTGCGTCTAGGTAGGTCCGAGCTTAGGGTTTCCTGAATGTATTCCGCCCTTATATACCCTCCGGGACCCGGTTGGGAGATACCATAGACAGGGGCTATGTGCACGAAACCATGGGCACTCGGGTGGTAGAGAATGGAGAGGGATCAGGACGAAGACGAAGACAAGACTTACTCGGCTTAAATGCAATCCAACCTAATTCATCAGTCTTACCCCACTCGACAACATGAAATAATCAGAAGAGAAACTAACCTGACCACCATCACTAGCTTCTACAGTAGCTGTATCTCCACTTAGTTTAATCACTTTAGCAGTCAATCGGACTGTTTGACCAGTATATTTCTCGAGTAATCGCGAATTTATCCTTGCTTGGGATTAGCTCGATTCTTTTTCTGTATTATTTTCCCTCTGAGCCTGACTCCACTTTTCCATCCTAGATATCCAAGAAGGACGCTGAGAATCGATGAAGAGGAGGGAACAGGGGGACATACGTTCTGGACCTAATCTTGACATTGTGAGTACTACTTGTACAGTGATGATATGTATATGCTAGTAACCCAACTCATCTCTGGACGCGTCTATACCAACGTGTTTACTTACGTAATGAGTGCCTGATAAAAAGTTCAAGTCCACCTCTACCGCTTCACTAGGATGGTCTATGAGTTACTTACATTATACTCTATCATAATAATGGTCTCTTTTCAGTATGTTCCCGACATCTAAAAACAGGAGGGAACTAATGGCCAGATGCGATGGATGTGCGGACACGGTCAAGAAACCTAAACTTGATCAACATCGAGGCAGGTGTCATGCGTCTTTCACTTGTCTAGGTACGTTTTAGAGCTAGGCGCTTCGTCCTGGCTTTTCATCTCGTCATGTGTGATGGATAGCTTATCTCAGACTGCTCTACTACATTCAGGAATGGAGAATACAAGTAAGTCTCGAGTATGAAAGCAGGATAGTCGAGCTCGTGCTAATGAACAGGAGCCATACGAGCTGTGTTAGTGAGGCTGAAAAATATCAAGGAGCTCTCTACAAAGGCGCCAAGAAGGTATGTCTTTCTCCTCATATGCCTCAACTCCTGTCGAGCGTCTCTTGGCGGAGAGAACTTTACTGACTCCCAAGGGAAAAGGCCCAGCGGCACGTCCACCACCCGGTGGAAACTTTACAGAAGCCCCTCCACCTGCGCCAATCGACGACTCGACACCTGCACCGAGTACATCTGCAATTCACCCATCTCGACTACAAGCTATCGAGCAAGCTCCTCCAGCACATGCCTACGGTGCTCCATCTGTCCGGGGAGGAAGGGGAAGAGGAGGATTCGCAGCTCCAGTCGCTCCTAGAGGTGGACGTGGATTTGGAAGGAATGCGGGTGTTACAGGAGAGAACAAAGTTGCTCCTCCTGGAGGAATGAGATCTTGGGGATCAACGCCTCTTGGTGGAAGTCCTGTTCCAGAGGCTACTACTGTTATTACTACCCCTGCTGTTCCGGTCACAGCTACAAATGGGAATATGAATGGAGGGGAGAAGAAGAAAAAGGGTAAAAAGGGTGATAAGGGTGGAACCGGTTCAAATGCTGGAAAGAAAGCTCCTCACAATCAAGCTTTAGCAAACGCAGACACGGTCATTGTCGCTCCAGGTCCACCTACGACAGGTGGAGACGAAGATGGAGAACCATCGAAGAAACGGAAACGTGAAACTGGCTCCCCCGCCGTTCAAACTTCCACCTCCGCCAGCACGGCGACCGCAGCCAACACCGAGACCAGCGCATCCGCATCGGCACCAGCACCATCCGAGAAAGTTTTGAAGAGATTAAGGAAGAATGTATCGAAATTAGAAGGTACCGAGACGATATCATTACAAGAGTACTTGGGTAGAGTGGGCAAGGGAAAGAAGGATGAAGTTATTGATAGAGATACGGTACTGGCTGGTCTGAAAGTTAGATTGGAAGGTGGGAAATGGGTTCTGTCAGTTTAGGGGCATTTGCAAACTAGCTCCCCTGCCGTTCAAACTAGCAACTGTCGAGTTGACCTATGTCCCCTCTTGAACGGAAGAAGGCTTGGTTGAAATTATACTTTTCTCGTTACCCTATCATATTACCCTACTGTATGTAAGATAGCATTACGCTCCATGCCCCATGCTTCGTAGCCCATGCTTCATGCTTGCCGATACTACCATCCAGTAAACAGATGAACCAGGTGGATAGGGATAGATAGGCTCGGCATCTTCACTGCATTCAGGAAGATGATAATTTCGCTAAAAGTAGTAACTCTGACGTAGTTACTCATGTCTATATGTATACCATATCAACAAGTGTGACCATCCAGCAACATACAGTATACCATGGCATAGGCAATAACAGTACATTATACACTAGATCACAATCACTCCACTAAGCTATCCAGCATTCATCCGTCGTTCAATCTCGAGGATTACAAATACAATACATCGGTAATAATAACTGAAACAGAGAACAACATCCACTCTCTCCCATTCCGTCAGCGGGCCGTGCATTATGGTCTTGGCTCGGATCTAATCGATTTATGTACTGTACTAGTAGTCACTATTATACTAAAATACAATAGAATATAAAAGGATATAGTATAATCAACAATCATCACCTACATCGCCAAATTGATAACAACACGACACCAATCATCCCATCATGCAATACACGCCACCCCATTCACCCGATTCTCACGATCACGTCCAGCCCCACCCGCACTTTCAATCCACAGCTGGTCAAGGTCTTGATCACGGACACTACCCCAAAGGACTAGTCAATCACCAATCATCAGAATCACACCCACAATCACAGCCACAGCCACAAATGGAATCATTCGCAAAACGTCCAATATCACCACCACTTTCTTCTGGTGAGAATTCCGATTGTCAACATCTAAATCAACAAGAATCACATCCCGTCTCACTCCTTTCTGCTTTAATGCACCCTCGATCTACTTCTGGACCGGCATCGTCTGGATCAGGATTACTAAGTCCACATTCTAGTGTACCCTCTACAGCCGTTTCTAGTCCTCATTTACGACCTACTTCTGCTGCTCATTCCGCCGCAGGAGGATTGGATGTACCTGCAATGTCGATCCTCAGGAGGGATAGTATTAGTTCGGACGGTGAGGTTCTTGGACAGCAAACTAGCATCCCTGCCGTTCAAACGGAAGCCAGACCTGATGTGAGTTATTTTGGATTCGTTCCCAATATTCAAGTGACTGATGATCAGGTTGTAAAGCGGGCTTCATCACTCAAATTCGCCGTAGCTCCACCCTTGAAACGTCGATCACCATCTATGAACCCAAATACTCACGCACCCGAATTTGCGGTTGCTCCGAAATTCGATACTCCCCCTCACACCTCTGAAGATAAATCAGTAGATATTGAGGAGGATGTGATTGAGGAAGATCAGATGGAGGACGAGCTGGAGAATGGTGATGATAACGATAACGATGATGCAGAAATGGAGGATGGATCTGAAGAATCCGATCTCGGATATCAAGAAGATTCAGAATCATCCGATGAAGGTGAAGGTGAATCACCTAGATATCGAAATCCAAAGGAGAAATCGAAATATCCATTCGCCCGCTCGACGAATTTCCGTCGTCGTCGTCCCCCGACTACCGATGCCGAGCGCGCTTTATCCCCTTCTCCACCACCTGCTCCTGCAATTTTACCACCGCCAACTAGACGGGGTAGAGGACACGTGAGAGTTGATGAAAGTTGTATTTCTGGGAAAGAGACTGAAGGACATTGTTCTAGGCACAGATCTCCTCCTCCCTCTCGGTCTCGATCGCATTCAAGGACTCGGGGAGAAGGTAGATTGAGTGATGCAGGGCCTAGAGATGGGAGAGCTGGAAGTCCAATGCCTTCTCGATCGAAAATCTTGGATCTGTCCGACGAGGATGAGGACGAAGGTGAGGAAGGTGAAAGTCCTATTGATAAGGATAAGGATAAGAAGGAAGATGTGTTTGGATCATGGGGTTGGAGATCTGATGATGCTGCATTCAAGGGTACTGTTAAAGGTATCCGAACGGTCTCGGCACCAGGATACGCCGTCATCGACGATGAACAACACGTCACCGAATCAGAATCAGGCGTCAGGTCATTCTTTAGAAGAGCTTCGGAGAATATCCCAATCACTTCAATCCCTTTCCGACGTCCCGAAGCCTATCCTCAACCTCAACCACACCCTGCAGCAACTACTACCGCAAGAGCCTTATCGCCTAGTGGTTCACCATGCCCACCTGCGCTCGACGAGACTCCGATCTTGGCCAATTCAATATCGAGAGTAGAGAGGGATTATTCGGGTGGATTAGCACATCGGCTAGAGCAGAGTTTGAGTACGGATCATTCGAGGGTCGAAGCTGTTAGGGAGTAGGGGCTGGTTCCCTCTTCCTAGGTATAATTTTCATGTTCAGATAATTCCATCCGTCGTGATTTATAATTAATGCGTGTTGATATCTGGAGTTGTAGCCTTAGCAATGCATTTCTGCATGATATAGAGCGAGATTCAGATCTGAATAATCCGGTCTTACATGTAACCGGCAAGTCCACTAGTAGAGTACTAGTCATACATACTCTTATAGTAGTCATCAGTCAGCCACACGTACCTTTCACATTCACCTCCTTAACTCCATTCGTTCATCATATCATACCGTACTGTAGGTCCTTCTTACCATTGTCATAGCTTGCTCAGTCAAGTACCAGATGTGAATTTATCCCACGATGACATCGACAACAAGTACAATCGACAAGACTGTCCCTTCGCCCAAACCCCTCTCAACGTCCCCCTCTACTTCCTCAGGAAGGACAAGGAGATTATCACTAAATATCCCTGTTCCACCAACTCGAACTCCAGCTGTACCCGTACCATCTCGACAAGGATCAATCTCAAAACCGAATCGAGACCGTGATCGTGATCGACATCGAGCTAGTTTTAATAGTCCACAAGAACGAAGATTGGGTAGTTCACTCTCTTTATCAGTATCGGCTGGAAGGGGTGGGTGGGGGAGAGAAAGTCAAAGTCAGGTTAAAGAACAGTTTACAGATGATGAGTGGTTGAGTATCGAATTGGGGAGTATTGGGCGGGATGAATTTGATATGGTTTCTGGTGATGAGGGTATGGAGAGGGCTGTTGAGGTATGTCCTATCATATTTGGTCTGGGTGATTAGCAAGCTGACGAATGAGGTATTGTTGGCAAGTGGGAAATCATGTCTACTTGTTGATATGGGAAAGGGGGAATCCGCTTTCTTTGACGTGAGTCTATTTCTCCTATTCTTTGAGCTCGAAGATAATCATGTGTATGGTAGATGCTGATTCCAGTTTTCCGACTTGAACGTCTTTCTACTACTCGTCCTTCAGGCAGCTTCTTCCCCTTACTCTTCACCAGATACGGGTACGGGTATAGGTAAGAGGGGGGAAGTCTTGAGACTATTGAGAGGAGGTGGGAAAGTCCCAATCTCATCCATCTGCAGTAAATCCCTTCCTTGAAACCTCGACTTGACTTTGCCTGACAAATAGATATATCAGGAAAAAACCCATGTCACCTTTCCAAACCCTCACATTCCCTTCGGGACTTGATTCAATTGTTCGCTTCCGGGATTCATCAAGTATTGGTATCAACAAATCCACCATCGATTCTAACAGCTTCGAACGTCCTCGAATATCTCGTCTCTTCTCCTCACCTCCCACTTCCGAAATTCTTCAATCAAACCTTCTTATCCCCCTCTTTGGACATTCCTCTCCACCCTCTCATATCTCTCTACTCGCAAGGATCAGTCCTTGACGCAATGCAAGTCATGTCCTTAAACAACCTATCCGCTCTCGGCGTCCTCGATCCAGGTTTACGAACTCATCATCGACGTACTTCATCTTCTTCCTCGAATTCAAGACATGTTCATATAAGAGCAGGTAGTTCATCATTCAAACCACCTTCTAGATCTGGATCACAAGTATTCGCTTCTCCCCTCGTTGGACCTTATTCGCCGGGATTGGAATTGGAATCACCTTTTGAATCAAGTGGGGAATTGTTGAATGTTATTACTGCTGAAATGTGTGGGAGGCTGGTGGTGCCTTCTCAAGGGAGGGAGGCATTGGGGCTGGGATTGAGGGAAGCTACAAAGAAGTTGCAGGTCATTGAGTGTGCTGGACAGGAGAGGGGTGAAGAGAGAGTTCCGGGTGAGTCTCGCTGGGTTTTTCGTGTCCCCTTGTTCTGGGCTAGTGAGGTTCAGTCTCTCACTACGTCCTCCTCAACTATAGTTGCCTCTGATACCTCTCAATTGTTCATCTCCAATTCCTTTCAATCTCCCCTGCTCAAACCTATGATCGGTGTAAAGTGAAAAAGCTAATACCAGTCCACACGATCACCCACAATTCATCAATCCTACACGCATCTCACTTGATCCTAGCAACTTCCTCATCACGCGTATTCCTTCGAACTCCAGGAAGTGGAACTGGAATAGGGGAATCACCGAATCTATCCCCACCACCTTCACCTTCAATTTCAATTTCATCACTTTCACTCTCTGATTCTTATATTTCCACCAAAGACAAGGAAAAAGAAAAAGAGAAAGAAAAGTCAGGATTACCTACACCACCAGCTACGGTTTATAGTCCACATTATGTGGTTTCTATAACTGATATCCTTGGGGCTTTGTGTAGGGCATATATGGTAGGAACCGATACTGGCTTTGTTCCTACCACCACTACTGCTACCAGTACTCTGGCAAACATGTCAGCGGGTATCGAGGGCGAGGGGGATGGCGGTAAAGGGTTGGACCGGGGGCAGAAGCAGGGGGGAGGGCAAGCGCCATCAGTGAAAACAGGGAGTGGGACATTGGGATTAGATAGTTGGAAATGGGCCAAAGAGCAAACTCAAGAGGCTGGACAAACTATCGCATGATCGCCCTTACGATACATTTTTTCGCCCATCCTCGCTACCATTGTCAAACCGTTTCCAATTTCGCCCTTTCAACTACTTGTACAGTATCCGGATCCAACAATGTACTCTATCAGTACTCTGTACCAATCAATCAGATAACGAACCAAACAGAAACCAAGCATAAAGAACGGAAATCAAGATGAAAATGAGAACGAGTTTGTAAATGGAGATAACAATGCAGATGAGAATTTTGTAAACCTATTTGTATTGTAAGATAGGTCTTGATGGAATGCAGTTGTGCCAGATCACCTTCACGACGCGACATCAGAAGATCGCCGAGGGTAATTATCATCACATTCATACTGTACAAGACGCCCAAGCGGCGAATTAAGATACACTTATAATACTATACAGCGTCGATCCTTGAATCCATTCAAACGCTATTCCTTCGCTATTACGATTCGCCAGATAATCACAGCCAAACCAACGGTCATGATCCCACCACCACCAACAGCTCCAATCCAATCATACCATCGTCTACAATCAGCCCTGATTTACGTCCAACTAGCCGATGAGAGAAGAGAGAAAAGGCGAGACTCACACTTGCCGGATAGTAACTACCTCCCTGTCATCTTCCTCATCATCATCCTCACTACTTTGACCAACACCAAACTTTTGTTCTTTCGCAAATCCTTCCATTCTCTTTTCTTTTTCAATCCATCTCTCCCTTAACCAAAGTTCAAACGCTCTAGCCTCTTCTGGACTAGCTAATCCAACTTCCTCACCTTCACCTTCATCCATTTCAGTGATTAACGAGGGGATATCTCCATTCGCGAGATCCGAGTGGAGGTGGAGATGTAGATGAACTGTTGGTGGTGGTACTGATCTGAAAAATATCGAGAGGAGACCGTAATAATCTTGTGGATATGCTCCGTAGGGGACGCCCGGGTAACCTATTGTTACGTCTAATAATTGGAGGTCGGGAAGTGATGGGAGTAAGGTTCGAAGTATGAATAGCAGACCAGTCGATCTAGGATGGAGGGTCATCTTGAAGTCATCCTGTGGGTCAGTGCTGAGGTGGTGGTCGAGGGTGTGGATTGGGGTGATGGGCGAGGACATGTTATATGCGAGAGCAGGGAAAGGGGTCTAGCGTGGCGGAGGAGTGGGAGCGCGAGACATGCAGCTTCCTTCGCACCGCAGAGCGCGCTCGTTGGGGGAAGGCGTAGGGCAGGTGCAAAGAGCGCGGTGAGGTGAGGTTGAAGGGCAACAGTGGAAACACGTACAATACCCTCCTTATCAGCATACCGCTTACTCTTGACTCTCTCTTCATCACTCGTAATCGTACCCTCTGGGAAAATGAATAACCAAAGTGGTGATCGACCAGTAGAATATCTGGGCTTTGTCGTTGAGCTCGTCGATGATTTGTCAAGTAGCGCTGAATCTTCTCCACTTCCAGCTGGTTGTTTATCGGATTTAAGGGAGGCTGTACCTTTGGCATCTGCACTCAGATTCTTTAGGGCTTTAGTAAGATTGGCTCGGTCGGATGCCCATGATCGAGCTAGGAAGATGAATTTGAAGAATCGCTAGATTTGTCAGCCGTGTTTCCGAGTGCGATGGGGGTTAGACTCGTGCACTAGAAAAAACCCGCGAGGTTCCTAGGTTTCCGGGGTGTGACGAGAAGAGAGCGCAGAGACTCACCATTCCCCATCCAACAACTGGTATATTCTTCAATGCCTCCTTCAATAGTATAATAACTCCTCTTGAGTGTCCAGAATAACAAGCAAGTATCCAAAGGTACATCCAATCAGTATAAGCTTGATGATTCGCCATGACCACAAGTCTGTCTGGAAGGTTTATTTTCGTCATTCGACCTTGTGCGTCTCGTTCGACTAGATTGGAGAGAGATGGTGGAGCGTCTGTAGTTATGACTAAGGATGTAGGGGCGAATAAGACTGTTATTGCGATTACTACTGGTCAGCCCCGATTCCTTCTTGTGATTCTCATGGTCGCCCTTTCATTCTGCAAATGAAGTTCAAGGTGAAGTAAGAAGATCTGGTCGAAGGTGGAGAAGCGGAGACCTACAAAGTCGTCCATAACCATCTTTTGTCCAACCAATGATCCCTTCAAACCACCCTCTCCCATAGATAGGAATAAGTAATAGCGGAAGAGCCAATATCTGAGTTGAATTTATCCCAATCTGACCGAAATTGAATAATATCGGAAAGAAGATCTTTGAATATATAGGTCCGTGAGGAGGTCGATCAGAGATTGGGATAGTGTTCATTGGCGCATCATTCTTCTGTCTGAGCGGCATTGTCTTGTGATATGCCATGAGTATAGGGATATTGGTTGCGCCGCCTTGATCGCCAAACTCTGATTGACTATAAACTCACTCTTGGTTGAATCATCTCGGCGTCGTAGTCGATTACCTAGATGATTCACGTAACCGAACCGATGCCCGAGATTCGGGGTAAGTGTGGGGTAGAGTAGGCTTACTTTCCCGCGGTACTGTGCTGGCGCTATTATCCCATGAATGATCAAGATGTCTATGCATGACAAGGACCCGATACAGGACTCTGCAGATTGCTCGTTGCCACGAGAGATTGGAAGTTACGTGTAGATGTCTGTGTCTCAGGTCAACAGATGAGATATGAACGAAATGACAGCGAAATCAAGTCCGCCCGGATATGCCCGTCATGACTCAAGTTGTAAGTTGTAAAGTCAAGCAAGCCCTCAGGTGATCACGAGAAAACTTGTGATACTGTACATACACAATGCCAGTAGAAGAGCCACGTACGTCGTCCTTCTTCTTGCCGGGGCAGGAAACAAGCTGAGAATCAGTGGACGGCGGTCAAGAACATCCACCTGGTCATTTACAAAATAACGTCTCTTCAACCGACCTCGCACCCTCTTCCTCTTCTGATCGCATCACCACCAATGTATCCGCACCTCCTTACCAACTCATAGTTGGTCTACCGAATCTGCTACATGCTCAATTAGTACTTGATATAGCTATCCCAGTTTTCACTACGACTTTCGCCCATACTTGTTCAGAAACCGATATGAACGAATATATTACTTCCAATTTCACACTCGACAAGATTCTAGCGGAACTTGGGAATCCTAACAAGAGGTTTATAATAGCGGTACAAAATGGAGCAAGTTGTGGTTTCGCCCAATTAACGATCGGATCAACAGAACCTTGTTTGGAACATATCCCTACACCTACCATGGTGGAATTACAGAGGATATACGTCGGATTAGCCCATCATGGTAGTGGATTAGGGAAATTATTGATGGATTCTGCGATTAGTGTGGGCAAGAAGGAAGGATTTGAGTGGGTTTGGTTAGGTGTTTATGAGGAGAATAAACGGGCCAAGAGGTTTTACGAGAAATTAGGATTCGAGATGGTCGGCACGCACGAGTTCTGGTTGGGGAGTGATAGGCAGATCGATGAGATCTATTTGAGAAAGGTGGATCCGGAGCCTGTGTCGCGGATCACCGAGCTCGAGTGAGGATGAGGATTGATGTCTTGGGGGATGAGGATGGCCTTAAATCATCAAATCGATCTCGGTCTCGGGAGGCGATTAGCAAGAGATTCGATGATGAAACCTTCTTTCACAAGTGAAAATCATCAATGGCTTAATAGTGAAAGAGGTAGACTCTGTTTGGGAGGGGATGTTAATAGGAGTCATCAGCTTGGGCCGCACGAGGGATGATAGACAAAATACATATGCGTACGTACATGCGACAAGCGAATCTTCACCCCATCTTCTTCTCAATCCTCCAATCCCTCAGAACCCAGCTCCATACCTAACATCTAATTATCAGCTCAATAAGCATGGAAAGAGACCCATACCATTTTCCCCTGACCAGCTCTCAGACCCTGAAATCGTTTTTGCTGAGCTTGTTGGATCTTACTGACAGGTGTACCACTGTATGGCGTATATCGATTGCTTGGGGTAGGGACGAATGGTTGAGGGTGACTTCGAGATGGTGTGCCGGCGTGGGACTGTCGTCAGCTGATCATTGTGAGCGGCTCACGGATGGGATGGGAGGTCGGAGATTCAGAGGAAGGGCAGAGAGGGGTTGTTGATGATTGAGCTCGTGGGCTTGCAGAGTCCTTCTTTTGATCTTGTCATGAGTTCGGCCTACGATGGGAGCGTGCAAACTGACTTTGTCAAAACCACCCGATTTGGTCATTTCTCGATCTACTATATGACTTGGATCCTGGTTTACATTGTGAGTCCGGGAGGCATGATATAATTGTTCCTCCAATTCTGGAGATCAGCTGCTTCTCAAAGTCGTCAGCTAACCTTTATTCCTTCGCTGTGTACCTGCCGTCAATCGCTATCATGCAGACGACTTACTACTCAATTCACCTCGAACTCGAATAAGCTTGGTTCCGTGAGGCGTGGAGGGCCAGCTTACCGTAGTTCAATTCCTGCTCTAGTTTGCTTACTTGGTCTTTGGAATTTTTGAGTAATATCGATTGAAAGGAGCTGCCCATCAGCTAAATCACCTGTAAGCGCCAAGAGCTTGCCTTTCTTGACTCGTTTGGTACGTCCAGAAACTCATTGCTCTGGTTGTCAGCTTTGCTTGAAGAGAACACGCCTAGCTGACCTGGAAGTGATTTCCAAGATAACAGAAGGTGTTAATCCAGCTAAGACTGACTGCTAATCAGCTTTATTCCCGACGGTATGTTGGGGGTAAGCTGTGCTACTCACAGACTTGTAGTCGGTCGAGGGATTCAAGCAGGATATCAAAATATCAGTATCATCCAAGTGGGTGACATACGACTATATCGTCCCTGTTTGTTAGCTACAGACTCTAGGGCACTGGTAGCTTACTGCTCTGATAATAGCTGATCACAGGCTGGACAAATTTGTTCTTGCCCAAATAGATCATTCGCACATCCGACTATCAATCAGCTCCGTTTCACCAATTTTTGGTCACTGGCCAGCCTTCCTTCGCTGATGGAAGGGAGTGTGAAGCGAGATCGACCTACTGCAGAATACATCTACTGATCAACTGTAATCACAATGACGAAGATAGAAGCTGAAAACTGATAAAGGCTCTTACGGGAACATGTAGTGACCACAGCTTTCCCATCAGCCGCAACATACCGCCTACATTTCAGGTTATTACATCGTAATTCGTTCTCAGCTGCCATCTCAGTTGAAGAGGCAAGTGGTGGCTTGCAAGAAATAGAGTCAGTGAGAATTAAAGAGTGATAGCAAGAGAGAGAGATGTGGAGAGAGGTGAGTGTGTGTGCGGTACGTTAAAGGAGGGTTGAGTGATAGATGTCTGTGCGGAGAGTGGCAAATTGGACAAAGTAAAATCAGTCACGTAGATCACTACCCATTCATGATTGTCTCCCCTGAGAGAATTGATTCGCCTTTTTCTGTGTCATGCTTGCTGGTCCGGGCGAAGCCATGAAAAATACATTGAATCCTTTACGAGTTGCTATATCTAATAAACCTTCCACGCTCCCACGAAATCAAAGCCGCGCCCGGAACCGAAATCAAATACCGATATTCTACAATCTTCCAATCACACCTTCCCCACCCTTTTCACTCCACAAACTAGACCTGGAAGAACCTAGTCAAGATCTTTGAGAATGTAGTAATAGCTTCCCGAGTCTGCTCGTAGGTCGTAGTCGAATATGCCAATCGGAAGTATCCAACTCCATTTCCTCCAATTGCATGTTCACCATGTGCGTCGAATGCCCATCCTGGTGCGAATAGGACCTGGCGATTAGCAATTAGCGTTCGTAAACACAAGAGGAAAGGGGACATACGAGATTATCAGCTAGCTCGTGCCACAATTTCTCCATCAGGACCCTAGTTGCGTCTTCTCCCTTGGCTTCAAGCTGCCTGTAATCTGGATGTTGATCTACGTGAATCGCTAGCCAGACGAACATCCCCGCTGTGGGAGGGATGAACGAGACAAGAGCAGGACCATGGGCGTTATCTATTCCTCTCTTTTCGTCCCATTTCTTCACACCAGCAGTTGGTTTGGCATAACAGGTGACCCCCCTTCCCATACCCTCAAACACCTCTCGGACATATTGGTTGGAAACGACGCCATTTGTGTTCTCCTCGAATTCAATATGGAAGAGATCTTCGAAGGTATCGCAGAGCCAATTCCTTCGCATTTTGTAAAGAGCCTTGATACCTCGCAACCAACGGATGTAGCCTTCGAATGTATACTTGTTCAACATTGCAGTAGTCATTGCTGTTACGAAACCGGATGGAGCTTGAGTACATGATTCCGTAACTCGGGTTAGACGTTCGATGAATAAGGGCGAAGTCGTGAACCATCCGAGTCGGGATCCGGGGCATGAGGTCTTGGAGAATGTCTAAGATGAGCAATGTACATGAGCCGACTGGGAGAAGGAGAAGACTCACATCCATTCGAATAACTCGTCCCTCGTAATCGACTGTCAAGAAAGTTGGGGGCAGAGCCTTCAAGAAAGCCTCATTTCCATCTTTACCTTCCGACTTTTCCAGCTCTTCTTGCCTCTTTGCAAGGATAGACTGTCGAGACTGATGTTTCTGAGGTGTCCACTTTCCAGCAAATAGGCAGTAGTATGGTTCGTCCTCACAAATGATCACATCTATACGTCAGCTGTTGGCGGCGTGAAGGACAGAACAGGGAAGGACATACCATACTTCCTGCAAACTTCGTATACTTCCTTCTTCCTCTTTTCCTGCATGGTCGCTCCGGTCGGGTTTTGACCAGTAGGGATGGTATAAAACACATGAGGCCTTTTCTTTCCCCTCTTTTCCTCGTCCCATTCTCCCAAGACTTTATCCATATGGGCGGGAATAACACCCTCACCATCCATCTTGATAGCTACCATCTCACATCCCAATGGCAAGAAAGCATTTTCTGCTCCTGGGTATGTCCATTCTTCCACCAAGATAGCATCTCCCTTCTCCATCAACATACCCACGATCTTGGACCATCCATCGGTATTTCCCACATTCAAGAGAACATCCCAATCGGCATAAGCAGGTTTATAGACTGTCTCGACGTATTTCCTTAGGAACAAAGGTAAAGCAGGTGGTCCGGTAGCAGCCTGATATTGAAGGGAAGTTGCAAGTTGGAGATCGGTAGGTTTAGCATCATGTACGTATTTCGGTACACTGATTTTTTCCGTCGTCTTACTTCCAAACAACCATTCGAGTAACGATGTCGAGCTCTTCTTGGGTACTCGAGGGTTGTCCAATGGTACATGATCAACCGGGAGGATTTCCGCAGATAATGATTCGAATGGGAAATATTCCGGCGATGGAACACCTCCAGCCATGGGTATCATTCCTGGAATAGCGGCATATCTGTATAGATCCTTCAGCGAGCTTGGAGTTCGATTTCTGGCCAGTTCGCTGAGATGATGAGATAGATCGATGGCGTTGGGTAGACTCGATCGAGTGGGGGATGAGGCCGGATCGGTGGGAATTGCGTGAGCGGAATCCATCTTATCGGTGGGATTTATGTTGTCGTAGCGTCACTGAGCCTGTATCAAGATCAATTTCCAGACGAATTTACTGATGAGTGGAAGGTTAAACTTTTCAGTCCGATGTAAAGAGGATCGAGAGTATATACAAAAGTGTATATATAAATCTACAGAGATAAGGCTGACCGACGGTCGCACATGGTGACATGAATGGGCTTACCAACCCATTTCCGGAATACTTTAAATAGCGGACATGACCGCTTATCGGTCATCTCCGGTGGAGGTTGATTAGAGGGGGATTTGATTCCGTAGGTTCAATAAGTAAGGGGTTAACGTTTGAGCCTCACTTTCCCGTTAATATGAACAATAAAGATATAGTACTGCTATACATGGATTCATCCGATAGATGTATCGGGTCAAAGCTCAATAACGTAACGGTAGGAAGCATGAAACTGTCAAAGACCCGTTATGTGATCCCGTAAAATCGACACAAAGGGAGGCTTAGGATGTAAAGAATAAAACTACGCTTGTTGTCTGTCTCCTAGGTTATATGGACAATACGGCATTCATACAACAGGTCGGTATGGTAGGAGTATATGTATCAGCTGATCATATTGCGATGAATGCTTCTACCGTATATCACTACATTGACGATTTTGACGATTCACATACAGTACACCAGACCACCGGTACTCCTTTCACCAACTATACGTATTCGGACGATCAAACCCTCCTTCCTCGTCGATATATACCCTTCAGAGCCTTTCGCTCCTTTATCGATATAATCGTCACGACGTTGGAGTTTGCGCCTTGATTTGCGAAATCGATCCTTTGGGCTTTGGACGAATACGGAGAGGATTGGCTGGAAATCAGCTGAAAGGTATATCTACTCTCAGTGGGGAGATGGTATATATCTGACGTCTAGTCTTGCTCGTCTTTCTTTTTCCATCGCCATTTCATCAAGGCTCTCTCCATTAATTGGAATTTGGATTATCTCTTAACCTCTCGACTTTACCATATATCATCATATCATCCAACCACGATGGGAGTCGCCAATACACAAGGTATTCCTCAGGAAAAGACAACAAAGGGATCTTCTGCCTCTGCGCCTAGAAAAGTCAAGTTCAATGTTGGTAAGTCTCCACCTGATCTTCTTGTCTTCGTGTCGAAATGCTGACACCAGGCGCGGCATATCAAGTTGTCGATGTGATTGGAGAGGGAGCCTACGGTGTAGTTGTCTCGGCAACACACCGACAAACGGGTACCAAAGTAGCAATCAAGAAGATTGCACCATTCGATCACTCCATGTTTGCTCTCAGGACTTTACGAGAATTGAAATTGCTCAAGTACTTTGCCGAAGCTGGAGTCAGTGAGAACGTGAGTTGATATGGGTATTTGCCTTGGAAGAGACGACAAAGGAACTGATTATAGATCATCTCGGTACTAGATATAATCCAACCACCATCCTACGAATCGTTCAATGAAGTCTACCTCGTCCAGGAATTGCTCGAGACGGATCTACATCGTGTCATTAGAACTCAGGATCTAAGTGATGATCATTGTCAATACTTCCTTTATCAAACCTGTCGGGCTCTCAAGGCTCTGCATTCGGCAGAGAGTAGGTCAATTCCACTTGCTCCAAAGTCTCTTCTGACAATCAGTCATTCATCGAGATTTGAAACCATCCAATCTATTGTTGAACGCCAATTGCGATTTGAAAGTGTGCGATTTCGGTCTAGCAAGGAGTACACAGACTGCCTTCCCTGGTGATGGAGGTCAAGGGCCAATGACAGAATGTACGTCTTGCCTCTCGTTCTTTCTCTCCAACCCTGATAGATTATGAACTGAGAGGCACAAGAGCTAACCAACAGATGTCGCTACAAGATGGTACAGGGCTCCCGAGGTCATGTTATCTTTCAAAATGTATACCAAGTCAATCGATGTTTGGTCAGTAGGCTGTATCCTAGCAGAGATGCTTAATGGTAAACCCCTTTTCCCTGGAAAGGACTAGTGAGTTTATTCTGTCGAAGTCAGTTCGAAGAAGCTGATATAAGTCATAATCAACTCGAGCTTATCTTGAATGTCCTTGGTACACCGACTATCGACGAATTCTACGCTATTACCTCTAGACGATCAAAGGAGTATATCCGTTCTCTACCATTTAGGAAGAAGATCCCTTTCAGGCAATTGTACCCACATGCTTCGAATGAAGCTATTGATTTCTTGAATCATACCTTGACCTGTGAGTTAACGACTCCCGTGTCTTCCTTGGGTTTTCTCGCTTTCTTTCGCCTCCACCTTCCTTCCCTACTGTGACGACTGCGACTCTGTGGATACCTCATCATTGTCCCGCAATCAAGCTAACAACCAGTCGACCCTAGAAAGAGGTTCACAGTAGAGGAATGCCTATCCCACCCCTACCTTCAAGCATACCATGATCCAGATGACGAACCTGCCGCTCAACCTCTATCATCAGACTTCTTTGAATTCGATTATCAGAAAGAAGCTGTTGGAAGGGAAGAATTGAAGAGGTTGTTGTATGATGAGATTATGAGTTTTAGACCCGCCCATTAGGTCGATTTACAGGACTAGCTGTGGATCATGTACAACAGTGATACCGATGTCAAGTTATGTATTACTAGTCTACTTTTATCACTATTCAGGATTCGGGCTAGCGATCTCGGGTATAGGTCCTTTGCCGAAGTTGAATGATTTCGGCTTTTCGACTTTTGTCACTTTGGCATACACCTTTGACCTCATCAAAACGACGGCGTTCGCCAGTCCATCTCACTCGCTGAGAACGCAGGATGAGCTCGTATATATCTCGAGTCTTTGCGAGACCTCAGCCCACTCCGACGACCTCAACAAGCAATGACCGAGAGACCGAACCCAGGTCCGAGCTCGACCTTGTCAATCAGAGTCAACCTCACCCGACTCCCATCGCTCCTGCTCCTACGCCAACCAAAGACGCCCGACAGAACACTAATCAGCCATCCACATCCCAAGTCGTGGTGGATAAACCATCAGAAGATCAATTTCAAATAATGCTCTCTTCAATTCTGGCTCAGAATTCAAATCTCCTAGCTCAGAATAACGAGCAAGCGCGAGTAATTGATAGGCTTTCAAGATGTTTGACGGAGGCTGAGGCGGGACAGAAGGGATTAAGGGAGGAAATGAGGGGAATGTTTAAGAGTATCATGAATGTTTTGGGGACGTTGCAAGTCCGGGAAAGGGCTGGAAATGGGGCTGGAACACCTATTTCCAATGATGCTGATGCGGGCACCTCGAACCAGGGAGGGAAGACAAGTAGAGTGGGAGCGGATAGTGCTATGCAGGTGGGAGATAACGAGTTCAGTGATTTGATTCAGAACCGTGTAGGAGTAGAAGGCGAACATATACAAGGAGGGACGTTCTGGAATCGCAATCAAGGCAAAGGCAAAGGCAAGGAGATGGGTGGGGTGAACCCGAATATCTTCAAACGACCGACATTCTCCGCAATCGATACGCCGACCGAACAGGGACAAGATGCGCTCCAGAATATCAACATGGAAGTGTGGAACGACGGTCACGATGACGAACATCACGACGACGACAGGACGACTGAGGATAGAGGGGAAGACTTGCTTAACTCCGTCAGCCGACCTCGACATCAACAACAACGCAGATCACAATCTCAATCGTATGTCCATCTGTATTCAGCGGCTGATGTGTAGGATGGATGTAGAGGGCATGTCAGGTATCCAACTCTCAGCCATCGCTCAGCAAGTTGTCGATATGGAAGATCAGGACGATGTGGCTGAACCTGACGCCATGCCCGTCGTGAATAGCGATCCTGCCGGTGGCAGTAATGATCCAATCACACCGGTTCGATCATCCCGTTCAATTCGACAATCAGCCTCCAAGACCCGTGACTTTCTAGATGTAGAGGAAAGCACTAACAAACGCAAGAGCAAGAGCCCCCTCCACCGCGCCACTCAAGACAGTGGATCTGTCAAGAAACGAAATTCCAGGACACCAGTGAAACCCAAGATTCAGATCCAGAAAGTGCAAAAACAGAGACAAAGAGCTTTTAATGGGAAAGTTTCAATGACTGCTCGACCTCTGTGTAGGAGTGATGGACAAAAGAGGGGAGAAGGTGTTTGGCCTGAAAAGGGGAAGAATACTGTTAAAGGCAATATGGTTGGTTGACTATCATGCCTCATATATGATGCCGGCGCTGATGAAGATAGCAAGAGATTGTTTGTGATATTGTGAGTTCTCTCTATTCATGAACGATACTGGACAGGCTGACAATTAGTGTAATGGCCGGTATGTCTTTTTACTCACGAGGGGTAACGACCGAGTGAGAGCTAATAATAGCGTCCATTGGGCATGTGCAGGTCTAGAAGACGACTCAATCCCACCAGACGAATGGGATTGTCCAGATTGTCAAGTCAAAGTCGCCCTCGGTATGTCCCGTTTTCCCTATGTACAGTCCAGTCCGAGACAAGAGGGTGAATATTGATCGATAATAGGCGAATCGAAAGAAATAATCGAAAGAGCTCCTCAGACTCATTGTGTTCGACCGACTTGTATCCTCAGGTATCTTTCCTCAATTTCCCCAATGATGAGAGGAGTAAGCTGATGTGAAGGGAGAAGAAGAAGATTATCTTGAAGGAAGGTGATTCTGAAGAGTTTTACGTGGAAAAGTATATCGGGTATGTCGCCCTTGTATCTCATCCTCTCGTTCTCCGGGATCAGCCCTACACCTGGATTCGAGATAGTGCCAGAGCTGATATACAGCCGAAGAGCGGTCGGTAGGAGATCAGATGGTACTTCGAGGATATTTGAGTATCTCGTAAAATGGCTAGGATGGGCTACAGATACATCCACTTGGTATGTCTTCGATCCTGACCCGTCCCAATTTTCCCGAACTTGTCATCTCTCTTTCTCAACGTTATAGAGACACAGCTAAAGCTCAGGGAACATGAAAATAAATTCCCAGCCAACAATCATTTCGCGGATGACTTCATTTCCGAATGCGAGCTTGATAATGTAAATACAAAGAAAAGAGTGGCATTATTGCCGCAAGCTACTAGGTGGTTTGATGAAGATGGGGATGTTATTGAGGCAAATTCGGGATCTGGGGGGGAAGAGGTTGATGCTGATAGAGTTGGAGCGCACGAGCTTGATGAGGAGCAAAGGGAGTAAATCTTCTGCGGGTACCGTTTGCTTTTGGTCCGGTGAGACGTTACTTGTGGCTCTGGTGCTCTGCTGGTGTGCTTGCTTGGAGTGTACAGTATGTAGTCGATGATCATGATGATTTTTCCTTTTAACATAATTGACGAAACATGTGTGTATGCAATTTTACAGATGCAATCATACAACGTCTCAACCCGTCTTGTCACACACGTTCCCCTCGTGCTCCGAACTAGAAACTCCCAGCTAGGGCAACACCAGAACACTAGCACCCCCAACCTCGACCCTCTCACCTCCACGTCCAAGGATGACCACATCCAATTCCTCCCTCTCATCCCCTTCTCCTTCCCACAATCTAACTTTGGGTAAATCCACCAAACCACTCGATGCTGTTGGGATAATGTCCAGTTCCGCATTCCATCCCTGCCCAGGTGCAAGTGGAGGTACATGTATTGATTTAGGTCCTTGCCAGATAAATTCCGCAGAGGGGTCGATGGTAATAGCGAGTTGGGTGGCTGTGGCTGATGGGTGCGTATTGGATATTGATAGTGATAAAGTTGTGGATTTATTGAGTCGAGCTGTGGAGGGTGGAGTCAGGTGAGCTGTAATAAAACTGTCCTGTGGTGGAAGTGAGAGTGGGGGAATTGGGAGGTTGGTTCTTGTTACTGAAGAGTCTTTGGTACTAGAAAGAAAATCAGTGTCACCTTGATTTCACGTGAAAGATGGTAGCTTACCTTCTCCAGTCTATAATGATGAATGCCGAAGGATCAGTAGAAGGCCCAAGTATCGCTGTTGATGCTCGACGACTAGGCGAGATGGCGAATTTAGCCGCTATGGAGTATATAGTCGATTGACTCCAGTCTGTTCATCAGCATTGCCCAGACTTTTGAACATACCCTGTGGGAAAATCTCTCCCTGCTTCGCAAGAGAAGAAGTCAAGAGTGCGACAGTCTCGTTCTATCATCAGCCGTACCCATACAACAGACGTACCTTTGCCTCTACTCTGATCGAATCGATAACCATTCCCCGGGTTCCAGATAGTGTAAGGAGACTCATGACAGTGGCCCAGCCTTCCACGCCCTCACTGGATGGACGCGAGGCATGTCTATACATTACCTGCGTCGCAATCTCGAATGGGTCCTCAACTTCCAAGTTGATAGTACGGTTCACTTCCTCCACTCTTTGGGGATCGTCGTCGCTTAGTGAAGCTTGAATTGATATATCGATCAACTTCGAACCGGGTGAGAGGGATGTGATGTGAAAGATCTTTTCTATGCTGGAGGATGGTTCAAGGGAGCCTAGATTGATATCCTGTAAGAGTGAATTCGATTCTTGATCCTCATACTTCGCCGTAATATCTAGCAATTAGTCTTGTGACATATCAAGAGAAGAAACACATACCCTGCTCATCATCGCTTGGGGGAAGGAAGACTGAGAATCGTAAATATACCGCTCGATCATCATCATTGCGTATCTTGACAACGACAGGAATTTGCTCGCCCACATAACCCGAGCATTCGGGCGAGTCGAGCTTAACGTCAAGCGGGCGGGGCACAAAACTTGGATCAGCTACGATACAATGGGTTTCGATCAGCTCACTTGACGATTGAAGAGATCTCGTGAATCGGGGGTATAGCTCCTTTGGCAGTATACCAACTGGACTGTTCTTGCAGCGGCAGCGAGAGCTGGAAGGACCATTTGTTATAATTCAGTATAATCTTGATTGACTCGATCTAAAATCAGTATCGTCGTATCGATGAACAGATACGAACTTTGATTTCTCCCTCAACGTCACTCTGCAACGCGCCATTCAGAATTAACCTCTGACCCGATGACCAGACCAGCGCTCCTGTTGATTTGATGATTTCCCCGTCATCGACTACTCCCACATCGATGAACGAATCCATCGAGCCCGAATCATCGGTATTGATAGTGACATCAGGTCGATCGTCCGAGAATGATATCTGAATAGTCGAAAAGTGGAGTTGAGAGATATCGACGTTCGCGTCACATGTTAAGCTGATTTGAAATGGGGTCTGACTTCCGAGATATGACTCGGGTGTCCAGAATGCTGTAGAAGCATTGACTGGTATCAGTATGACAACGTTAGCGGAAACCTACGAATGGTCGAATCTAGATCCATATTGATCATTATGGGATCACTGGAAGATGGTTGAGTCGTCTTGAGCAAAGATAGGAAATCATCTTGCAAACCGGCTCTTTCCTCACCTTCCACTCCACTTTCTTCTGATCAGCTCTAAAGCACATAAGGCGAACAAGAGAGATTGACATACTCGGACTCATCATTTCCAACAGCAATTTGGCGGCCATCTCGACGTTCCCAGAATTTTGGGCACTTTGATACCATAATCCCCTTATCTGCCTAACTATGGGCGACCAACGATCTTGTAGGAATGTATGTGAGATCCGGTCGAAAAATCTGCCCGTCAGCGTTGAGCACTGGAATGAAGGAGAGGGTGGGGATGGCGTACCTCATTGCTAGATCATGCTGTTGAGAATTACAGTATGTCTCTGCTATACGGAATGCTACCAATAACGCCACCCTGGTATGTCCCAATGACTCCTCTTTCAGCAACTGATATGCCTTGGTATAAAGCTTTTCCATCAGTCTCTCTCCCCATTCTCATAGCCAGGAACCTACCTCGATAGCCAGTTCCGCGTGATCGACCTTTTTCTCATTGGCGAATCCAGGTGCCATGGCAATATGTCCCCCAGCCTCCGACTCTTTTGCGTCCTCCTCCACTGCTAGTGCTTCGTCGAATCGAAGTTTCCGTTGGATCGTACAATCCGCAGCGGCATAATAGTAAAAAGCAGGCTGTTGTAACACTTGCAATGGGTTCATACTCGATATGGGGGTGGCAAAGAACTCGAGAGTAGGTTGAGCACCGACAGGTACCGCACTAGGGAGGATAGGAGGAGCGAGGAGGGGTATGCGCAGGTTATCTTGTTGTGCCATCTCAAGCAATTCGGCGAAGATCCTATATTGCCTAGCGAGAGATGACCAATATTCGAAAGTTTCTTCGCCAATGCCCCATCCGCGAGACAGATCGCCAAATCGTTTCAAGTGGACATGGAAGGGAGTAAGCACTTTTGGAGCATCGGAAGAGTACAATAGTAGGCGACATATCTGCCATTAGAATTGCAGATGGAGGAGAACGTACCCGTATAGCAACGCAATCAGCCAGGACCTTTGCTTCTGCCCAGCGTTTGGTACGAGGGGGTAGAGTTTGAGTCGATCCAAACATCTTTGCCAATTCATTCCAGCAATCTTCGTAATGTCTGCCGTTAGTCCAACGCAATATCTCTTTGGATTGTTAAGTCCCACCGTCTAGCCTCCAGCATTTCACCTCTCAACTCCGCAAACCACCCAGCTTTCCAATCATATCGTACAGCCCATCCCTGTGATCCAAGTGTTTTGCCTGGAACGCCCAACGTAGCCCCACTGCTGACACTAGGTAATCTCACCCTCTTTCTTCGTACTTTCTTTCCGTGAGCAGCATAGTACTCCATTGATGATTCGTACAGCGCGTCCTGGAGGGATTGTACAAAATCAGGCAGTTGATCGGCAGGGACAGGAGTCAAGACGAATAGACTTGCTTTGGCTGATAGATTTGATGCTCGGCGAAGATACGATAAACGAGGATCCAAGACTGGACTGTCCAAAGCGGCAGCACTAGCCATTAGGACTACTGTTAATTTGATCCCTCTCTCGCCTAGCCGACGGCGACGGTCTGCGATTTCTTTCACGAGTGAATCGTCCATTTCCTTCTCCTTCTCTTGGAGTGCTTCGGCGGAGATGGTTGTTGGGTCCGGACACTCCCATAGTCGAAGGAAGAGGACGAAAACGGCGGGAGTGAATTCGGAATGTTTCCGAACCCACATCGGGGTGATCAAACCGTCCGGATAGGTGGGCGAAGAAGGCGTGAGGGGTGATAAGGGTGAATGAGATGGAGGGGGTTGTTCACTGGAATTGGATTTGGTTTCAGTATTTGGAGGAGCTACTTTCCGGGCTGGTAGTCGAATAGTCTATTATCAGATTTGTCCCTCTTACCTGCCCTATACATGGCTATAAACACACCTTGTCAACGAGCATGATCCTAAAGTCCTTTCTCTCACTCTCTGGGATCCATACCTTCCCACTCCCACTCTTTGCTTCGAGTGCCCCTCGCAGGTCCGAAACGAGTTTATCAAAATCCCTATCCTTCTCATCTATCTCTTTGTCCGGCTGAGAAACGACTTGAGAAGATCCAGGCGACTGAGTGGCCGGCGGTGAACGAGGGAGTTCGACATGTCTTTGACCTGATGGTGATGTTAGGGGTGTTATAGAATTCAAAGCGGTAGATTGAGAAGGGTCTAGGTATGTTGATCCTGGCCCAGAACCAGAGCCTGATGTTTGTCTAGCATCGGACGCTCGCCTTGATCTTGCTGGCGAGGTGATTCCTGTAGATTTGGAGGTACTACCCGAACGGTCTCGTGAGGGGGTGAGACCCGCAACGAACATCAGCGGTTGCGGGTGTGCTAAGAACTGAATATCAGCTTGGCTGTATCTTGAGATCCCGAACTGCTAAGGAGCTCACTTGAGGAGGGTACGAGTTCATTTTGGGTCTTCAGCCTGTAGGCTACCTTCAGACTCGCCGACAGACGCCTATCGCAATTGAAAATGGGAAATAAGTGGTGAGATATAAGACAGGTGGGGATGAAACGTGGAAATGACGTCTCGTAATGATATTCATGCTGGAAGGTCAATCCATCCTTCTATCATTTGCTTTCTCACCTCGACTTTCACATTCTGTCTACTCTACTGTACAGACGAAAGTAAAGCATACCTCCCATCACCCACTCCACTCGGATGACGGATAATATCGAATTGAAACCAATGGGTCGTTCAGCTCCTACTCCCCCACCTCGACATCCCGAGGCTTCTTCTCTCCACGCTTCATTCAAAGCTGCCGAAGAGAAGGCTAGGGCTGCTGTACATTTACAAGAGGGGAATCTGGATGCTATCTCTATATACGGTCTAGCAATTGCTGCATGGTATGTTTCCTTCTTCTTCTTCTTCTCTTTTGTTCATGTGAAGAGATTCCTATCGAGGATGATGGCTAATCTCATAGGTTCTCTTGCCTCGCATTACCTTTATTGCTATTCCCAAGGATCATTCTCTTCTTTGCTCAAAACCCATCTTCACCTCACGTCACCGCCCAATCATCCGATCATTACGATACTTTTACCCCACTCGAATCATTCCTCATTACCATTCTCTCCCTCGGTCTATTCACTCTAGCTCTTACCGCTTTACTCATTCTCGCACCGGCATATCACCCACCTGCAGCTAATCCCTCTAGGAAACCCTTGTTGGGTCTCATGGTGGGATTGACAACTATATCGGCGTTACTTGGTTGGAACACTAAAGCGATTGGGGGATTGGGAAGTGTGATTGGATTGGGAAATACGGTCGTCGCTGGATGGGGTTGGTGGGTCGTCATGTTTGGCGAAATGAGATTTGGAGAGAAGAGGAGTAAAATGCCAGAGCGGTTGAAGAAGTTGTAGTCCTCTAGCTGAGAGCCTCAAGTCGTAGTCGGGAGGATCTGCTGGAAGTGATGAGAGGTAACGATTTGGTGTATCCCTCGAGCAAAAGCACAGGATTGACTGTAAATATGTATATCGCCTATAGATTGGATGATGAGGAGTAGAAACAATGTAGTGATACACGAATGCATGTACAGCAAGAAAAGGATCTCAAAAGACATTGTTTATTATATTTACTATCTACCCCACCTCTACCTCTTCCTAAGCTCTCGGTGTCGGTCACTACACTCGACTCCGCTACGTCCGCTCTGCCCCCTGAGCCTGATCCTCACCCAACATTCTGTCCATATCCCGACTAGCCCTCTCAGCAGCCGCGACTGCAGCGGCATTTCCTTCGGGCGTATCAGCCGCTGATGGTGGCGCGACATCAGACGCATTGACGGCGGCGCTGCCAACGGCTCCTGCGCCAGTAGTACCAGCTGCACCAGCCACCCTTCGTCTTCGTCGTCTTGGTAGAGTAATGATTTTAGGCATTGGTCGGTCGTCTAGATCTAAAGCTACGTTTGTTGCTGATTGGAATGCCTAAATCTTAGCATCTCAATTGGAGTAAAACGACTCGGTAAACTTACCTCGATCCAATCAACAACATCCCTAGCTGAATCTGTCTGTAACAAAAACTGCTCCCCTTCCGATCGAACCCTCACTACGTTCTTGCGTTTGATGTAATCCGCCGCTAATCCACTTTCAGCATTTTGGAGTGTGTAGACTTTGATCAATTGATTTTGTTGGAAATGACTAGCAATTGAAGTAGATTGAGAAGTTGCTGATCCAATCGATGAAGAGACTGAAGTTTTTCGAGGGGCATTGAAGAGTTGTACATCTTTCGCATCGGGCCCCGATGAGGTCGTGGCTGTGGTGGAGGGAGCGATGGACGATGATGCGGAAGGCCTTCGAGCGTGTTCTGCTCCTGCCGAGAGTGGACTTGGACCAGGTAGAGATCCTCGACGATGCTCTGTGGCAGCTGCAATTACACCCGAAATGGATCCTCTCCGCTCACCCGTTCCAGTACCGCTGGCCACAGATCCACGCCTAGCAGGTGACGGAGTCGGCGAAGCGTCCAAAGAACCCCTCCTGGCTCCATTAGGAGCACCAATAATCGCTGGCTGTGATAATCGTCGTTCTCCGGGAAGGTGAACATGGATGCTCTCTTCAGATTCCTGTTCGGTCGTAGTCGGGACTATCGCATCGGTTTTCAAGGGGAATCGATGTGGGTCGAATTTGTATACGAATAAAGCTGTACCGCGTAAAATGAAGTAATGTTTTTTCCAACTCCTATCTCTGGCTTGGACTCCAGGAGCTGAGAATTCTTGTTTCCGAGATAGATTTCCCTCGATGTGGACCTATCCATCAGTAGTCTCTTCGAGTAATAGAAAGACGTAGGCGCGAACTCACGGCACACCAGTAAGCAGGCAATTTTTCTCTACCCTCTTCATCCCTCGGCCGTGGGATATATACCCCAGGAAGCGCCGGTGTATATTCAGGCGGAATTGCCTCAGAATCACCTTTATCTCCCGCCGACCTCCTCCTCTTGAGCGCAGGCTTTTCACCGTCTTTTCGATTCCAGAATATCCCGGCAAACCCAGCAGCAGGGGTTGGAGGTGGTTTTGCCCATTCTCCCATAGGTGTTCCTGGTATACCTCCAAATTTCGTTTTGGGAATATCGATTTTCCCAGGAGCGTTTTCCCTTTCAATAGGTTTGGGAGTGGCCATACCCGAAAGCCCGGCATCAGATGCTCGTCGAGGAGAAGCAATGTCGATCATTGATTGAGATACTTGGGTGTAGATTGCGGGTCGTTTTGGCGAATCAGGAAGCTGCGTGGTGGGTGCGGGTAGTGGACTAGCTGGAGCTAGGGAGCTATGGTCGTGAGAGGAAGAAGTCTCGTTACTCGCTCTATCACCATCACCATCGTCTCCTGACTCGTCTGCGTCCGCCTCGGCATCAGCGTCCGCTTCTTCAACTTCAACAACGGGTTGGACAGTGGCTTCCAATGCAGCCTCGCCATCCGTCGGGTTCTTTGCTCGATTCAGACTATCGACTTGATTGAGAGGCAGAGATGAGGTGGTCACATTGATGGATGAGCCGGGTTGTGAACCAAAGTAGGAATCAGTCGAATCTGATTCAGTTCGATAAGAGTTTGAACGGGTGTTGTCATTTGTCTCGGGTCGACTGAAGCTGGGAGTACCAGGTGTACCTGGAGTGAAACGTGCCCAGATCGAGGTCGATCCCTTCTCTTTAGGAGTAGGGAGTGACCACATGGAAGAAGATGCCATATCTGCCATGAGCATTATTTCGACGCCTCGACGAAATCACATACCAGGCTCCTCAGAGACGGGTGCGATGCCTAGGCCAGGCGAAGCAGCAGTCTTCTGTTTACCCTTTCCCTTCCCTCCCGGGCCAGACCCAGTCAATCTTTGTCTCAACGGGACAGCCTTCTTCTTCCCCTTGCCCTTTCCTTCCGTTTCCGTCTCATCTTCCGAATCGCCATGCCCATGCCCTTGTCCGCCTTCCATCTCAGTCTCACTTTCTTCATCGTCGTCTTCTTCATCGTCACTTGCTCCGACCTCTCCATCTTCGGACACAGGTGGTTTGAAGGAAGGTTCACGCAACATGACCGGCTGTTTATCAGTTAATTGTTGCGAACCTAAACAAGATATAAGGGCTTACCATTGCACGTTTTGCCTTTCGTAATTCCCCATCCGACATCGGTCCTTTGGATGTCTGCCGAGGTAGCGGCATAGGCATAAATGGGAAACCGCCCGACCCAAGCCCAGGAGTTCTAGCGGGCGACATCATTCCTCCTGGAGTTTTAGGTCCTCCTTCCCTCGCCAGGGATCCCCAACCGGGTGTTCTTGGAGTTTGTGGAGAAGAAGGCGAGAATCCCGACCAGCCTTGGAGTGTAGGTAGATTCTTGATTGGTTGAGGCATTGGCGGGGAGGTGATCAAATTGGTCCGCTGCCTGACGGGCTTGGGAGGTGAAGTGATTCCATTCTGCATAGGGATAGAAGGGGAGAGTGGTGTTGGAGTTTGTGTATTTGTACTTTCCGATCGCGACATGCTTATTGGCTCACCAGTCGGCACCGATACCGCAGCTTGAGCTAAAGGACTTGACTTTGGTGCGGTCTCGACATTCAATACTGGTCTTCCACTTTCGACAGACTGACGTAATTGGATTTCTTCTCTTGATTCAGTAGATGTCGGTGGTGTGGGCAGACCACTTTCTGGGCTGATATTCAATGGTTTAGGTCGATCAGGTTGTATTGGTTGCCATTCGGATAAAGGCTTGGAAGTATCAAGATGGATAGATCTTCTTTTACTATTCTCATTCGTCTTTGGGACCGGACTTGGGGCGATTGGTGAGAGAGATTGACCGTCCGGAGCGATATCGGCATAAGAGTCATCGGGGACCACTAGAGGATATGAAGGGGTCCAACTATCTCGACCTTGACCTTCTGGTGACCTTGATCGGGAAAGGGCGAACTGTTGTGGACTCGTAGCTGGGGATGGGAAACGTTCAGTGTCGGGAAGTGCGCGAGGCGGAGTACGAGGCGAGAGGTCGTTATATCGTGCCATTGAGCTATTCCCATTCCCATTGGGAGACACACCGAGATTATCATTTGGTGGAGTTATCGGTCGGTCATCATGTTGAGTCCTGAAAATAGTCGAAGGTGAGGTTAATTTCTTCTTGAGAGCCTCCAGTTTCCCACCATCGTTGTCGTCGTGTTTCGCAAAAATGGTCTTGAATTTACTTGATTTAGGTGATCCATTCCCATTGCCCTCCACCTGACCTGCGTCCACCGACAACCTCTTTACATGCCCATTCCTGACCGAGGCGGGGTCGTCCAATTGTTTCCCCTCGGAACCCCTTCTTATACGTGAGATAAGGGACGGCATCCTCTGTCAAGAGACAAAAACCTAGCTCCCCTGTGATATATTGGATCGTGTGGATAGTTTCCACTTGATCTTATCTCCTTTGATAAATTGATAAATGATTCGCCTTCCGTTCCCGAGTCCGTCCTATTTTGGTTCCAGTGATCCGACTGCGGTCCAGTGATCCAGTGAAAGAAATGCCTTGAAGATATCGTGTGAGACAATCCTGTCTCTTTTGCCTATTTTTCGCTACGTACTCCTTATCCCGTTTAGTCCGGGGTTCGTTTGGGGACCAGAGACTTATGCTATGAGAATAATCTTGCTGCTAGCGTATATGCACAAGTCAAGTCGAACTGGAGTATATGGTAGAGACCGGTACTACTGTACTATGAAACGGATGATGGAAGACCGAGGGGATAGTCGATGTATCGTAATTGAAATGTGGAGGTACGGGTACGAGTAATAGTGGAGGCTGCGTAGTCTGGACTAGTACATACAGTATGGGTTGTGTGTATATGGTGCTTTCGTCAAGGTCCTTTTGAATCGAAGTGTCTGGAGGATGGATAGATACTAGTGGACACGATGATCTACACTACCGACACTGATGAGCGAATATACCAAAGCATACAGCAATAGCAGTAGCAGCAGTAGCCTTACAGCCAAAATACCAAGACCAAGCCTCGCCCAGTCCAACTTCTTCTCTTCTCAGGGGTGTGCATTAGATTCAGGGTAATTGAATGTACGTCACTAGACACCGTGAGCTGACAACGTAGACTTCGGCATTGGCTGCTTAGTACCATAGAATCAAATCTCACAGCCAAAAGCCTCGTGCATCATGCAGAACAGGTCAAACCCTTGCCGAGAAGCGGCAGGCTAATTGGTACCGGTACGATATTCACTCGCGCCCGTGGACAGCCAGATTTGATCGCAAGAAGATGCTATTCCAATTAGCGGGGTTCGACTTAGTCGGAAGAAGGCACCGATCGATATGTCACTTCTCATCTGAAACTCGACCGCGGGCATACGGAGAGTAGATGGTACCGTACCGAAGATTAGAACAATGACATGATGATAGGTGGATTAGATGTGACATACACATGATACAAGTCTACATACGAGTACCCAAATCGAGATGCAAGAAGAAACCTCTGCCAAACTCGTCCCTACTCCTCATTGCCGAATAGCTCACTCCGCTTCGTCGCTTATCTTCTCGTACTTTTACCCCCCTTGTTGATCCTCTTCAACGCCCTGACCTCCTTCCTCATCCTAGCATCCACAATCTTATACCGTCCCTTAACACCCTTAGGACGTCCTTTAACACCCTTGTTGGCTCCCCGAGCAACAATGACCTTCTTCTCAGGCCTCTTCTCACTACTCTTACTCTTTCCAATCAATTTGCCCACTTGTCTAGCCTTTTCATTCTCGTTCAAATCATCAGTCTCCATGATTCCATCTGCCTTCTTCTTGGCTTTAGTCAATCGTTGAACGGCCTTGAACTTCTTTCGAGCTTTGGCTTCGGCAATCTTTTTGATCGGTCGAGCGTCAAGGGCACGTTGTTTTTCACGCAAGACATTGATCGCTTCTTTTGTAATTGGGATATTTGGTTTATAGGATTTAGCTTCATCGTCAAGGAACCAAGAAGGTAGACCGTCTTTGTTGTTCATGGTGAGTCGGTTGAATCCTTGGTCGATGAGTTGAGAAGCAGTGATTTTACGGTTGACAAGTTGAGTAGCGAGTTCGACAGCCTCGGCAGTAAGGAGACCCTTGTCTAGGTCATTAGCCAACATTCAGACTTTGTCTATACGCGGACTCACCCTTGACGATCTGACGCTTGACCTCGTCCTGATCCTCATCTTCGACATCCCACTCTTGTCCATCATGCTCAGGTGCACGGGGAACGATCTCGAAATCAAAGTCATCGTCGGGCTGATTGTAAGCTATTGTGCGATACAAAAAAGAACGCTGGACTCACTGTATCCTCATCGTCATCATCGAGAGAAGGAGCTTCCATATCAACATCCTCTTCTCCAGCTTCATCCACCTCGTCAGACTCGTCATCCCCGTCCATACTCTCGTCCTCCTCATCTTCGACTTCCTCCTCCTCCTCTTCACCATCAAGAGCAGCAAGATCTCCAACACCCTTGAAAACAGATTGATCAAACCACAATTGAGCTTGTCTACTCATTTGGGCCCTATTTTCTCGATCCGTCAAACTCGTCACTAATGCCCGGGGGGCAGTAGCGGGTCGTTCCGTCTTGACTTTTGCGACTCGGGCTGTCTTGACGACCGGCTTCTCCTCTTCATCTTCTGATTCACTCGAATCTTCCTCCCCGATAGCTGCCTTTCGAGCAGCCAACCTCTCCCATCCACCCTCCTCACTTTCCTCGCCTTCATCTTCCTCTTCAGCATCGCCACGGCGAGGAACTCGGACCATTCGAGACCCGACTTCTGCATCGGAGTCGTCACTTCCGCCCTGTTGAATTCCGTGCCAGGCATCATAATTCTTGTCCTTCATCCTCGCCTGCTTGACCTTCCACTTGGCGTCCCTCTCGTTCATACGATCTCTATATTGATCATACAGTTCGTCCAATTCACCCTCAAGGGCCTGAGTGCGGTATTCACGTTCTTCCTCTGAATCCTCAAATTCCATTTCAGATTCACTTGATTCTGGTTCTTCCTCCTCGTCATCCTCGTCCGCAGCTTCATCCCGAATGACATCTCCAAGAGCCTTTCTACCGAGAGAACGACGGTTCATTTCCTTTTCACCCTCTCCCAAGTCGAATACATCGTCTTCACCTTGTAAAGCTCGATCGTCGACGTCGAGATCGGCTGGGGCAGTCATATTAAGTCGAAGTTTGAGTTGATCTCGCTGTTTCTTTTCGTTCGACCTCTTCTTGTCTCGCTTCTGTCTTGTCGACTTGGCTTCATGTAGACGTTTGAGCTACATATTAGTAGATTCCCTACCGGGAACGGTGGGGACTGACCTCTTCGGAAATCTGCTCCTCCTCATCCATTGGCTCGACAGTGACGTCCTCCGTTGCTTCCGCCGCTGGGTCCGCCTTGACATCCAGACCAATTTCCAGTCGGATAGCCAGTCTCCACTTCATCAATGCCTTGAAATCTCCTTTACCAAGAACCTTTAGATCTTCACAATTAGCCAAAATCTCTGGCTTCGTATGACGCGACTTGAGCCACCTATCATCAGCTCCTTCCTTCGTTGCAGGATCGGCCACTCACTGCTTCTCCTCATCGGTAGTGAACTCGATCTTGTTCATTGACCCAAGCAAAACAACAGGATCGGCGACCTTGATGAATTCCGTAGCTGAAGCTTTATGAAACAAGGTATAATCCCCGTCGGCATAACCCTCTCTCGCTCTCCTTTTCTTCTCGGGGTGGAATACATTAGCGGTAGCATGTTGATGTGGCGCGGAACCAGCAACGGCTAGTGCTTGGGAGGAATTTGGGTCGTCGGGGTTGAGGGTGATGGATGGAGGTAGTGTAGAGACGTCTTTGAAAACGTGTTTGGCTTCTAGGAATTTTGGGTCGATATGTTTAGGGGCGAGGAACCCTTGACAGACAACGAAAATTTCCGCAGAAACATTACTACTTGTCAGCTTCTGGTCTCATGGATAATTTCACAGAGCATTAACGAGAGAAGAGAGTGATCAGGAATAGAAATGTAAATTATATATCTGCAACGTCGGGAGACGCTTAAGTAAGATAACGCAGTAATTTGTTACTCATCATGTCGGTTTGGTATTGTGGGGTTTGTTGGGAAGATGATGATGTATTTTGACGTACCGCGACGAAGGAGGTTTGGTAGCTTCAACAGTCTTGAACAGCTGCCCAAACACCCACATGAGGGCATTATAATCCTGACTTCTAAACACCTTGGTTACAAACAATCCATCCTTTTTCAAAAACTCGGTAGCCAACTTCAACGATTGCAGCACCAACTCGTTCTGCGTGAAAGCATCTTGAACCCAAGCAGAACCGACATTGGGCGCACCATCGTGCATGACTAGATCGGCTTTCCAATCGTGCATATGAGTCTTGAGTGTTTGTCGACAGTGAGGTGTCGTGATATCGGAAACAAAGGTCGTAACGTGCGGTAGTGCTCGAATTGGATTCAGATCAACACCGATGATCAAAGATCCTTTAGGCATATACCTCTCGGCAACCTGAAGCCAACCTCCTGGAGCTGCACAAAGATCGATGGCGCATTTTGACTTTGATAAGAAATCGTATTTTCGGTTCAAATGAATTAGCTTGCTGTCATGTAAGCGCATTTTTCTCATTTACGGTTGAGACGTACAAAGCTGATCGAGCTCGATATCCCTGTTCTTTGGCAAGTTTATAGAACTTGTCGAGACGACCTTTACCGGTTTTCTTGTCGTGTTTACCCATCTTACAAGAGGGTTTACTGGGTACGAGGTTAGGTTGAACGAGAGTAGTGATCAAGGTGAACGGCAAAAGTTCAGTGGCCAGGCACGATGGAGGTAGATTCGATCTCCGGTACCCATGGTCTTGTAAGTGGAGGGAATGAATACACTGTATGTACCTTGTTACAGATATCGACGCGTCGGGAGAGAGGAAGGGAAGGTAAAATCAAAGTAAAGGAGACAAGTGAAACGTAGTTGTGTGTAGGCGACAACGACATCAACAATCACGGTCATTCTTCCGGCCAAGCGATACAGCTCGATCATCAAGCGACAGATCATCGTTGGGAGGATTTGCGGATCATGAACACGCTTGCGCAATACTGAGCGACATCGACACCCACAACACGACTACGAAATCAACAACCGATAACCCGACAAATACTCGAGGCGTATCAAGACAATGTCCGAGCAATCTACGCCACCCAAAGGCTTACCTTCTTCGCCTTCAATCTTCGCCTACCAGACACGCTTATTACAAAGGACTTCTTCTACTTCCAACAATCCCTCGCCTCATAAGACAGGGTCGACCTCTGGCAGCAATTTCAGCTCTCTTGCTGCAATGGCCAAAGGAAGCTCTCCACCTAGTACACCGATTAGGAGAAATGTAGCTCGGATGATTGCTAATCCGTCCGAGGGGAACGCTGTTGGATTGGGGATAGCAATGGAGAGGCCAGGTGGAGGGCATAGAGCTGGGCGGTCTGTGAATTTGGTCAGAGGATGGGAAGATAAGATATCCAAGTCGAATGACTCTACTGCGAACCCTAGCCCGACGAAAGGATCTGGATCTGTTCATATTCGACAATCAGGCAATAGCATGCCGCCGCCACCTTTACCCACATCCACATCTTCTTCATCCAGTCTCGTATCCGACAGATCTAGTCCGTTCTTGACATCAAGCTCTAGGGCTAGTATCGATACTCCTTCCACTCCTCAATCAGTGACCACTTCCAGGATTCAAAAACGGACGACAGTCACCGGCATGGACGGGTTCGACACCTCCAAGATCCCGGATATCACGGATACCGAATCTACCTACAGACCTCGACCCGCGTCCATCTCTTCCTATACATCTATACTATCGCCCCATTCGACTGGTGATAGCTCCATAGCGAGCTCGAGAAGTCAAGCCACCGAAGACAGGTTGGCAAAAGCAAAGGCAAATGCGTTGAAGAGAAGGGAAGCGAAAGCGGCTGCTTCTGGCCAAGTCGATACGGTCAAAGCTGTAGAGACAATCAAGGCCATCTCGACACCAGCTGCTGAAGTCGCTGAAGCGGTCTTGACTGTCAAATCGATCCCTACCACACCGGTCAAAGGATCTCCATTTGGTAACATCTTTGAAAAGCCGACAGATGATGATCTCACACCCAAGAACTCAGCCCCAGTCCGCAATACCCCGACCTCATCACGGATGTCAGCTCGGAACATCTTTGAACAACCTACTCTTCCCCCGTCTTCGGGGCCATCTTCGACCAGATCAAAGCACATTCCATCTGGTCTATCGCTGGGACAACCTTCTGTTCCTTCAGGTCTCGGTCCGGCCCCTAGTGGGGACAAGTACGGTTCGATTAGTAAAACGGATAGAAGAAGGCTAGGCCGGCATCTACCACGTATAGCTTCTGGAGGAGAGGGTTGGGAGGGCGATGATACCCCAGTACCGAGCGCAGGTCATCCAAGAGTTCCCTCGACTCTAGGTCGACAAGCTCCATCCCCGCCAGAGGAAGAGAATATCCCACCGCCATCTCCCTCCAAACCCGCTTATACGAGCACCTCTGCACCGACCCGACCTAGGCCTGCTGAGATTCTGGCGCCAATCGAGTCGACAAATGTACCTTCAACACCTATCAGTGCGCCTTCGACAGTGAGCAAGCGTAGATCAGCCTATGGCAGTACTGCTAAGCCAGAATTACCTAGTCATGTGGGTGTCAACTCGCCGAGGCCTGAGGTAGCGGGTGAGGAAATGAAGGGATTGATGAGTGCCGTAGGAGCGATGTCTCTCCGGAACGCACCCAAGGACTCGGCAGATGGAGTCACAGGTCAGTTCTCATCATCTCAGCCTTCTCGATCAAGCTGATAATCAGGAATGAGTAATCGTCTACGACTGTCCAAGACTACCTTACCCCCTTCGGCAGCTTCTCGAGCACTAGCACCTACTCCCCTTCCCTCACGCCGATTGATCCAATCAAACTGGATGGATCGACGACGACACGATCTTCACGCCTACGAGTACCTTTGTCACGTCGGAGAAGCTCAACAATGGATTGAAGGGTGTCTTGATGAGGAATTAGGATTTGGAGTAACAGAACTAGAGGATGGATTGGTTGATGGAGTCGTTCTTGCGAAGTTGGCTCAGAGGCTACAAGATGAAGGTGTTGTCAGGAGTATCTACACTGTGTGTCTATGTCTGACCTGCTATATTGGAAGGAGCTGATGGGAAAGGAAGGGAAACATCGGTATAAGCAGACTGAAAATATTAACCATTTCCTCAAATTTATCAGGAGTGTCGGGATGCCCGAGGTTAGCTTCACCTTACTCAGATTCTTCGTGAAGAAGCTCATTGCCAGACGTTCATTTTCGAAACGACAGATTTGTACAACAAGCGGAACGTCCCAAAAGTTATCTTCGGGATCCACGTCTTAAGGTAGGCTGCATGGATGGTCGCTGACGAGACGCTGATCGGTAGTCATTTGCTCGCACGACTCGGTAAGGCAGAGAGGATCGGGAACCTCGTTGGTCAATTCGAGTTTACAGGTACGCCCAGCCTATTCTAGAGAAGCAGAGCTCATCCGTAGATGAACAACTCGCAGCTACTCAGAAAGGCCTTCAAGGCGTTGCTATGCCCAACTTTGGAGATGCCCGGAATACTCTGGCAAAGGAAGCTAGTTGGGAACCAGAAGAACCCGAGGAATCGGAAGATGAACGTAAGCTATCTCGTGTGATCGTAAGCTGAGTATCAGGACGTGATCGAGAACTCCTCGAGTGTGAGCCAAATATCATTCAACTTCAATGTCGACTGCGGGGACGTCTTGCCGCTCAGCGTGTGGCGAGGGTACATGCTCAGCTCGATCTTGCCGGTCCTATCGTTCGACGGCTCCAAGCTCGATCAAGGGGTGCCTTGTGCCGACGAGCTTTGCTCGCAGAACATCAGGAGCGACTGCAATTACACGGCTGGTCTACTTCTCTTCAAGCTGTCGCCAAAGCTCATATCGCTCGACAACGATTCGACGCGCAAGTGCAAGGATTACAGCGGTCCGCTGCTATTGCTATTGGCCTCCAAGCTCAGGTCAGGGGTATGTTGACTAGGGTCCGACAATCGCATGCTCAGAATACGATCGATCAATCAACGAAAGTCTTTGTCCAGGTCCAAGCGGCTTGTCGAGGATGTTTAGCTCGACGACAGAAGAAAGCTGAACGCCAAGTTCTTGCGACTCCTCAGTCGATCTCCAATATAACCTCACTACAAGCTGTCCTCCGAGGTCGCCTTCGACGACAAGTAGCCGCGAAGCAGCAGTCTGTCATTATTGGTCAAACGCCTACGTTCGTTTCGCTCCAATCGCATCTCCGAGGTGCGCTTGTTCGACGACAACAAAGGGCCCATGAACAGAAACTGGACGATGCTACCGATTACATTGTTGCTATACAAGCTACTGCCCGTGGACTCCTGGCTCGTCGACAAAGGCAGTCATTGGTTCAAGCGATCCAACATACTTTCCCTTCCATTTCGGCATTACAAGCCGTCGCTCGAGGTCGACTTGCTATGAAATCACACAAGAGTATGCAGAAAGCATTAAGTAAAGTGGAAGTGGCCGGTTCTGTCGGTGGTCTTCAAGCCTTCTTAAGGACCAAGTTGGCAAAGAAATCTACGACCGAACAAAAGAAACGATTGGAATTCGTTCAACCCGATGTCATTGGTTTCCAGGCTGTCGCCAGGGGTTACTTGGCGAGGCAAGAGTATAGGGAATGGAGAGATTATCTACAAGATCCACATACTCAAGGAGCTTTGGTATTCTTGCAATCGCTCATCCGAGGATTCCTGGCTCGACGACGCCTTTGGATTAGGACAAGTTATCTACATGTCAACGTAGACAAGGTTGTCAAGATTCAAGCACTATGGCGAGGTCGACAAGAACGTCTCACATATTCTCGACTGATTACCGGGCAAGATGTGGATGTCCCTACCGTCCAGAGGTATATGCACTTGTTGGACGATACCGAATCCGATTTCCAAGATCAAATCAGGATCGAATCGATGCGTAAAGAAGTGATGGATTTAGTCCGAACCAATCAAGGTCTAGAGACTGAAGTAAAGGAATTGGATACGAAAATCGCTTTAATTGTCAATAACAAAATGACTTTTGAAGAACTTGCAAAAGCCAAAAGAAGAGCTGGGGCAGCAGCTCAAGAAAGCACGTTTCATCATAATGTCAATAATGACCCTTTTACCACTGGCGCCCATCTTGATCGACAGTCTCAAAGGAAATTGGAATTATATGAACATTTGTTCTTTACTCTCCAGACGAGACCGGAGTATTTGTCGAGGTTGTTGCGAGCTATGAGCAAGGATGAAAACGCGGATAAGGATAGAAAATTGGTGGAGAGCGTTGCTCTGATCTTGTTTGGATATGAACGAAGAGAGGAGTATCTTTTCCACAAGCTCTTACAGGTGTGTCAACTCGACTCGATGGTGTCAGGTTGCATTGACGCTGATGATAGATCTCAATACACGAGGAGATCCTACGTTCCGTATCACTCGAATCACTAACTGATTCCCGATTTGCAATCGTCCCAATCGCCTCTCGGTACATTAAACCCTCTTTGACGGATTACGTCCAACTGGCCCTCGAAAAGAACGTCATGCGGATTGTACAAGCTCCAGAACTCGATCTTTGTACAGATCCCGTCGAACTTTACCATAGGTCAATCAACGCCGAAGAAACTCAGACTGGATTGCCTTCAACCAGGCCTAGGAATTTGGACGCTGATCAGGTATTGCAAACTGATGCCCATGCTCGAGCGGAATACATTCAGCGTAAGCATTGTAAAGCGAGATATGGGTTGGACTAATGGGTAGATCTTCAGGAATTACGTTTCTTGTGTGTAGAGACTGTCAAGGGGCTCGTCAAATCGACGGTCCAACTACCATACACCGTCAAGATGTTAGCCAGAGAAACGTTGCTTGCGTTGAGGGTATGCTCAGCTGCACTTGTTGTTTCATGAAGCTGATTCCAGATCAAATATCCAGACGCATACGACGATGATTTGACCCCCATAATCGCCCGAACAGTTGTCCTACCTTTCATCCTACCCGCCTTAATGTATGTCCCGTTTTCTGAGCTTGGCTGATATATAGTGCCCCCGAATCCTTTGGTATGGTAGATCAACCCATTGGACCAATGGAAAGACGCAATCTCGCGGCAGTTGCCAATCTGTTGACTCATGTCGCGGCACAAGAAGATCCATCATCATTGAAAGATCGATTTGTTAGGGTACCATTGCAGGAGTATATCAAATCGGAGGGACCTGTGTTTAGGGATTGGATCATGGATGGTGAGTTTTCTATTTCCCATCTGTCTCTCTCTCCCTTTTCGCATATCTCTCTCAAGACTTCTCGCTCTCCCAGCATTCACTGCCATTCATCGATGGTTACAAGCTAATATCAGTGGCCGACGTCGAACCTCTCGAAGGTTACTTCCAGGCTCACGCGATGTTGGACTCTACGCTTGAGGCTAAACCGATCTCGATCACCCGGAACGAGATATACGGAATGCTCAGTATCTTGATGAGGCATGTTCCCGTCATCGTGAGTCTCTGTCCTCCTCGCTGTCCTGCTCGACACACTTATGTCAGACAAACAACAAGCCAAAAGACCCCATTACCCCTGTTCTTGAAGAACTCGAGGGTCCTCCTATTGATTACGACAAGAGTAAAACGCTTGTCATGTTGCGATTGGCAAATAGGTTCTCTGATGATAATCGTACTTCTTTTCCTCTGAGCATGATAAGGAGAATGAAACTGACATATAGTCGGAGACCAGGACTCTCTAACGAAAGAAGATTGGGTTCAAGCTAAACGACATGTCTTAGCTGTACTACGTATACAAACAGGTCGAACACTTTACGATGTCCTCGTATCGCGGCCTGAGGAAGTCGATGAGGTGAGGTGGATCGAGGAAGTACATCGTGATATCGCTTTGGAAAATGCCAGAGTGGGAAGGCAAGGATTACCTCCTATCCCTACCGAAGCTGGGTATCAAATTGAGTCTATCAGATCGTGCGTCCCTTTCCCTCTTCGTACATACAAGAGCTGACATTGATACCAGACTACCGTTCCACGAAGTCAAATCCCGTGCCATTGTATACTGTATCAAGCTTGAGAAATCTGGTAAAATCTCTCGAGCCGACAATTACCAAGGTCTCCTAGTCTCGATCGCATCCGATATAAGGCAAAAACACCATTTACGTAAAATGGGTAAACAGAACCTTGCGGCCATGACTCGAGCATGGGAGGATTTGAGTACAAAGAAGGCAACGTTCGATGAACAAGTTACTAGTTATCATGATTATATTGATTCTAGTATGGCTAGTTTACAGCAGAAGGGGTGAGGTTTTATTTCTTCTTGTTCTCCTTCTCCTTCAACTCTTCTTTTACGCCTGGCTTTCATTGGTGGCTGCGTATCGTAATGTGGAGTTTCAGAGGAAAGGAACGGAGCTGACGATGTAGTAAAAAGAAGCCAATGTTTCTATCGAAGCAGTATCGACATCAAAGAGCTCTGGCGAAAGAGGGCAAAGGAGCCAAATTCGGTTCTTATACCTACACCGCCACGGATCTGAATGAGAAGGGTATGTCTCCTTGTGACGATCCAATTTAGTAGCTGACAACGAGGGGTCCTGCTTAAGATACATCAATTCTCCCCTAGGCAGTACGATAAAGTCCAAATCTCAATTTCTTCCAATGAAGTCGGGATCTTCTCTATCGAAATGACCACCCCGACACTATCGACAGAATCAATAATGGGATACGAACAAATTCGGATGGAAGATCTGTTACAGGCTCAATTTGATAATGAGCAGAATCTACTTTTGTTTGAGGGAATGGCGAGTTTTAGTATTAATATGTTGATTCATCAAATTAACAAGAGTGAGTTGTGTTTCACACCATCAAGGGGGATTTGCTGAATATCAGAATTCTATGCTTGAGTCGGTGTATTAGGACGATTCTCTACTTCTTCCATCTATCTTGGGCTGTGTATTCAGACCCTATGTATATTATTATCTTGAGCACATGCATACATATCAGCCATCGTACTCCGCCTCAATCCACTGCAGATCAATCGAGGCCCCACGGCTATGAACGAACCGAGCGTTTCGACTTTCGTTCATTTTAATCAAAAGTTGTCTACTTCTTATTCTTCATTTGGTCACTTATGGTACACATCTCCATATCTTGTGGATAAACAACCTGATCCCAGAGCATGCGCTACTGTATATAATCCTTACTCTTCGCTGAAAGCAAGCTCCTCCCGGAAAGAGTAGTTGAGCAACATGCCTAAAACACCCACTTCCCGCAACGCCCTCCCAATCTCCTATAGTGTTACTCCAACACCCCTCTCCACTCGTACTCCTCCCACCTCAAATCAACCTCAAACTCAGACTCAAGCTCAAGCTCAGACCGAGGGTCAAGTGAAACATCAAACCGCCCAATCCAGCTCGAACAGCTCGAGCTCAAGGCAAATATGGAGAAACATCGAATCTATTCTTCTTACTCAAAGAATCGCCCTGGAGGCTCAATCCGCTAAATTAGCTGAAATATCAGCTTCATTAGAGAAAAAGTTGGATAAGATCCATGAAACTCAAATTCAACCTTATTCAGCGTTTGGGCAGGAACTTGAAGAACTCAAGATGTTAGTGAAGAGTAAGAAGGAAGAGGGTTTTGGGTTTACGGATCAAAGGGAGTGGGAAAAGTTGATGTCGATTGGGTGGATTGCTAATCGGAATCATGGGATTGGACTGGATCGAGCTGTGAAAATTTCTGCGCCTGATCCAGACTCGACGCTAGGGGGCGGAGAGGTGATTCGATTCGAGGATCTTATCGATATAGATCAATTGGAGGACTGCCCAAGTCCATTGAATAGCCCTGCCCGTCATTGCTTTCCGGCGGACAAGATTCATGCTGGACTTCAAACTCACAAGGACCCTACGCCGACCTCGGCCCCGCCCGAGTCAGATCACCTCCTTCACTTCATTGAGGAAAACGATGTGTACGAGTCAAGAAACCACGAGGAAGTCTTCGAACGCTCAAATAGCTCAGCTGGTCCATCAAGGCTTGTTACAGCCACACTTCCCTCCCACGCTATCGATAGTGGCAGCTTGATAGATCCTCCGACTCGACCCCGTTCCGAATCCGAGGTGTCCCTATCATCCGGTATCGAGTCCCTGCCTGATACCCACAACAATAGGTCAAGAGCCGGTTCAGACCTCACTGATGTCTTTACGGGAATCAACACCTACCTTAAGCGACCCAACCGTAAACCTTCATCAGCTTCTCCAGCGCCCACTGCAACGTCTCAACCACCTGAACAACGCCTTCGCCGCCGTACTAAACGACCAATCTATTCTTCCAAATGGCATCCAATGGATAGTACCCGTAAACAATTACGACTAGAGGATGAAGCACAGCAAGCTGCTGATGACGCTAATGAGGAATTGAGGAGCGTTA
>JALPCC010000130.1:0-19454 GCA_026538405.1 Cryptococcus sp. GC_Crypt_2
ACCTGTCGGCAGGTAATGCGGTCGATGGTGGTATTCCTGGATTTAGGCACATGTCACCTTTGAAACCTGTGGATCCCCTTCCCGCCGCCAACGGATCCAACACTTCGCCTGCAACTCGTCAAGCTGAGCTAGAAGCCCAAAGATTCAACATGTTGGAGCATTTACCCTCGCATGGAAGTGCTTCTCAGACACCTGCGTTGGAGACGCCTACCAATGGATCGGCAACGACAACACCTGGTCTCGGTTTAACGAAGGGCGATTACTTTCCTCAACAGCCCCCTGCTCAATCGCAAATATCCTCTTCGTACGTTCCTAGAGCATCGAGGCCGGTCTATGTCCCTCGCGCACAAGGCTCGATCTCTCGTACATCCGAATCTCCCTCGATGGATGAACATCTACCCAGACCTCCTGGTTCGACATCGACTCAATCTCAATCAGCGCCTTTACCACGCATACCATCTGGCTCATCGTCATATGTTCCTCGTCCATCCCCTCTGAGTGATCATGTCCCACTTCCTTCAACGGGGACGAATACGAGTCAGTCAAATCCGTCTTCTTCGGCCACTCAACCTCGTATATCACCTTACCGACCTCCTGCTGCTCTACCCGCTGAGCCTTCTATTCCGCCTCCTGCAGTCAGAGAAGCTCCTCCTCATGCTACATTCAGACCGCCGACTGGACCCAAGGTCCCACCCACGGGACCAAGAACATCGGGTGGCTCTGCTAGTGGAGGCGGTGGATTCGTACCGGCCCGCGATCGGGATAGGGATTGGGAGGCCAGGGAACGGGATAACAGGGAAAGGGAGAATCGAGAAAGAGATAGAGAGAGAGAAACTAGAGAACGAGAATTAGAGCGAGAGAGGGAGTGGCCTAGGGAATCAGTCCCACCAAGAACAACGTTTGGCATCCCTTCTAGAGGACGTCCACCTTTTCCTGTACCGTTCGGTAGGACTCGAGGGCGTGCCAGAGGAATAGGTAGAGGTGGACGGCCAATCTAGAGTTGAAAAGTAATACAAAACCTCTCAATAGGAATAGTTTAATTATATAAGTTGTAATTTTGATCGATATCATGATCACACTCAAAAAGGAAGAATGGGATATATGCATCCAAGTAAAATGTGCGGTGTTAGTCTTCAATTCTTTCACTTTGTCTAATTTCAATATGGGGATACATGTTTAGGTGAATCACCCCATCATGCGTGGCACCGGGTGATTTGGTATAATTACAGATGAGAGGGTATCGGACCGATCTTGGATTGTCGAGGTCACTCGTATGCCTCCTCCGCTGACCGTCTAGCTAGACGCTTGACTTTCTTCTTGTATGCTGAATCATAAGTTTTGCCCATGCACAGTGTATCTACCAGCTTACAGGGGAAGTTCTCCCTAACTTCCTTGGCCGCATCGACATTTGCTGGAGAATTGAGATCGGGGACGTCTGCCGATAAGAGCGAGATGACCGAGATTAGCTATTTCGTCAGTTTACCGATCAAACAGATGAAGAATGGTAACGTACGACAGTCTCGACGGAATGTACTGGAAGCCATCGTTCTCCTGCATCTTCATATCCCCATTCATCATCCCCTGGTGCGTGCTATTAATCGATTAGCTCACGCTGTTCGATTGTCCGGGAAAGCGGCGACTCACCAATATCGATATACAGACTTCGCCCTTCTTATCACTTGTCGAATAAACGTTTGGATGCCACATCTCACTGTCGAAGATCATCTTTGGGGGTTGTAAGGGGTATTCCTATCTGTCAGCTGTCTGCGTAATATGTGTGGCAAGCATGGGATACGAACTTCTGGGAAGATCAGGCGTGCTCTAAGGATTGCTCCTTCGTATAACGTATCCGCGGGTCTGTCATATCGAAGCGTGTTCGATGAGGGTAATGAGGAAGATCGAGCGGGTAGGATATGACGGTATGATCGGACAAGGGACAGAGAAGGAATATGATCAGCTTCTTTTCCTTTCCTCCCCCTTGTCGAGATTTCGGGACATACCCCATGATCACAATCTGCCATTCGAGAATATTATCATCATCCACTAATCCTGCACTGAATCCATCTACGGGGTTCTTCTGTAATTCTAGACATCAGCAAATAGCCCTATCTCATCATGACCCGACAGTCCTCGTTTTCTCCCTCTCCTTCCTTGGCTCCTTTTCCAGTGACTGAATGGGAAAAAAGACTCACCAAGAAGTTGCTTCCTCAGAATCAAGCTCGAGTGACCTGTATTACCCCCATTTGCACCACGAGCTGGAGTACCTGGTTTCGATGTTCCCGGGCGGGACGAGGTGGAGGTCACAGAGGTGTTGGCATTGCTAGTACCATTCGATGCGGGCATTGTGAGACAGATGAAATGGTAAGAGGGGGTTTGAAACGATTAGGCGACGCTGTGATGGGTGTCTCTGGTGAGCTTGAGTCAATGTTGAGTGATCGTATTGATGAGCGAGAAGGATGTTCATGTCGAGGCTAATGATGACACTGACCTGACGCGACTCATGACGTGTATTTCCTCGCCACTCAGTGTCTGTGCGTACAAACTGTAAGCTATGCATCGGGTATTGAGAAAGGTGATTGCCTGTAGCGAGCAGATGCAATGTACAGTAGTGCGCTTGCTGTATGCATGTTCCAGATACCATGCATGATATCTACTAGGCTCACTGTACCACCCAGAAGTATCCAGGGGTGTTTGTGTCGATGTAATTACGGGAATTAACCTTCAATTAGCAAATCTAGGCTCTACCCCATTTTTGGGGAAACTAAAGCATTCGATCACTATTTCACCTTCTACTCTCTCCTCTATATTCATGGTACGATAATAATAGTAGTATAGAACCACCAAGCACCGCCCGTAAGCAGATCATACATAGCATACTGTAGATAGATCCATCCACCCACCTTCTCCACCCAATCATCGTCCCACCATCATAATCACATAAATTCAATTCCCGGTATTAACGCGTCGATACTCGCGCCAAACGCCAAAGCACAGACAAAAAGGAGAGTTTTCAAGTATACAACACTTTTACATTACCTGCATACATAACCACGCATACATCCAGCTTCATCGCTAGAGGGTAGTCCTCGACCCCTTGCATCCCTCGCATTCCAACAAACATATACATACAGCGTTCAACATGCTGCGGACAACGACGCGATCGACCTTACTCTCCCTTTCATCTTTTTGCGCCGCCGCTCCGATCGAGGTCATTACAGCCACCTTCATCCTCGTAACCCTAGCATATTTCCAGCTGCTACACGCTATCAAAGGCTCATCATTCTTCCAATTACCCCAAGCACTTCCTTCCCCTAAACCGGTACATCTTGTACGCCTATCGAATCCATTAGAATTCGATAATTCGCCTTACGCATCACCTTCTCCACCTACTTCGCGGCTGGTCAATTCGTTGACACATTCTGAGAACTGGGCACCACTGCCGATCGGAGAGTTCAGGCGGGTACTAGAAGCAAACGCGCTCGAGGGAGGATATGTGTTTCCCGCTGAAGTTGGGGGAAATACTAATGGAGAAAAAGCGAGTGTGGTCTTGCTCAAGCAGCTTGTACTAGTGAAGGAAGATGGCGAGGGATTCGACGAATGGCTACATTGGCTCATGTACGAGACTGGCCCAGATATCGTTGGTAAACGCACAACATACCAGGACGTCTGCTTTTCGTGTAACGCCTCGATCGAGCCACATCCTCTTCATCCCGCTCAATCGACATTGACCCTATACTTCAAGGCGCCTACTCCAGAGACACATACATTGTCCTACATCAATCATTTGAACAGGCTACCCGCATTCACATCGAGCTCCAACACGACGTTTAGAATTTTGCCTAGTGGAGGAAGCTCTTCTTGGGGTTTCTTGCCTTCGTTGGATGGTGCGGGTCTGTTCGCAGGTCTAGGTGACGCTACTGCAGGCCAAAATGAACGGGAGGAAGAGGAGCTATTGAGTGGATTGAGGAATGTCAGATGGTTTGCATATGCCGGAAGAGCTTTTGTTTCTAGGTTCTACAATCTTGCCAAGGTGAGTTGGAATCCGGGTTACACGGCCGGCAAGCTGATGACCAGAACGCCGATTCTGCGGATATTTTCGTCGTCTTGCTTGGCTACGTCCTCATGCACGGTACTTTCGTCCACCTGTTCATCAACATGCGAAAGATCGGATCCAACTTCTGGCTTCGTAAGTATTTGGTCAATTTTACATGACAAGTGCTGAGAATAAGCCCTCGCCACATTGATCTCGTCGACATTTGCATTCCTCACTTCCCTACTTTGCGCACACCTGCTCAATATTCCCATTGACCCTGTATGCCTATCCGAGGCTCTCCCATTCCTGGTAATCACTGTCGGCTTTGACAAGCCCTTCCGATTGGCTCAAGCTGTATTCGATAATCCCGATATCGCCCCTGTCGCCGTCAGCCCCGATAGTCCAGTTATGGAGGTTCCCGATCTCAATGGTAATCCAGGAGCTAGCGGTCTAGGACTTGATCTCGGAGCTCTGTACAAGGAGTTGGCTCCTCTGGAAAGACTACAAAGGCTCGCCGAGGGCAAAGGTGTCAGATGGGCTGCTCCTGTTGCTGCCAAGCACATTGTGCGGGATGCAGTCAAGCAGGTCGGAGTCAAGATTGTCAGGGATTACGCTATTGAGATTGGTGTCCTCTTGGTCGGTGCCGCGAGTGGAATCGGAGGTTTGAGAGAGTTCTGCTATCTTGGTAAGTATACTGAATTGTCTGTAGAATAGACTGACATTGTAGCCGCACTCATCATGACTGCTGATTGCGTTTTCCTCTTCTCGTTCTACGTCTCTATCCTCAGCGTCATGGTCGAAGTTCACAGGATCAAGCTCGTTCGAGGTACTCCCCGCCGCTCCAAGTCCCGATCGAATCTCCAACGCGAGTCAAGCCAAGTCAGTCTCGACGGAACACGTGAAGGATCACCTACTTCCACTACCTGGCCCAAGGCAGCCGACAAGGCTATCCCCGAGAATCCCGTGGTCCGACTGAAGCTTTTCCTTATTGTTTCATTCCTCGTCCTGCACTTGCTGAATTTCTGTACCACCCTCACGGAACAGACTGCATTACGTCGACATTCGACACATTCCGTCTCGATGCCATCGCCAATGAGGATCGATCCTCGATCGCCTACTCTTGCCCCTATTCTCGAAGCTCTTTATGCCAGTCTGCCCACCAACACCGATCTTGCTATCCAGATCGTCCCTTCTACGAATATTGCCATGTCAATGGACAGCTACTCGAGCTCGCGGATGGCTTCAATCGATCACTTCATGTCTGAATGGACTCAATTAGTCGGTGATCCCGTCTTGTCCAAGTGGATCGTCGTCGCTTTAGGAATCAGTGTCTTGCTCAACGGTTATCTTTTGAAGGGTATTGCATCAAACTCCATCGGTGGGAAAGGTCCAGTGGCAGCGGCTGCCCAAGCTCTAGCCGGCGTCTTCGAAGCTAGTTTATCGCATCAGCCAACCGAGAAACGAGATTGGAGCGGTAGTCTCCAATTGGACAAGAACAAGCTCGCACCCAGAGATATTCAGAAGACCCCTCGAGCCGCTCGATTCGCCGATAGCATTCCACCTACACTTACTCATCCCGCACCTGCCGCTGGTGACCTCACGCCAAAGAATGTCGAAAGGCAAGAACGAGTCAACGGTGATGTCGCCGGCCACGTCGTCGTGCCCGCCGAGCCCAAGATCCCAGTCATTGCTGAGCCCAAGGCTAATGGCCACGGTTCACCGAACGGCAACAGCCCGATGGCATTCGGCAGGAGATCGTTGGAAGAGTGTGCCGAGATATTTGCTGGTGGAGTTGGATCTCACAATCTCTCGGATGAAGAGGTCATCTTGCTTGTTGAAAAGGGAAAGATCGCTCCTTATGCTCTCGAAAAGGCTTTGAAGGACCTGGAAAGAGCTGTCCGTATCCGTCGAGCCGTCATCTCTCGAGTCTCTCTCACGCAAACGCTCGAAGCTTCCGCCCTTCCCATGGCTGATTACGATTACAAGCAGATTATCGGAGCTTGTTGCGAAAATGTCATCGGTTACATGCCCCTACCTGTCGGTATCGCTGGACCGCTAAATATCGATGGTCAATTGATCCACATCCCCATGGCTACTACCGAAGGAACGCTTGTCGCATCGACTTCGCGTGGTTGTAAAGCTCTTAATGCCGGTGGTGGAGTTACGACCGTCTTGACGAAAGACGCCATGACTCGAGGACCTGCTATCGATTTCCCATCTGTCGTCATGGCTTGCGCAGCCCGAATCTGGATCGATTCGCCTGAAGGATTCTCTACCATCAAGGCAACTTTCGATTCGACATCGCGATTCGCGCGACTGCAAACTTTGGAGTGCGCCGTCGCTGGACGAACGCTCTATGTCCGGTTCGCCACTTCCACAGGTGATGCTATGGGTATGAACATGATATCCAAGGGAGTTGAGAAATCACTTGAAACGCTACGAGAGCGATATCCCGAAATGTCCGTTCTAGCCCTGAGTGGAAATTACTGTACCGACAAGAAACCGGCTGCTATCAATTGGATCGAAGGACGAGGAAAGAGTATCGTCGCAGAAGCTGTTGTGCCTGGAAAGGTTGTTCAGAATGTCTTGAAGACTACCGTCAAGGATTTGTGTAATCTAAACATCAAGAAGAATCTGATTGGAAGTGCAATGGCTGGATCTATTGGTGGATTCAATGCACACGCCTCCAACATCCTCACTGTATGTTCCCTTCTTCCTATTATGGAGCTTTGCTGATATATAGGCTGTATACCTTGCCACCGGACAAGATCCCGCTCAGAACGTCGAATCTTCAAACTGTATGACCCTGATGGAACCCACCAACGACGACCAAGATCTTCTGATCACCGTCTCGATGCCTTCGATCGAGGTCGGTACGGTCGGTGGAGGAACTATTCTCGCGCCCCAACGCGCCATGCTCGAGATGCTTGGTGTAGCCGGTGCTCACGCTACCTCGCCCGGTGCCAATGCTCAGCGTCTAGCTCGAATCATCGCTGCCGCCGTCATGGCTGGTGAGCTATCGCTCATGTCGGCTCTTGCTGCTGGACATCTCATTCAAGCACATATGAAGCATAATCGATCAGTCCCAGCTACTCCAGGAGTCATGACTCCGGGTATCCAGCCATTCGCCTTGACGCCCAAGAAGAAGGAGGAGGGATTACCGTCAACGCATGCATATGGACAAGGTCACTCGACAGGATTAAGTGTTCCGCCAAAATTGAATGGCTTCACTGGTCTTCGACCCAATGGCGTTCAGTAGATTGGAGACGAAAAAGTACGATTTATATCTATCTAATTAGGGTTCATCAATCATGTTTGTTCACCATCGAACGTTTTCTGTCAAGTAGTAGTATTATCTCATATATTCCCATATTCAGACATACATTAGGGTTCGGACAGTCTCTCGCATTTTTCGTACACGCATATGAATCAAGTGTAATCATGCATAGTCGTACACACTCTACCACTGAATCACGTCGGCTTCTCCTTCATCCGTATGATCTTGTCCAGGACACTACGGTCGACTCCGCTTCTCGCTTTTTGCCTGAGATTATCTAGGCTCATCCCTACTCCTTCTTTCCATTTCTCTAATTCTTCCCATTCTACATCTAATGCTCTAACTGCATTACTCAGATAATCGAGATCGGCTTCTAGCTGTTTTGCGCCAGAGTTTGATAAACTCCTGATGGAAGGTAATGTGATGGATGACAAGTGCGCGAGAAGGGAGAGCGTAAGTGACGAAATCCAAGTGGATAAGACCGTTTCCGGTGTCATAGCATGTTCATTAGACGCAGTTGGATGTGTTAGGGAAGTTGGGGAAACAAGCTTGTCAGCCCGTGTTCCGGCCTCAATCTCGTTCCTCGCCTCAAACAATAAGGGATCGACAAAGGGTAATGTTTCGATGGAATAGCTGAGACTAGCATCCGAGGCGTATACTTCGAACACCCTCAAGAGGTTCAGTAGCCCTTCACTGACTCTGACGATGATATCGGTCGGACTGAGACTGAATGTTGGAATTGACAATTCGCCCCTTTTGGCGGTCTTGTCTGGAGCCGCCCAGACGGATAGAGTGGGGTATGTGTTGAGTTGCGAGATTATTGGTGCTAAGATGATGGCTTGCAGTCTGCGCTGAGCTGTGCGGGTAAGGGATCCAAGGGCGGTTCGGGCGGACTGGAGGTGATGTCTGGATGTGTTGGATGTCGATGTGAGTGTCTGTAGATCGGAGGAATTGAGAGGTGATTGTTGGAGGAGCGAAATCGCTCCTCGAGTCGTTTGGTCCGGTAACATGGCATCCGGCGCTATGGATGTCGAGACGCCCGTCAAGTATGTGTATAGCGATCCTTCGAAAGTCGACAATCGATCACGAACATCTTTACAAGTCGACAAGACATGCAGACCTGTTTGAAAACTACCCCAATCTTCCGTTGTATAATCCAGCCCATCCAGGTCGAGCTCGTCTCTGCCAGCTTTCTTGCCCGATCCAGCATTATCTGCTTTCTCCAGCAGATCATGCTGCGCGTCCAAGAAACCTTCGAAGAACGTATTGAGAGCATCCACAAGTCCTTTTGCACCAAAGCCGTGAGTGAAGGCGGTACATCGATTTATTGTTTCTTCGGCAGTCGACACGGCAGCAAGCGATAGTTCCGAGAGTAGACGGGCGACATCTCCGGATGAGCGTGATACAGGACCACTGAGGGACGGACTGAAGCGAAGTTGATGTGCAAGGTACTTGCGCTCAAGTGATGGATAGGACATTTGTAGATCGAGGAATGGCTCATATAATGTCGTCTCCCAAACACTAAGCGATGATGTCGTGATTTCCGAGAAGGATGAGGTGGCTCGTGAGAAGCGACGGGAGAGCGATAAACGCCTTGAACGAGGTTTAGGTGTGGGCACTCCGGGACTGATCGCGTCTGGTGATACTGTTCCATTCGCTCCGCTCAGCATACCGCCCTGAGTATTGAAAGCCATCTTGTCCATTATGCTCTGTATCGAGACCCCCAGTTCCTGGGTCGCCTTGTATGCCTTGATGAGTTCGGGTAGTGCTTCTGAGCCATAGAAATCTGCGACAGAACCCAACCGAGATTGTAGAGATGGCGAGAGAGCGTCGAGCGTGGTCTGGATGAAGGTCGCTAGTATCGCAGGCGCGATTTGAGGAGGGAATATCAGGGGTACCTGGGTCTTTTCGTTGTTTATGCTCGATAACAATGAGGTGTAGAAGCGTGGTAAGAAGTACGAATAATTGACAGGTTCAGATTCTCCCACCCTTCCATCTGATTGTAACGCGTCAAGCAGAACAACGTTACCCCACTCATCCAAAATACCTTTACGCCTGGCACCGAAGTAATACCCCTTGAACTCCTGTATCCGATCCATCATCTCGAATATCTCATAGAATCTGCCAATAGCCTCGACATCATTCTTTGCCAGACTATCTTCCAATGCCGCACTCAGTGATGTTTCCAGCTCATTCTGCAGACTGATCAAGAGGGCTTTCCGGGATTCGAATTCGGCGGGTGTATTCTGGAAAACGACCATTGAGCGAGATGCTTCTGCTAACCTGTTTCCAGCTTTCGACCAAGATTGCGATGCGATGAATGATGTTATCTCGCCTTCTAGTGTTGACCAAGATTCCGCTTCTCGTAAAATATCCCTAGCTGATTCCATCCTATTCTTCAATTTATCTAAATGGGTCAATTTCTCCATGGACCTATGTGTCTTGACGTCATCCGACTCCCTTCCTTCTCCTGACGATGATCCTTTCTTCTCGATGTTCGTCTGCCTAGCGACCCGGTCTTGAACAGAATGAAGTGATGATTGTAATGATGATGCAGACTCTCGCATAAACTGCAAGTCATAGCTGAGCCGAGGGACTGTGCGAGATATATCGTGAATGGACTGCTCAAGCGAAGACGAAGTATCTTGCGATAAGAGCGATAAACGTGTAAGAAGTCCATTGAGCTCTTTATCGAGAGAACCTAAACCTGGCTCTGTTGAAGTGGAAGGCGTTTTACTTGATAATAAGCCGTTTAGAAACCCGGGTACATCGGCGTGATGTGCGTCTAGCACGCTCGCCAGTCCCGAAAGTGAAGTGAGTGGATCCAGAACCGTCTTATCTTCAGGCAAAGCCGCTCGACCTGTTGGTGGAGAGGCGAGTTCGACCTCGGGGGTACTGGGAAGAAGAGCGAACATTGTTCCTGCTCAGTGAGCTCCTTACGCCATCAAAGTGCTTCTCCTGTGCTTGTACATCCTCCATGAGCATGACTTACCCTTCTGCCTTGTGTCTGCCGCTCCGGTCCTCTCCTGCTATATTATGTGAGTGATAGTATGAATCAAGCCAAGCAGACCCCCGTACTGCTACAGTATGGCTATCATTCAGGCACGACGAATCCAATCCTCCACCAGACACGTCCACCAAAGCGTGTCACAATTCATAGAGGTGAAAGAGGTACTGGGATCATGGCCACATACACCTCAGTGAGTCGCACGTCACAAAGCATGTACTCTACACAATAAAATGTGACTACGAAGTAACGCTGACGGCGGCCCTGTAGGAGCTTGATGACGCTCTATTACCGGTACCATGGACCGCAAAAGTGGATACCGATTCCAAACCTTTCATGCTTGTACGTCAGCTGACATGATCCTTCGTTCGTCCGAGCTGATGGAGAAAGAAGTATGCCTCTCATCCCTCGAAGCCAGGTTTCGTCGTTCTCCTGACAGACCTCAAGAAAGTCTACTTCGAACCGCTGGCGGGAATTCGGGTTCTAGCTCGTCATCGTGAAGTAGAAGAGAAGTTCGGACAATCTCAATCTCAAAGAGATGGGGGTAGCTCGCTTGATCTGGGGGGTGAGGAGGCTGTCGCGGAGGTACTGGAAGAGGTCGAGGGCTTGATGGGTCAAACGGAGGACGTGGAGATGGAAGTGAAGGCTGGCGATCTGTATGTGAGTTTACGTCGGCTTACAACAATCAGATAGTGGGGCTGATGAGAAAGGATCTGGATGTGACTATCAGATCACCTTTAGGTCACTGGCTATATCACATGACGTGAGTTGGAATTTAGATATAAACAGCTAATGAAAGGGAGATTCGAACCGACTGCCTAGAGATCATCACAAGACATATCATACATCCCCTAGCGCTTTCCATCGCATCTTCTCGTCGGCCAGCAAAGACGACCAATGATCAAATAGTGGAGCTCGTGAGCTCTTCGACAGTCCTAGAAGCCATAAACAAACATTCTCTGCATAGCAAGAAACCCGCTCCGTCATCGAAGACCGCGAAGTCGCCAAATAAAGCTGTCGCGAAGTCGCCGCCCACTGTATCTCAAGAAGAACCACAAGAAAAGGGAGAGGGCCGATCCCGGCTTGTGAGGAGACGACCTGGGACTGAGAGGTCACATGATGCTGGCCCATCGTCGCCCAAACACGCTACCCGCACAAAAAGCCCATCACCAGTAAAGAGACCGGCTACCAACACCCATGCGACTCGGGCAGTGGCGCACGAAGACGATGAAGATGAGTCGATGCCGCCAGAAAACGATGATGAGGATGAAGATCGTCGGTCATCAACGCCCAAGCCGAGTTCCACGCCCAGCCCGCCTCGTTCTGGAAAGAAGGAGCCAGATCCTCAGCCCGAAGACGATAAAGACATGGAAGTCAACAAGTCGCCCACACCACCTCCGCCTTCTGCACCTTCCCAAAAGACCCAGCAGGAGAAAGATGAAGATGAGGAAGAGGCGCTGGCGAAGAAGAGGGAGGAAATGAAACGCAGGATGGGGGCTGGTGGGGGAGGCAGATTGGTCAGGCGGCGTTTTGGCTGATACAGACCCCATGTAACGGATAAGTATGCATGCTTGGCCGGACTCCATCTTCACTATCATCGCATCGTCACTATCGCTACAAATGATATTGGTACGATTTAGAGACCGGCGTACACGGCAATAGCGACGGCGGCAAATCCAGCGCACCCGGTAGAAGCGGTCTTGAGAGCTCCGTTGGGGGACTCGGTAGCCGAAGCAACAGCGCCCGAGACGGTCGAACTGGGATTCTCAACGTCGAAAGCACCAGTAGGTACCGAAGTTGACGAGGATGTTGATGACGATGCCGGAGCTGAGGCGTCGGCTCCGTCCGATCCGACTGATGAAGAAGCGGAAGGGCTGGGTCTAGTCGTTAGCCTCGATGGACGGAAACGGAGAAATCAATACTGACGTGGCTTCCTCATCGTCGTCCTCGTTGGCTGGCATACTCTCTATCTCGAGATCCTCGGGCATCCTGGTTGGCCATCCCATTCCCTCCTCACAATTCTGCTCCGCTGCGAGTTGAGCATGAATTCGTCGTGGCTCAGTCTTACATGTCAGCTTCGCACCTGCTAGATGAGGCTTGACATACCTCACACTCCTCGTAGAAGCACTCGATCAAGTGATTCAGACCTTCTTGGCCGGTACATAGAGTCTGTACCGATCAGCTAACGCTCATTTGGGGGTCCATCGGTGCTCACAATCGGCCATCCCCATCGACCGAAACAGTGGCTGGTACACAAAGGTAGAGGACCTTCGGGAACATCGATGGCTGCACCGCCCTGTCGAATAGCAAGCTTCTGCGGCTGTGCGAGAGCAGCGATGCCGCCAATGGCAAGAAATGCGATCGAGAATCTCATTGTGTCGTGTCTGTGGGTAGGTGGTCAGTACAAAGAAATCGCTTGATACAAATTAAATTGAGGAACAAACACACGACCATCCGATCAATGGATTTGATACCAGCAAATAGCCAGCTCTTGGCTTAGTGTACAGCCTCCGCCCAAGTCTGGGCGAGGGAAGATTTAGTAGAGGACTGACAGAAACCCAAGAAAGCGCGATTATGCTTGGTCCACCAAACAAGCATTTTCATTCACCTTGACATTCGGAGACAAAGGAAGAAGACATGAATAGTACATGCCTGCGTGTCAGGGCGGAGGTCATCGGGCAGGACAGCTTAGGGTCATGTCTGGGTCATGTCTTGGCAAGTCTTGGGATCTTGGGTGGCGGGTAATCTAGCACGTTTCGTGCACCCCTTTGGATGTTGCGAAGGGTTCTGGACTCCTTCGGTCTTGGGGGTGCGAACGACGCGATATGAAGCAAGATTACATCGCGTATGCTATTGGAAGACTGCCTGTTCAAGAGCACAGTCTCGACAAGCTTCACTTGCGGGTCGGTCGCGCTGGCGATCGAGACAGGCGAAGTCGGGCTCATGTGGAAGAAACACAATGAGAATTCACAGGATCATGATATGAATCTACAGGATTACGGTGACACTTAAGGGAGTACAGCGAAATCTGGCGTGAGGACTGAAGTAAGCCTGTGCGGCTCGCCGATGGCACGCGACTAACTGTAAAATGACTTATTGAGCATCTGCCCCCTCGTCCTTCAATTCACAAGATTTCCGTAGCTTCCTTAGATGTCGGGCAAGTCCATGAAGCATAGCTGGTAAGTTAATCGTTCAGGGCAGAAGTAGGACAACTCTCAGTTGACATCTGAGTGAATTACAGCTACTGAGTTCCGCCCGAGAAAACCGTATCCAAGATAGCCGTCTTTCGAGCTTGAAAGATAGTCATGCGACTACCTTTGTTGGTCTACGGCCGGTACTTCCCATCAAAGAGGGTTTATAGGCGCTCATCATCTTACTCACAAAGGTCGCCTGGGAATATGTGATCACACGAGTGGCGAGGCGGCCGGGTCCTGCGGATAGCTTTGCTGTTCTTGGGTACATAAGCTCACTATAGGGAAGGTGCAGGCGGCCTTCATACTTCATTTTGATATCTTCTGATTGCTAAAGACGTCGCCTGACTCACTGTTTTTGTAATTGCAACCAAAATTGTCATGACCCGATCGACACATCCGAGATCAAGAGATCAAGTGACAGCTCAGGGCTCGCTTGGGACGCTGATTCTTGTCTTACCCACCGACGCACTGCCAAACCTCTGGACCGAAGACGTATTTGGTCAGTGGACGACATTTCCACTTGAGAATGGAGGTCGATCGATAGACGCCGCGACAGGACTTATCACTTACGAGACGACTCGCATCCGGGTACGTGCAACACTAGTCCGTGGTACGATGTAGTCAATGCTGATGTCGCAGACTGCTACTGACTTCGGGGATGAGGTGTACATCAACACCATTTCCGGTGCGAAGCCGAGTAGATCGTTGAACCAAACCGAGGAAGCAGTGCTGCCAAATCTGTATTTCAGAGCTCGGGGGATTTACAGGCAGACCTCCAAGTCAGTGTTCTCCGGCGATGCGTCGGAGACAAACTGGGACGCCGAGCACGGTACCGCTTACACGAATGCCTTCTTTACCGCGATGCGAGAGCTCAACCCACATGGAGAATGCAAGCTAGACCAGCCTTGCAAGATGGGAACCGACGCGCCACCTGGCACCTCTTGTCAACCATCTATATCACCACTCGGTAATCTCGCGATCATCCCTCGAATCGTGACAGCCAAGCGACTCGTCCAGACCATTAGAAGCAAAGGGTCGAGCTCGTCCCTGGATCCTGCGTACGACTTCCACGTTATCAGACCCATCGAGGGGTCGGAGCCAATGACCGCTCCTCGAACTGACCACCTGAATGCGAGATCACAAAGTTCAACAGGTAATGTCGCGTCAGGATCGGCTTTACCCGAAGGCATGCTCGTGTTCGGCAGCCCAGACATGGAGCGATTCAGATGATTTCTTGAGGGACGAGTGCAGTTCTGAACGGACATTGGTAAAGATTGATGGGATAGGGTGTATGCCCAGTCAAAGATTGCACACTGGACGTTGATGTGATATAGGAATCAAGGAATACATACAGTCACATGGATACCACTAAGCAATGTCGTGAAAGAAACCTCATCAAGCCTTGGCTTTTCCAGCCTTACTTGCTTTACCCTCCTTGCCCAAGACGCCCTGTTTGGATTTTCTGGCTACACTACCAGATCCAATCGTCGAGCTCTTCTTCTTGTCCTTTCCAGCGGCCTCGGCAGCAGCAGATTTGGTCTTCTGCTTGATTGCCTCCTTTTTAACGGGTTCTGGTGCTGATACAGGCGCTGGTGATTCCTCCATCTCCACATCCTTGCCTTCTTTTGTCTTGACATCGAATCGGCCATCTAGCTTTGCCGAGTAGACGGGTAGGAACACACTATTACTTGTCTTGATTCCGATACTGAGGATGTTGTCCCACTCATCCTGGATCTGAGCGACGACCTGTGGGATGGCCTCTAGCAGGTTCTCGACTGCTTGTGCGGAGGTAGAGGTGGAAGGGGTGGCAATTCGAATAGCGGCAGATGTACCGGTCGTTGGGTTGTAGTAGGTTGACGAGACTGCTCGGGCGAGTTCTGCCTTCAAGTCCTTGCGCTTTAGGTTGACCGAGATGGGAATTCTACGTATCAGTGATTATGAAACTCTCAACGAGCACAAAGACTCACTTCTTGGCCTCAAAGAACATCTTTCCGAGTAGTCCAGGGACCAGCTGGGATATTCTCTCATCGCACAAGAACATTTCGTGATCCCTCATCAATTCCCTCCGAGCTTCAAATGGCTTGAATTTTCCCTTTAGCTTGGCAACTCCAACGACTCGGTTGATAAATTTGACATTGACCTCGGGCGAAGCGAGCAGGTCCTTGTACTCTCTCTGAGGATCTTTGGTGATCAGGCAAACGGAAGTGGCAGGAGGTGGGGGAAGGGCAGGATGAGGTAATTGACTGCTTGTGTTAGCTCATAACACTTAAAAGATGCTCCTCTGTGACATACATTCGAACAGGCATGAGCTTTCTCCTTGTTGTCCCTCTCTTCAAGTTAATCACGAGCCAGACATACTCCTCCTGAGGTAACAACTCGGTCTCCTCCTTCTCTTGTGAAGTTTTAGCATGGTGCGAGTATAGAGCATCGACTGCTTTTGTAGCTTGAGCCTTGGAAAATGATTTGGGAAGAGGAGCAGGCTTAGGCTTCTCTACCTGCTTGTTTGTTGTTGATTTGTTTGCCATTATACAGATGTAGTGTAAGTGTGAGGTTATGTATATAGGTGAGCTAGCGACACTCGAGTAAATCTGTCGCGGTATCCCAACTTTTCCCAGGCACGGTAATCATACAATGCCACGTCACAGCATTGGTATCCGATAAGTAGTGCAGGTTGAATGCATGTCTATTACTGCCTAAGGTAACACATGGCAGATATGGGGTGAGTACCTATTTGAAGTGCGCAGTACAGGGCAGTTCAGCAGAAACTCATCTACTGTCGTGGCAGACCCGACAGGCGGTCAAAGACCTATTTTACTGCTTCTTCTTCGATTCGTCATTCTCGACCCACTGCCCATTCGCATCCTTATGTCTAACTGTGAAGCAGGCGATACCCGTGTGCTCAGTACTAAGTATCAGTACACATGTTCGAATCATCAAGGTCGCGACTTACATCTGCCAGATGACTTCCCGTGCGAATCGGATGTAGTTGAACAAGGCGACAAAGAAGGACATGCAGATGAAGACATTGGCGGCGTATGGGTTTGTCTGAACAAGGGGTGGTCTATACAATCAGCACAACTTCTGAATGAATGAAGTGTAGACGACGACTGACCGGTTGAAGAGGTACTGAGCATTGGCATCGACAGCTCCAAAGAGGGAGTAAACCATCATGCCGTTCCAGTATGGGAAGGGAGATTTGGTGACATGTGATAAGATCAATTGCGAGACCTGGTATGAGAAGCTGTCCATAAGCATCAACCACAGATGTACAGGAGGGAACCTACGCCATGGCCCAGTATCCAAGGAAAGGTAAAAGCCTAGCATCATGGACTAGCTGAACACCTCCCCGTAGCTCAGACTGCAGCCAGAACACCAGGATGGCCGAGTGAAGGAGGAAAGGTAAATAACCCAGTAGAGGGGTCAAGAGGGGTTTACCAGACTTCTTTCGTGTAACTAGGACGTTTGAGTAACTGTATGGTCAGCGGGTCCTCAGTAGACGACTACCTCTTCCCACCTGTTGACGATATTTCCAACTGTACCCATAGCACCAAACATCATGAACGCGACATTGACTCCCAAATGCTCCAATTTCCATCTGAATCCGATACCGTTCAAGACTTTGTCGAAGGCGTACGCTAGTTGATAGCCGTAACCACCAGGAATGAAGCTGACGATGGGCGAATCCCAGAATTGTGGGCCGGTGAAGGCAGTGATGAAGTATATGGCGCAGATCAGAAGGATACCCTCAACTGGGCCTGAGAAGGCCGACAAGTACAAAGTCCCGGTGTGGTATTCTTCCCAACTGCTGGGTTAGTATGTGATGATTTCATTTGAGGTGCATGACTAACGTCGAGGCGTAGAAATTGCAGAGCGAGGCGACCTGGGATGCGACCGTCCACCAGGACCGGTTCAAGTTCAAAGCGTGAGCGGCCAGGACGACTTCGAGCTGCAGATCAGTACTCAGTACCACAGTCAGGGCCTCCTTAATGAACGCACGGAAGTGTTGATGGCATCTCAGTTATCAGCATGATTCAAATCCGGCTAGGAGGCTAGATGAAACAGACATACCACATCCGTGATCAAACATCTCGCCAAGGGCGCTTGCCATTCCAGTCCTTCGAGCTTGCTTGCCATCGATAGCATCCATGCCTTCTGATCAGTCTCCCTCTAGGCTCGCGGATCCCATTTCAAGCTTACTCTGATAAGCGAACAGTCCGAAACCCCAACTAGGACATTAGCACTATACCGCCTCTACGCCCAAGCCGGCTCACCTGAGATAAACCCAGCTGGGCAGTACCTTGCCTTCATATGTCACATCATACACCAACAGAGTAGCGACGTTCGTAAAGACGAAGCATAGTCCGATAAAAGTGATCTACCTATCAGCTTGTGGCTTAAATCCACGTAATCTATATCTACCATATTGGGGGCCAGATTAGTCGGGAAGAGCAGGACCAGCCAGTTCCAGAATGGACCGAGGATGTACCTGCTGACTACTGACTTGTCGGTTCCAGAGTACTTGTACCCATCTAGACCTTTATATTGTGCTTTAGTGATTCTCATCTTGCTCCTGACCAGTAGGCGACGCGGGAATCAAATGGCAAGTGAAATGATTATGATCTCGTCGCAAGGCTGAACGAGTACACTGAATACAATGCAGCCGATATGCAATGTCTACGAGTCGAGAAGGAGTGACTGTCGACCCGTTCCGTGTGTTGGCTGTGAACTGTGATGACGATGGAAAGATGATGGCAGAGTATCGAAATTTCCCAGGAACACGGCGAGTGAGAGTAGTACAAACAACGTTTCTAAGCCACACTTTATTGATTGTCTTTTGTCTCATTTGGGTAGTATACACATCATTCGTCTAGCATGACCCACCAACATGCAGTCACACAAAAGAAAGAGCATGGGATCACGGGTTCATAGGGAAAAAGCATACTATTCACCACTTGAATCGAAAACGGGATCTAGCAAAACTCCCAAATTAAGCTCGAACTCTCTACCACATATAGCGAGCACAGCGCGACTACGAAAGAGAATGAAGGTGAAAAACGAACATTGAATCTACAGCCTCTTGAATCTTGATATCTACACACTATCGATCTACTCGTCATCCTCATCATCGTCCTCGTCGTCGTCGCTATTGATCAGGAAAGCGTCTTTCAGAGCTAGTTTAAGGCTTACACAACGGCAGCGGTCTTGGCCTTCTTAGCAGCGGGAGCCTTGTCTCCGGCATCGTAAGCAGCCTTGGCGTCAGAAGCTCGGACCTTGTCGGCGGTAGCCTTCTTCTCGTATGGCTGATCATCAGTGATTGTGCATAGAGAGCAGAGAGAGACTGCACCTTCTTCTCAGCATCGCTCATCTCCTTCCACTTGGCACCAAGGAGCTTGCCAACTTCACCGAAAGAAGCATCGGGGTTCTCCTCCTTGATTCGCTCCCTGTAGTCCTGGACAAAGAACATGTAGGCGGAGAGGGCTCTGTACATGAGTGAATGTTGTCGTTGACTAAAGATGGGGGACTCACCGCTTGGGCTTTAGGGGGTCCTTCTTGGCCTTGACGGTCCTGGCGGGTTTGCCTTCTTTGGTTGCGGCCTTGGGCATCGTCTGCGGTATCAGTGACTGCGGTGCGAATGTGAGTTGGGCAGGTATGCATGACTGGAAGGGGAGGAAACGGTTGATTAAAGGACGGGAAGATGATTGTCTGAAGAGCAGTCCTGACGGGAGACGCGGCTGAATCTGGCAGGAGATGACGACGAGGGCGATATGCACGCGATGCGGGCCTTCATAGACATCCCTGGACCTAGGAGGTAAAGAGGGTGTGGAAGGAAGTGATAGCAGCGTAGGAAGGAACTTGTTGACATAGAATCCACCATGAGCCATATCGTATGCACATCAACAATGTTTCCCTTCCTTCTTCCATTCAGATAGCGTCCTCCAATCC
>JALPCC010000131.1:0-18679 GCA_026538405.1 Cryptococcus sp. GC_Crypt_2
GTAGAGTGCTGATACTAGACACCCTCCTTTATGCCGGTGCAGGAGCTGCAGTCCTTGGATTAGGATACTACTTCTTTAGCCCATCAGCTCAACAGAAGGTACACAGCGGTATCGGTAAAGCCGAGGGCAAGGTACGTTATTCCGCTCTACACTACCGCTATCGAGGAGGAACGATGATGACAGCTGACATACAGGCAAATAAACTAGCCGGAAAGGCAGAGGGTAAAGCCAATGAACTCGCTGGAAAGGCAAAGGGACAGTACGCAGAGGCTAAGGGAGATGCTAAGGAAGCGCTTGGGGATCTCAAGAAACAATTTAAATGAATAAAGCGAGGTAGTCGTTCGGAGAGTGTAAAGTGACGTACAGACGTGTAGCGGATATGTATGAGTTATCCTGTGCGACCCTGCACATACAAGACAGCGCATACATGACAGCGCGTCATGTATGTGCAGCGTGAATGTCGCAAGGCTGATATGTTACATCGTTACAAGTGATCCTGGTACCTACTTTTTCCGTCTCGAAAACAAGACATATTTTGGTTTTCTTTCCAACTTCCAATTCTACCAACCAACTATTCGTGCCAAGCCAAATGACGACTCTACCCATCCATTGCAAATAACCCATCATCGTCATCATGATCCTCTCTCTTTGATGGTAATGGTACAGTACCCAATGGTGGAGTAGCTTCCGTCTTGACACCACCTGAACCAGACGAAGGTGTAGGTATCTGTTCATCCGGGTTGTAGAGATGTAATCGATTCAAGGCAGTCGCCACACCTCCAGGAAGAGATTTTCCAGGAGCATGTTCGTTAATTGCCCTAGCAGATGGGGAGGAAGGGTGTGGAGTAGGTCGAAGTGGATATGCGAGATTTCCATTCAAGTGTGAATTGTCTTCTTTTGCTGGACTGATTGATGAACTGAATCTTTGTGGAGACATTGGTGATTTCGTTTGAGTCAATAATGATTGTCGAACTCCTACACCACCTTGACCCGGATTCTGACCTTGACCTTGTACTTGTGCTTGACCATGACCATGCTGCGGTTGTCCTTGTCCCTGTCCTGGTAATTCTCCATTAACCCTCCTTCGATCCGCTCCATCATTGCTCCATAATGACTGTAAGAAGTTTGCCGGTCCCAAGTTGGCTCCTGCCGATTGTGCTAGTCTTTCGGTACCATTAACACCCCATTGAGCCGATAGGAAACCAGCTCGAGCAGGTGAAGCGCCATATGAATAAGAATCGTTACTATCCCTCCTACTCAATCTCCTAGCTCTCTCGGCGGGCGTCAAGAGATCATTGAGAGAAGCAGGCAAGAAATCTTCTCCGTGATCCTCTTCATCTTCTTCATCCATGAATACTTCGGTCGATTGACGAGGATGTCTCAAAATAGGTCGTCGAGGTGATAAGGGCTCTTCTGGAGTAGCGGACTGAGCCCAAATATTCCGACCAAGTGCATGGGCGTGGGTTGTATCGGCGAATGAAGCGGAAAGGGGAGCCGTATTTCCACGCTCATTAGGTGGGAGGTGGACATGGGAATAGGAAGAACTAAACATTCCAGAAGAAGCCGAAGTGGGTGGTCGAAGTGGTGAATGCATAGCGACTGTTGCACTTGATTTCAAAGCAAGTGAACCAGGTACACCGGGTGGTCGATTCGAAAAGGAAGCTGATAAGGGAGAAGGTCGACTAGGAGAAGAAGCAAATACTCCCTGGCCAGGTGATCTACCGAATCCAGCTGCGACTCCAGCGGAAGGTGGTCCGAATGGTTCCCTCATTGGGGAAGAGGGGTGTCGTCCGGTAGTAGGAGGTGATTGGATAGACGAAGATAACGCGGATCGAATAGCGACGGGGGAAGCTAATTCTGTATCGGGTGAAGTACCAAGTGGAAGCGTTGGTCGAGATTTACCTTCGGGCGTATTGGTAGTACTACCATTACCTTCACGAGTTTCACGTTGTTGATCCTTTTTATTCTTTCTATCCATAGACATTGGTTCTCCAGGTCGAACATGAGCAAGAGCGCCTACAATTCAGCTATCCTGCATTTCAGTTGGGTCGAAAGGACTCACACTTGTGCCCAAACTTGCAGTTTCCTTTCAAGAACCATTGGCAAATCTCCTTCTTTCCGGCTACTGATCAGCTTGTCGAATCAAAACGAAGCGACTAGCTGACTTACGTTCAGGCATCGAGTGTGAGAACGGACAACTATCACCAGCAGTACAAGCTCCCTGCTTGAAGAAACGACATGGAACATGAGCCAGATTGGCTAGATCTGTCAGCTCCTGGTCTAGATTCAGATACTACTAGCTTACTCTTCTCCTTATCTTCCTTATCCTTCTTATCATCCTTTAAATCCTTGATTGATTTCTTCTCAAATCCCCCAATAGTCTTCCCCGGCCCCTTGGTACCTCCATTACCCGTTGTAGGAGTATTAGAAGGGGACTGTCGCCAATCATTATCGGTAGCTGAAGAGGGTGTGAAACCGATAGACCGAGCTGTGGTTGGTGGTTTCCGAGAAGGTGTAGTAGGAGTAGGAGCAGCTGCGGGTACAGCAGGTGATGGGACTGACATCGCGAGACTCTCTTCTTCGCTGGCTTAGTGTGTATAAGGTATGAACAATCACGAGAAGGGTGTAAGAATTGAGCTCGGGGGAATAGGATAACGCTAATCGGATCCTTTGTCGAAGTGGGGGGTTTTGACTTGACTTGCCTCGAGGCGTATTTTCAGTCCGAGTGTATGAAAGGTAAGGTGTACGTGAGAAAGCTTGTCGTCGTTCGTAGTGATGTGTTTCGATGTGTTGTATGGAGATAGTATGTTAATAATGAGACATGAGGTAGTGATGCCAAGTATGAGATGAGTCGTAGTCGCGTTTAATCGCGTCGTTGGTAATATCGATATCGATATCCGGAATTCTTCTTGTTTCCCCTCGCCGTTCTTCCGTCGTCCGTCGTGAAGAATGGGGCAATTTGTTCTAGATCGAGGGAGTATACTATATGAACACTCAAGAGATCTTTGCTATCGCCACTAGATGCGATTGTGTACAATACTGGAGGCAGATCAACCAGTATACGGGAGTGGGGTAAAGAAGCATCAAAGCTCCGACCATTCCGGAAGGCACGGCCGTGAGTCAATTCACCCGGGCATAGACCATGGACTAGCCCGGGCAACAATGAGAAACATGTACTGCATAAAAGACCCATTGACAGGGGTTGAAAACAGGTACGATTGCTAGAGACATGATTCTCAAACTTCCACCAACCACCTAACAGCATTCCAGCTCCAACTCTCCCCCGGAACAGTTGAATGTTCGACTCCGCATCTTCTTCCGCCTCCCCTATATTTCTCCAAATCCTCTGCAGCTCTCGTCCGTCTCTCCTTCTTCCCACTATCCCCCACCACAGGTCCTACCACAGCCCTCCGCTCCTACCACCTATGTCGACTCGGTCGCAACAGGCGCACCTCTTGGTGCCCTAGGTGCACCTCTAGGCACTCCGCCACCCCTGCCCCTCTGTCCTTGTCCTTGTCCCTGTCCTCCACCTCGTCCTCGTTGGCCTTCACCTCCTGGCCCACTCGCTCGTCCTTGTCCTTGTCCCTGGCCCTGCTGTCGAGGGGTGTTGCTATTGTTACTAGATTGTTGTCGTCGAGAATTGTTGCTGTTGGCAGTATCGGTCGATGCCGTCTGGGATGCGGTCAGAGGCTTGCTCTCGGTAGGCTTGGACTCAACAAGTACAGGAGGCGCCTGTGTCGGTGTTTGAGTCTGTGCTTGTGCTTGCGCTGATGGTGGAGCAGCTCGCGCTTGTTGAGGAGGAGGAGGTGCTCCATTGGATGGTTGAGACGATGGGGCAATTGCCTGTCTAGCTGTAGGAGGCTGGACTGGTCGTCGTGGAGGAGATTCAGGCTCCGCTTCGATCGACCCTGGACTGACATAGAGGACCGGATCGATATCTTGTGGAATGGGGGCGATCTCGGTTCCAAGTTCTTGTTCTATGCGGAACATATTTTGTGCGTCTTCGGCCTAATCATGAGCTCAGTCCAACAGCCAAGGATCAGATCATACAGTAACGAGAGAGATGGCGAGACCGAGATGACCGAATCGACCAGATCGACCGCTAATCATCAGCTGAGCTCTGACAGAATCAGGCGATGAGTAGCTTACATTCGATGAAGATATGACTCGGCGGTCCTTGGGAAATCAAAGTTGATAACCACGTTGACAGCTTGTATATCGATACCTCGTGTCAATAGATCTGAACAGACGAGATTTCGAGTATCACCAGCTCTAAAATCGTGGAAAACTCGGTTTCGATGAGCTTGAAGCATCTTGGCGTGAGAGTAGAAACACGAGTATCCGCAATCTGTGATCTTCTTGGCGAGAAGTTCGACTCGGCTGGTGGAATTACAGAAAATGATGGATTGATTGATTTGTAGCTGTTCATCAGCAAGACTATCGCGACAGCGAAAATCGGCATACCTTGGAGAAGAGGGTGTTGAGACAGTGCACTTTCTGTCGTTCCTCCACATATGCATAGTATTGAGTAACACCTCTCAAGGTGAGTTCATCCATGAGGTTGGCCACGAATGGCTGTACCATGTGTCTATCCTATCCCATCAGCAGTGTCGGAATGACGACCATAGAACTTACTGAAAATGCCTTGACAGTCCAGGGGAAAGTGGCTGAAAACAACATGATCTGCCTCTCTGGCTTGCACAAGCCCAACACCTGCTCAATGACTGGCGTGAATTCCTCACTCAACAACTTGTCTGCCTCATCCATGACGAAAATTCTACAGTTCCTCAGATCCGCAATCCCTTTGGTCCCCAAATCGAGAATACGTCCTGGTGTTCCGACGAGAATATGAACGGCTGAATTCAGACGCATAATGTCGTCTCGTAATGACGTTCCTCCGGTCGTGACCATTACTTGGAGTCCGGGGATATGGGCACCAAGACTTTTAGTGACCTGTGCTGTTTGTAATGCGAGTTCTCGAGTGGGGACTAGAAGGAGAGCTTGGATGTGGTTCTTGGATGTATCCACTCGATTCAGTGTGGGGATAATGAATGATGCGGTCTGATGTTAGCGCTCTCCCTTCGTGTACTTGTTGGTAGGAGAACTCACTTTACCGGTACCATTCTTTGCACGCGCCAGGATATCTTGACCGGCAAGAGAGTAGGGAATTGATGTTTCTTGAATAGGACTAGGCTTTTCAAAGCCAACGGTATAAATACCCATAAGTAATTCTCTACGAAGACCAAAATCTTCGAAAGAGCTGCCTTCCGTGGCAGTGACATCCTGAAGTTCAGCTGTTACAACGTAACAGGGGTGAGGGTTGACATACCTCGGTTTGTGGTCGAGTGTCTTTAGGTGGTGCGGTCAGGCCGACTCGATAGTCGTCCTGGGGAGGTTGGGGCGCTCTAGTGTTGTCAGTATTGGGCATATGGGGACGGTATAGCTCTGGGTCCTGCCAGCGACTCTGCAGCAAACTATCACCACCTGAGCTCATTCCTTTCTCCCGGTACCTTCAGATGCTTCCCACCTGCATCACGCACCAGAACGCGGGTTAATTTCTCCTCCCCCCCCCCACCACGGGCTGAGCCTTGTCCTCCCTTCCCATTGTCGGTCCCGTTCTTGATCCTCCTTCTGGCAGTATGAAGTATGGTCAACTCACCTAGAAGAGGAAGCCATGTTGAGTTGGTGGGGTGGAGGTGGAGGTGGAGGTGTGGGTCTGACTGGCAGATAGATGTGGCTTAATAGTTGATTTGAGTTGGTATGTTGTTGACGGTAGTGTATGCCTGTAGTGAACAAGCCTCTGTTGGTTTGATGTGGCTTGGCTTGGCTGCTTGATTGATGTGTTGTACTGAGGAGTAGAAGAATAGAGGAGGATAACGGGTACTTGAATAGGCAGATCAGAGGGTGAGCGGTGTTAACTTAAACTCCGACTGTACCATCTCTAATGAATCATCAAGTGGCACACTTGTAATTTGTAGATAGATCTTTACCCTGAAAATCAAAAAAGGGGCTGCGACGCGACTACCAGAGTAGTTGATGAAGCCAACATTACAAAGGTTATCATAGCATATTAAGTCATTTCTTTCGCCCGCCTCGACACACTACCAAGTATCACGGCAATATCAAGAAGCTCCTTGTAAGGTCAGACGGATCTCATTGCTTCCAATCTTGCCTGCAGCAGTCGACCATAATTTACCGCCAAGTCCTCTCGACGCGGTAAACAATCATATCAACGTCATAGCCTCCTTTACTGCATCGTCAACAGTCAGAAACACTGGAGAGCGTTCACAGGCTCGAGATGGATCCGGGAGCGCTGTTGAGGAGAAGCAAGAAGGATGCAGCTACCAATGCTGCTGCTCAAGCGGAATTTAACGAGAAGAGGTTAGCATTCTCTGTTATATGAGAGCCAGGCTGATGTAGATCTCTCCAACTAAAATGGCACTCGACATCTCATTCACATCTTGTTCAACGGATCACTTCAATCCGGTATACAGACGAGTCTGGATCGTTGACGCCAAAGAAGGGTTCCTGCCAGGATGGGTGAAATCACAATCAGGCGACCCATCAGACCAAGAGGCAGTAGCGGAAGTCGTTCTCAGTACATCAGGAGAAACAAGGATGGTACCCCTTTACGCACTCTCGCCGATGAATCCACCGCAATTCGATGGAGTAGAGGATATTGCCGACTTGACACATCTGAACGAGGCGAGCGTTATCAACAATCTGAAGATGAGGTATGGAGCCGGCGATATCTATGTGAGTTACTTCCGACTCTCATGAGCCAAGCTGACAATATAGACATACTCTGGGTAAGCTAATCAGCACATTCGTGTGTATGCACTTTGCTGACCATTTAGTCTATTCTTGATATCGCTCAACCCGTACCGCAATCTACCCATCTACACACCTCGAATCGTCGCTCAGTACCGTACCAAGCGCCGTGAAGAGAATCCACCTCATATCTACGCAGTTGCCGAGCGGGCTTGGCAGCAGATTGGAGAAGAGAGGGAATCTCAAAGTATTCTCATCACGTGAGTCGACCGATCCAGGAGACGCTGATAAGTAGCGGTGAATCCGGAGCTGGAAAGACTGAAAATACCAAGAAAGTCATTCAATATCTCGCAGCTATTGCCTCTGCTACTGTTCCCACCGAAGCTGAATCCTCATCGTCCGGTCTACAGCGCTCAAAATCCAATGCACAAGCCCCAGCCCTCGGTCTGCCCCGCTCATCGAGCTATAAGGGCAAAGAGGCAGAAGAGATTGATCTTGCATCCCTCGCTTCTTCCTCTGGTCCAATCGCCTTGGGTTTACTAGAACAACAAATCCTACAAGCGAATCCTGTTCTTGAAGCATTTGGAAATGCTCAGACAATGCGAAATAACAACTCATCTCGATTTGGGAAATTCATAAGGATATTCTTTTCGCATAGTGGAGCTATCGCTGGTGCGAATATCGATTGGTACCTACTCGAAAAGAGTCGAGTGACGGCTAGAGCAGAGGGGGAGAGGAGTTTCCATGTTTTCTATCAGTTGCTCAAGGGAGCTAAAGAAGCTGGATTTAGTAGTAAGCCAAGATTGTCTAATGGGGCTGATGATAGAATCGCTTCTTCTCGAACACGGACCGGATCATTTCGATTTCTTGAAGAAAACGAGATTGAATGTTGATGGAGTGGATGATCTGGCCGAATGGAGGATATTGAAGGTGAATTGACTAGAGACTCCCGCAGGGCCCACCTGACAACCAGGACGCATTGCGCGTAGTTGGTTTCTCGGACTCAGAGCAACTTCAGCTCTTCCGAATACCAGCAGTCATTCTCCACATTGGAAACATCACATTGGCAGGCAATGGCTCCGATCAAGCCTTGATACCCACAGAAGCCCAACCAGCAGTCGAAAAAGTCTGTCATCTGCTCGGAATCGATGTCACCGAGTTCTCGAAAACTGTACTCAGGCCCAAAGTCAGGGCTGGAAGGGAATGGGTCACTCAGGCTAGAACCAAGAAGCAGGCCGAAGATGAACTTGCTGCCCTTTGCAAGTTCATGTATGAGAAGAACTTTGGGTGGATGGTGGATAGGATCAATAAGGCTCTAGACAGACCTAGTCCTAAGTCGTACGTCCTACACCGCGACATCGAGTCGGTACTCATTGATAGCCTATCTATTGGTGTTCTCGATATCGCAGGTTTCGAGATCTTTGGTGCGTCATCTTTACAGTGCATGACATTCGGCTCACGCTCTCAGTCGAGAACAGCTATGAGCAGCTGCTCATCAATTTCACCAATGAAAAATTGGTATGTCTATTCATCACGTCAGAGCTGACGAGCAGCAACAATTCTTCAACTTTCACATGTTCACGCTCGAGCAAGAGGAATATGCGCGGGAAGGTATCGAATGGGATTATGTAAATTTTGGCCTCGACCTTCAACCCACTATTGAGCTCATCGAGAGTTCTCAGCCTGTCGGTATCCTGGCCGTACTGGACGAAGAATGTATCATGCCCAAAGCCAGCGATACGACATTTACGGAGAAGGTGCATCAATACTGGGAACCTCCTAGAGGTCAATCGCCCACTCATCCCGGATGCGCCAAATTCAAGTCTACCCGATTCTCCAAAGGATTTATCGTCAAGCACTATGCTGGAGATGTCGAATACTGTACGACTGGCTGGCTGGAGAAGAACAAGGATCCCATCAACGAACCGCTTGCTCGACTCTTGTCGCAATCCGAAGTCCCCGCTATCGCCTCGTTGTTTACCGAGTACGCCGAGGATGCGGCTTCGACAGGTGTTCACAAGAAGGTGAAGCGTGGTGCATTCCGTACAGTCGGTCAAAGACATAAGGAACAACTCGGGCAACTCATGACTCAACTATCGGCTACACAACCTCATTTTGTTCGTTGCATCGTTCCAAATTCGGAAAAGAAGCCTGGGAGGGTCGAGGTCAATCTCGTTTTGGATCAATTGAGGTGTAATGGTGTACTCGAGGGTATCCGTATTGCCCGACTTGGGTATCCTAATCGTCATTCATTCTCAGAGTTCCGACAACGATACGAAGTTCTTACTCCTGGTGTGATTCCTTCTGGGTACATGGACGGCAGGAAAGCTGCCGAGCGAATCGCAGAAGCGCTCGATCTCGACAAGGATTTCTACAAGATTGGAGCTACCAAGATATTCTTCAAATCTGGTGTTCTTGCCGAACTAGAAGAACGAAGAGACAATCTACTCTCGGATCTGTTTAGGCGATTTCAATCGGCCGCGAGAATGTCGGTGGCTCGACGACGATTCAAGAAATTACTCAACCGTGCTCAAGCGATCCAAAAGATTCAGCACAATGCCCGTATATATCTTCAACTAAGAGATTGGCCATGGTGGTCGCTCTACGTCAAGGTGCGACCGCTCTTGGCCGCGACCAAGACCGACTCGGCCCTCGTCAAGAAACAGGCTGAACTTGCCATGGCAAAAGAACGGGCCGAGAGGGATCAGGAAGAGAAACGGAAATTGGAGGAATTAAAGGCCAATCTCGTGGCTGAAAAGGCTAAAGTCGAACTGGATCTGGAATCGGAACGACAACTTGCACGAGATAAGGATCTTATGCTTGAACGATCCAAAGGTCGTGAAGCTGAATTACTGGAGAAGATTGCTGAACTCGAAGACGATCTCACGACACTTGATGGAGAGCGGGAAGAAGCTGTCACTGCTGCTGAAACTGCTAGACTCGGTCTCGCCAAGCTACAAAATGAAATGGAACAACTCGTCAAGCAGGCTTCTATACTGGAGAAGGAATCTACCGCATGGATAGTTAGGGAAGCTGGGCTACTTTCAGAGACAAAGGATCGAGCTGCTCAATATACAAAGTTGGAAAATGAGCGGACGGAAATGACGAGAGTTGTTGACCAGCTCAAACGGGATTTGGCGCAAAAGGAGGAAGCCATGAAGCGGGCCAAGGATCGGGGGGATATGAATTCCGCAGAACTCGAGAAGAGGTTGCAATTGGAAAAAGGCAAAGCGTGAGTGATCTGCAAGCGGTTAGGCTGATGATAGCAACTCGATCAATGCCCAGATTACCGATTTACAAGACGACCTCCGCAAATCCAAGTCTCAACAGGATGAGCTCAAGGAATCAATCAAGCGACATGAAAGTACTATTGCCGGCAAGCTCAAGGAAATTTCTTCACTCGAAACCCAACGCGCTACCGCTTCGAAAGCTAGAGATGCTCTCGATCAGGAGAAATCCGCAATGGGATTCAAGATTGATGCCCTCAACCAGGAACTTTCGACTCGAGATAAAGAACGTCAAAAGGATACTTCTGCACGACAAAAGTTGGAATCTGAATTGGACGGATTGAGAAAGGTGATGGCTGCCAAATCGTCCGAGGACATCAAGCGACAAGAAGCCGATAAATCCCGTGAAGCGGAAATGACACGATTACGCTCTCAGGTTGAGCAGGTGCAGCAAGATCTAGATGCTCAGCGGAAGAAGGAACAGCAACTTGTCAGTAAAGTTCGGGAAGAGGTCCAGAGCTTGCAACATCGACATCAAGCTACGGATAAGGAACTTAAATCTGCTCGAGCGGAATTGAAGGATAAAGAAGCTTTGCTTGGGCAATTGAGGCAGAGTACTTTCAAGGCTGAGGAAGCGGTTCGGCAGGTGGATGCTGAGTTGACTTCTGTGAAAGCCAAGTTGGCGGCTTCCGAGGATAAGCTGCAGCAAGTTTCTCGATCCAGAGATGTGAGTATCTTATCTGTCGGCTGAACGACTGCTTACGATGCAGGAGCTCGAGACCAGCATGGCCAGGAAGCAGGAAGACTATGACGCACTTGAAGATGCCGTTCTCGACTTTGAGAGTGAAAAGGCGGAATGGGCGGGCCGAATGGAAGCTGTCACGCATCAGCTCACCCAGGAATCTGCCAAGCGACAACACTTTGAAAGACAGCTACATGATCAACAAGTCGAGCTATCACAACTTCGTAATCTCGCTGGTGAAGTTGAACGTGAACTGGCCAAAGCCGAGGGGGATATCAAAACTCGAGATGCCGAAATTGACCTTCTTCGATCAAGAGAAAACAAGACTATCGTCGAACATGTCTATGTCTTGGAGAATGCTAAGAAAATCGCTGAACGAGAGACCGCTAGTCAAATTTCCGAGAACACTCGACTCAATAAGATTCTCAAAGGTCTTGAAGCGACCAAGTTCCGACTCCAGAGCGAACTTGACGATGCCAAGAAACAAGTGTCTGAACTCAAGTCGAATCGAAGTAAACAAGCTCGAGCGGCTCGGGCATCTTTATCGACTGAGGAGAAAGATATGGTACATCTCCTTGAGGATGAGACTAGGGCTAGGCAGGTGGCTGAAGCTCGAGCGGCTGGGCTTGATCGCGATCTACAGGAGTTGAGGAAGAAGATGTCGACTACGCATTTATCGCCCAGTCGACCCTCTGCCGCTGAGATGAAGTATGCTAAGATGGAGGATGAGATCAACCGATTCCATCAGGAACACGAAGCCCTTTTGATTCGCAACAAGCAGCTCGAGGGGGAGCTTTCCGAAATTCGACACCGATCTACGACCAGCGGTACGCCCAATAGGGCAGATCTACTGCGCGGTTTGCAACAATCTCACGATGCACTTGGGAGGGATATGTCGGATCAGTTGCGTCGTCTCGAGACTCCATTGACTCCGTCGAAGAAACAGTCGACTTTGAGGAATGGGGATCAGAATATGGATCCTACGCTGGACTTGCATACTGCAAAGATTGTTAAGACGCTTGAGAGGGAACTGGAGGGATTGAGAAGGCAATTGGAGGTGGAGAGGGGAACCAGGCCAGTGGCTGGCCATTGAGTTGATATTGATTTGGTTACAGGACATTGAGTATGATATGATTTATGATGATGACCGACCGATTGTATAACAGTTTGATGATGATGTACTCCTTGTTCTTGTGCATGCTTTTGTGCATGACATGACATGACATGGCATGACGAATTTCTGACTATGGATGATCGATACAAATTGGGGAACCGGGTTGGCTCCATACGGCCGTCGGGGTTAATCTATTTAGTTGAATCTCAGGGCTTTAATATTAGATCGGCTGATTAACTATTTCTCGGTCATAGGCTAGGTTTAGAAGGGGGGTGACATAGTCGACCCATATAGGCTGACTGCTTTTTTTGGATGCTATCATCTCAATTGTATATCTTGTTGCCACCATGTCAGAAACATCAGTGTCTGCAACACAGACTTCAACATATGATACACCTACAGGAGGGTGGATTGGTAATCCAGCAGGAGGTGGAAAGTTAGTCATCCCCTGCCTTCCATATCTACTTGAACTGATATTTGCAGTACTAAACAATCGACATTATATCTATTCACATTCCTCATCGTCCTAGTGATTCTCGCTATCATCTCTGCCGCTCTGCTATTTAGGGCATATTACATCAAACGCCGATTTCGTAGAAGAATACAAGATGCCATTGCGAATGGACAAGCGCTTCCACCAGATGCACTTGCTGGATTGGGGGTTGTAAGACCAACACCTAAGAAAGGGGAGAAAGATCTTGGACCTATGCCGATCATGTGGGAGGCTACTATGTACAAGGATGAGATTGAGGAGGATGGTAGTAGGAGAGCTAGTATGATTGGTAAAGATATGACGAATATTACTGAAAAGGAGGTTGGGGAGGAAGAGGACGATTGGAGGGATTTTACCGTATGTCTCCCTTCCGCAAATCGGGTCGAAGGTGTATAGCTCATGCGTAGCCCGTCGGGATGATCCATTATCCAACCGGAGAACCAAAGACTTACCCACCCCCACCTCAAGCCCAAGGTCCACCTGTGATGCAAGAACAAATGCCCCGTCGTCAAATGCTTCGATCTCTTTTCAGACCCGACAATTCAGATCCAATAGCCTACATCCGCCAACAAGAGCGCGATAGGCTAAAAGCATTGGATGAAATTAAGCCGCCTCAAATATCTTACGAAGTCCCGGATAAGGGAAGTGAGGTCGTGGTGGGTGTTATGATTGCTTTTCCGAGTCAGGAGGGGGCGGGAAGTGATAAATGGAGTGTTAATAGTTCTGATTTGGATGAGGGACAGCAAGTCCCTGATGTCTGTTTGGGGATAATGGAAGCAACGATAGGTGATCGGAAATCGCGGTAAATGATGGACAGTCAAATTAGAAAGTAGAAGCACGAGGCTAAGGTTAGACAGATCTGCACAATATGGTATGTCTTGTCTATCTTACCGGTCACTTCGACCACTATCATCGGCTGTGAGGGTACGAAAGTTTACCGGCCGTGATTGTAAAAGGCTAATGACCAAATCACAGATCGAGGTCCTGATGAACTGTCGGTAGCGGTAGCAGTAAGACTTTCGTCGTGAAAACTGATCTGGTTCATTAATAGCCAAGCTAGGGGATGTTCTGGTCCGACTGCATTAAGAACACACGAGCGATGATGGCCATCTCTCTGACACGCTATCATAGCCGTCAGGTGATGGTTGGAAATTGGTGACTGGTCTCTGACCCCTCAGAGACAGTACATATCGTGATCAGCTTCAGAAGAGGGATACGTCCTCAAGCACATGCATTAGGTGTAGAACAAGCATTATCGTTACCAAGACCGCACCGGAAAGAACAGCTTTACGGGTTGAATTTGAAGAGAACAGGGGTCTTTCCCTTCTTCCTGCCACCCAGCTGGTACGTCAGTCGCAGCTCAGATTAGGTGAAAGAGTGTAAAGCGGGGATGACGGAAGAGAGCAGAGAGAGCAGAGTGTAGGTGGCAATGAAGAGATAACTGAAAAGTAGAGGGGAGCAGGTGGAGATGAAAGCTGGGACATACCGACAATTGCCCCATTGCGGTCAACACCGGCTTCACATCCGGCGTGAAACCCCTCTTTGGGATTACTGGCTTAATTTCCCTCCTCGTGTCGCCATCCAACCTGGCGTCCCTTCCTAGCCCATTGTTATGATCCAACTCATATTCAGGTTTGACATCCATCCTTGGAGCCTTCAGTCTCGGCTTGATATCTTCATCAAGTGGACTTCTTTCGCGTTTAGCGGGGGTGAGGAGCACTTCGTTTTCCCCTTCTGATTCCGAGTCGCTGATGTAAATGGGTTCCTGGTTGGTCTTTCCGAGAATGCGCTTGGGTGTCTGGTTTGTACGTGGTGTACCAATAACTTTAAGAAGTTGCAAGACAGCTGTTGTACGGTACTGATGCTGTCAACGACATAGATTCATGGGTTGTATGGGACTGACCTTGAAGACGAAACGATGATACGGCTTATTGTCGTCAAAACCCGACCAGATCACAGACCTACTATTCCGGGAAGAGGATGCGTAGGTGGTAGATCCCACACTGCTTGATTAGCAGGCCATCCACCAGATGACGAGACTAGCCACATACCCGATAGCTCCGCTCCACCTGTATAATTAGCCATGATAGGATGAGGAAACTGGATGACTCACTTTTTGTCTTTTTCATTCGCTACACCGAGATCCACCTTGGGCAAGGTGTCTAAATCGCGCTTCTTCCTCTCCTTTGATCCCCCACATCCACACGACTTCTCTCTTATGGTCCCCTTGTACAAGTCGACCTGAATTTCTCCGATGACTGCCAAATCCTCCTTATCGAGTGTGACCTCTTCTTCCTTGTCCGTTGTTTTCTACTCACATGAGCAACCCACAAAGCGATACAGAAGTCTAAGATCACTGACCAGGGTCGTGAATCTCAGATTCCCTCGCATGACCTCTCCACACTCTACGAATTCCATGGCTTTCACAACATAATCCGGATCATGTCTGTAGCGGCATAGCCTATCAATCCGTCTTCCGTCTACCAAGAACTCGAGTGTCCAGTCATTGTCGCAGTGTCGTCGCTTTGCGCTATCGTGAAAAATAATCCCAACTTCGAATTCCTGATATAAGCTCGAGAATTCGACATTTCCAAAGAGCTCACGGCATTCTCCTCCGATTCAAGGTATCCATAGGTCATATGAGGCTTATTTCCAAGCTCCTTCCTTTGGATGATCTCGTGCTCGTCTGATTCGTCAGTCTCTCTGGTCTGTGGCTGAAGTACGATTTGATGACCTACTGAAGCGTTGACCTCCAACGCGTCTCACAAAAGCCTGTGCGTAAGTCAAGTCGGACCACTAGTCTTTCCCATAACATACCTCGATTCCATCACGACTTGGAGAGGATAACATCTTTGACTTGTAGAGTCACTACTTGAATCGAACACAAGAGTATGAAACCAATGCATGGACATTCTGGATAATAGATATACACCAAAAAAACACATTAACTGAAACACGCCCAAGCTTATTCCAGGAACCGTATCTCATATCTCATGACCGGTATCCCGACGACGCGTCAGGCGCCTAATTTGACTGAGTCAAGATCATTCATCGTCACTATCCACCCCCGTGAGATCGACCGCATCCTCCAGTCTAGCCTTGGGCCCTCTATTACGTTGATTGACCAGCCTCAGCTGTCGCTGGACGGATCAGTCATGATCCTCGACCACGACTCTCACACTCACCTCCAACTCCGCCATCCTTCTTTCCAGTCGACTGGTTTCGTCGTCACTTGACCCAACTTCCCCTCGTCTACCTTCTCCATCATCGTCTGAATCAGATCCGTCAATGACGATCGTTCCCGATCTCTTCCTCTTCTTCCCAGTACTGACTATCGGTCCTTCGCTTCCATCACGTCCAACCACCCGCAGTATCTGGAGGGCTACCTTGGTTCTGTACTGAGGTCGTCAGAGATGCTTGATCACGATGAAAGACTCACCTTGAATGAGAAGCTGAAGAACGGCTTTGACGGGTCATTATACGCGAACTCGACTGCCTTCTCCTGCTGAGATGGTTGATATGGGATCTTCCAGCTGACCCTAGAGAGCTCAGTTGGGTACAAGGCTTTCGCTTTGGTCTCCTCTCTCACCCGGTACATCCAATTTGCCTGGATCATTAGCGAGCCTACCATCTGACAAGCCATGGACCGACTTTGCGTGCTTCTCCGCTGCTACGCCCACATCGGCCTTGGCAAGGATAGGTTTCGTCCAAGCAGTCTCTCGAGTATACCGCCCATCGTAAATATCAACCCTTATCTCGCCCAAGCCATTTTTGGTATCTTGATCAAGAGTCACCTCATCATCATTGTCGGTCGAAGCCTGTAGCGTGAGCATGTACTTATTGAATGACGATCAAAAGCTCACCACTTTAGCAAATACCAGGCGACCTTTCACTATCTTTCCGCTCTCCTCGGAATGTAGTTGCGAGCATTCAACACCGATAACGCCAGCTCGATGAGCCAACTGAAGGATAAGTCGCCCATCCACCCGATAGGCAATGATCCAGTCATGTCTCGGATAGGCTCTCTGGAGCACTGTCGTGGCATCTAGGTGGATGGTATACGTCTGGTGACCTTTGGTCATGACTTCCTATCCGAGAAAAATAACTCACATTCCCTTCCTCACTTTGTAGGAAACAACTCGTCGAAAGAGGTAAAGTCTCGATCTGATGCTCCACTTCACTTCAGCACATTTTACCACGGCACAAGAGCCTGACTCACGATACCGCGTGCCGTCTCCACGAGTGATGTATGCCTATGTATCAGCATGATGCGACGGTAAGGCGTAAGAATTGTATACTGACTTCGAATCCTCCTCGAGTCCCCAATGACCTCATCTCGAAGAATCTTTCGACGCTCTCGTCCAGCCTGGACGCTCTGCAGAGAGGCGAATAGTTGTCTCAACTAGGCGGAAGTCAATGTATGATGTAAGAGTCAAGATCACGAAGTACAGAAAGAGCAAGAGTACATATACGATTGATGTGTCGTGAAATGTGTGTGTGTGTGATCTGACAGTATGGTGGTGGCTGACGCAATAGTTACATACGCCGCCAGCGAGACAGATGAACATTCAGTCCTCCGCATCCTCAGTCAAGTCAATGGTCTTAGGCAAAGTCATGCCTCGGGTCCGCCTCAATTTCTCCTCGACTTCCTTCATCTGGCGCTGATGTTGTCAGGAGGGTTCCACCTTGACGACTCACCTTGAGATCCTGCAATCTCGCAGTAAGTAGCACGTCTTGCCCAGGCTTGACATCCACCTCTTGATCATGTGCATCCTCCTCATCCTGTGAGATCTCTTCGCTCTTCCTCTTAAGCGGTCTTGCTCCTCTTTCTTGTCTATCGGGCGACTGCTGATAGGGTCCTTCGATGATGTTCATGAGCTCCAGGACTGGTCTTGTCCGATACTATTGGTCAGCCGCTAATGCCACCGGCTGATTGCTGACATACGTTGAAAATGAATCGATGAAATGGTTTGTCTGTATCGTACACTTCGAAGTCAATCGCCGTCGAAGGGGTGTAAGGTTTTTCGTTGATCGATCTCTTCGTCAGTCATCGTATATACTGCATGCAGACACCGCCTGGCAAGCGAAGTGTAGCTTACCCAACGACGCCACCCAACCTACATGTATCAGTGGCGATCTCTCTCGGTCGTTCAACATTTCACTCACTTTTTCCCTCGCTCACTCGCAACACCCATATCTGATTTCACAGCCTTCCTATTCTCCTCCACATTACCATGCCGCTTGCCTCGATGCAGGTCTATTCGTGTCCGCCCAATCGCCTGCAGATCCTGAGTATCAAGTGTCACTCGATCCTCGTCATCGGTCGTTTTCTGACATTAGCATCGAGCTCACTCGGTCGGCAAACGTACAAGTCTGGTGAAAACAAGCTTTCCTTCCATTAAAGCTCCCTCATCTCCCGAGACCATCGTCGAGATCCGTTGAACGACATATCGCGCACCATGTCTCGACGGAGATAGATAGGCGATTCGACGACCATCAACATGGATGGTGATGGTCAGTTCATCATCTGGGCGAAAGATTGAAGCTTGATTCATGTCGACGCAGATGGTGAAGGTCTATCTATCAATACCGTCCCAGCCTGTGTTATATGCAACTAGGCTTACTGTGTCGTCTTCGCTCTCTAAGAAGCAGCTTGTACTGGGTGGTCTCCCCCCATCTCCTTCTTCATAAGCAAGTCGATATTCCGCTAAGCTATCAGCGGTGGCTCGTCCGAATTCCTCTCACTGAACCTGGTCTTATCGTCACGAAGAATGTAGGCCTGACAGTCAGTCTGGAAACCCATCGGGTTACTGTTGAATGGAACTTGCCAAAAATCCACGTTGATCACCACCTGGCAGCATCCTCAGTCGACCTTGAGCTTAGTAGAGCAGACAGGTGTAGCTTTTACGAGGCAAGTATCGCCTGTGATGCCTCGCTGATGACGTTGATGCAAGATAGTTATCGAGCCTACTCAGGATGACCGACGCAACTTCAGAAAAAAATTAACGCTTGCTCAAGCTCAAACTTTGCCTAGAGAACCACAGGGTTATATGTTGTGTGTGTGTGCTCTTGCTAACACCAGCGTTTCATCATTGAGCCCTTGACAGCTTCGCTCCTACCGACTATGACGATGTGGCCAATAAAACAACTTCCACTTGTTCTCTCTCAGTCCGAATCGTCTCCCGTAAAATCCACCACTTCCACCTTGGCAGGTCCTCTAGCCCTTGGGAGCGCTTCCAACCTCCTTATTTCTCGCTGATGGTCAGCATTTACAAACTTGTCGTGATACACAAAGTGCATTTTCGTGCGCTTGCCTGAGTAAGGCACCTTGT
>JALPCC010000132.1:0-18525 GCA_026538405.1 Cryptococcus sp. GC_Crypt_2
CGTCTACCCACATCAATCATCTCCCTACCGTCTTTCACAGCTACCAGCCCCTGCTTCTTACTATTCTCCCCCTCTCTCCGAACAACCAAGTCATGCCAACAGTCCCTCAGAAACATGATGATTCCAGCTGGCGCTGTAATACTCCACACCCCCTGAACGCCTTCTAGTAACCCTACTGCCGATAATGTAATCAATAGTATAATCACCACAATGAAGAGGACTGTCCCGAATATCCCACCCCATGGATCGACCAGAGAATCTTTGGGATTGACTTTGGGTGGATTAAGTACCCTCGGTATTCTTGATCGGAAAATACCCCATCGTAAGAGAGGAAACAAAACGACCATAGCAGCAACAGTCGGTAAAGCCAACCATGCCGAGTATTGTAAGAACGATATCCCAAAAGCCGAAGTCAAGACTAGATTTGTAGGATTTGACGAAACGAGTAAAGCGGATACAAGGTTGGATGCTTGAAAATGAGTGAATAAATAGGAAGTCTGATTTTCGGGTTGAATGGAAGCGTGTCGTGTGAAATAGACTAGGAAAGGTGTACCTGATAGAATGAGGGGATCGTTACCGATGATTAATCCTGTTAGGGAGAAAAAGGCGTAGAATGCGAGATAGAGGAATGATCCTGATGAACCGGATTTCGTACCGACTAAATGAGCTAAATACTGAAGTACACCAGTACAGTCGAGTGATATTGAGATGTAGGCCTGGCGTTAGCTCCGGATGTCAAGTCGTCAAAATGGCGGTGACCGCGAACGCTCAGGCTAGGGGAAAGATGAGGGATGCGGAACTAAGTCAACTCACGAAAGACAGAAACAGAGTCATGATATCATATGGTCTAACCCCCTCACTACCCACAATCCCATCCCTCACAACCGAACCAGGAATACAAGTCGATGCCAGCAACAGCAAAACACCAATGACAGGTGCGGTTTCAAGCCCAAGTTTGAAGTGAATCCTTCGCCCTTTCTCATCTCCCTTGTCCGAATCGTCACTCCTGTTTGTGGGAGGAATGAAGTGGTTCTTGATTCGAGTCAAGAAGAGAGGTAAAGGTATATATATTGGCCATATCACCAATATATCTATCATCAGCCACTGTCCCTCTCACATACCGCGGTGAGAAGGAAAGACGAACTGATCAAGAAAAAGAAAATCAAGGTGACTATACTTCTAGCGTCTATAGATCGATTTGAACCAGGCAGAACATGTTGTATCGAATCAGCACTAGATCTTCGTGTGAGGGATTTCCAGTGGGCTGAGTCGGGGAGGGAGGATATATGTTCAACAATGTTGGCGAATGAAGACCGGACTGCGGACGACCATGATTCGAATGAAGTTTCCATTATTACTTGATGATGGGATTGCTGAAGCCGACTTAATTGAGAAGACGATTCAGAAACCAGCTCCACTGTGTATATCGTTGGATTCAACCCGACTCAGTGGTCCAACAAAGGATGTATCAGAAAGGATTGGGGTACCATGGTACTGAATGATAATGCGGTGAAGAGAATACACACCAGTTGATTCGTTTATTTCAGGCACGTGCTAAATCAAGATCTTCAAGACTGTAGCAATTAGCTCCCCTACTGTTCGACATAGCTCCCCTGCAGTGTCTGTAGCCTGTGGTGTTACCAGCTCCCTTGCGGTGTTTTGACCAAGGCCTTCCTGTTGAGTTGCGTCACACCCTCTCTGTTGATCAGTTTACTTTCACATAGTCATCCAGTGTACTCATACAGCCGGTGGAGGTGTGCCACGTGGAGGAGGGTGTGAAGAGGGTGTGAAAGCCAACGGCGACAGGAGAGGTTGAGGCCAGGGTGCAACACAACACCACAGGCCTTCGGCAACCCAACATCGCAGGGGAGCTGGCCGAGAGGGGCTACATTTGGACAGAGGAGCTAGTTTGAAAGGCAGGGGAGCTAAATTTCATTTTGCTGCGGTAGTACTAGTCATCCAGTGTATAGCAGAGAGGATGGTAGACATATTTCTCCATAGATCAGATACCTCACAATCTACAAGGGAACTAATGGTAAATGAGAAATAAAGAGTATACGAGATACTCGATTGAAGAACACGGTACTGATACTGATATTTATATATAAAACAGGTAGATAGAGAAATCAGAAAATGAGGAAAGACATTATAACCTCTCACATGTAGTGATTGGTCTTTTTTTTTCGTTATCGACACCTACACCCAAAAAGGTGTATTGTAATGTATTATAGCCCTTCTTCCAAGAAGTCCGAAGGGAACCTAAACAACACCAACTTCCGTATCACCCTCGTCACCTCCGAATTCGGCCAGGTACTGAGTGAAATCAAAGGTCCCATCGAAACCCGAACCGTCAAAATTGAAATCTCCCTCTAGGAAATTCGTATCTGTGAAATCGGTAGAGAAATTTGGATCGGTAACATCTTGCCCTGGTGGAGGATCGATAGTCAATGTAATACCCTCTGCTGAACTCGTCTGTTGATCGTTCTGTGGTTGAGGAGGTGATATTGTTGATCCGGATGGTGGAGAAGGGGTCAGACCGTGAGTCGATGTTGTGGCTGCGTGGTCGGCTATGTGGACTAGTGCGTTACTTGGTGATGGCTGGAGGGATTTAGGAGTGGTATCCTTCTAACACGTTAGCTCTGACCTTTCCTCGCGGTGGTCATGCCGTAGGCAGGGACTTTGAAGACTCACCAGTTCCTCCTTGACCATCTTTGGAGTCGCTTTTCCAACTCCAACCCCAATTCCTACACCAATAGGCTTTGGCGTAGTAGTCCTATTAGCAGGGCTCTGAGGAGGCAACATTGACCCAGATCCAACTCCAATACCCGTTGACCGACTCTGATTCCTCTGCATTTGCTGACTACCATTCAAGACCGATGTTCTAGGCGATGAAGTCGCCGTGGTATTGTTGGTGAGTTGGGCAGGGGACAGGGTTTCGAGGGTCAAAGAATGACTTGGGTTCACTGGCGTTTGAGGTTGAGCGAATGGCGTACTCGATTGTGATTGACTACCGGTACCATTCTGTTGATTCTGCTGTTGTAATTGCATCGAACGCATAGCTTGATCTTGATGTAATTGCTTCTCATATGCTTTCCTAGCTTCCGTCTCTTGTTGACGACGTAATGCGTTAAGCTGATTGTTAGCATGAATCTTCCCCCGTCGTCGTCTCCATGCAATAAGGAAAGGGGGGTATGACTCACCTGAGAATCATTCTGCTGAGCCTGTGCTTGGGCCATCTGCATTTGCTGTTGCTGTTGCTGATGCATCTGCTGAGGCGTAGAGCCGGGTTGAATACCATTCACAGGGAATGGGCTAGGAGCAGCACTGCCAGAATTCTTTCGCATACGTTTTCGTTCAGGCGGTGTGTTCCCATTACGGCTGTTTCCAGAATCACCAGACTGATTGTTAGCCACTTGTCTGCAATAAAGCAGAATGACTTACTCCTGCAGAATTGGGTTGATTCTGCTCTTGATCAGGTCCATTCCCATTTGGTCTGCGTATCAGCCTAGTCATACCAAAAACGGAATAACTGACCGTTTCTGACTCTGACTAACAGTCCTGGAATATACCTGAGCAGCCTGATGCTGAGCCTGAGCCTGTTGTGCCTGCTGAGCAGCTTGAGCCGCATGACTCTGAGCGGTAGCTTGAGCCGATTGTAGGATTTGCTGTTGAATCATTTGTTGTTGATACGCGCTCTGTGCTTGGGCTTGTTGTGCTTGTGCATGAGCTTGCGATTGAGCTGGTGATGGTCCTTGTCCTTGTCCCTGCAGTTGACCATTTGGCATTGGTTGTCCTTGACCTGGTTGTTGACCTTGCTGTGATGGATTCGCCGTCATTTGGATACCGTTGGCGTTCATCATCGCTCGACGTTGATTCTCTTGTAAAGAGACCCGGTAGCTGTGAGTCAAGTGGCGCTGTTTTGTTAGTCATCTGGTTCAAGTGCAATAGCCAATCACTCACCCTCTCTTCCTCAGACATTGAACCGACATCGCGACCTTGCCAGCCAAGTTCTGCAGCGGCAGACGCCATGATTCCCGGATTCACCTGACCTAATCCAAGTCCAGCATACATTTGATTCGTGGCATTCTGCAACTGCTGAGCTTGCATCGCTTGAAGTTGCTGATGATGTTGAATCTCTTGTGGCGTTTGTCCAGGCATACCCTGCCCCTGTTGCCTTGCTGCTTGCATCTGCTGACTTTGTTGAGCTTGGAAATCTGCAAGAGACTGATTGGCTCTTTGATGCATCGCCTGAGCCTGAGCTTGGGCAGCTTGCATTTGTTGTCGTTGAGCATGCTGTTGTGGCGTCATGGGCGGACCATTTTGAGCCGGACTAGGCGCTTGAGGTGGTGGATGCGAAATGTATTGCTGTTGTTGCTGTGGCGTCATTGATCGGATCATTGGATTGGGTTGTTGACCAGGTCCTCCCGGATGTCCCTGTGGTCCATTCATAGGAGGTCGCATTGCCTTTTGATGAGGTGAAGGCATCGCACCAGGTGGAATCTGATGCATCATATGAGGCGATGGAACGATTGGCGAATGTGATGGTCCAGCTTGTGAATTTGGAGGTTGTAATCCCAATTGCTGTTGTTGATACATTTGCGGAGGAGGTCGCTGGGCGGGTGAGGCACCAGGTTGAGATTGATTACCAAATCTCTGTGCTTGGGCTTGGGCTTGAGCCTGAGCCTGAGCTTGAGCTTGTGCTGCAGCCTGCTGTTGAGCCATAATATGCTGTTGTTGAGCATGTTGTTGTTGCTGAGCAGCGAGATGTTGTTGCTGCATCAATTGAGCTTGATGTGCTGGACTCAGACCATTCGGTTGACCTTGATTCGGCGCTTGACCAGGGACTTGACCATTTATGTTGGGACGATACATCATTTGTCCAGCAGCGGGTGAAGGCGATGGGGCGGCGTATGGAGCTTGAGGATGAAATGCAGGCGAGACACCTATCGGAGGTTGTCGTACTCCTTTCAGACGAGTCATGACCTGGCGATCAGCATCAAAGGATGGGATTTGTAGGGGTAGTGTGGCAGAGAAGATGGTGGCTTACCTCTGCAAATACTCCGGCATTACCTGGTCCAGCTCCGCCTTTACCAGTGAATTGTTCCCAGAACGTGCTCCACCATCTGCCATCAGTGATCGTTCTTCCGGCAAAATGTCAGCTTACTCTGTTAATGCGCTACCAGCAATGTTGACGGGAACGTGCTGGTCTCCAATCTGGGCCTCGCTGTGAAACTGCGAGGCAATAGCCGTATAGTTGTTCTTGACCAGGTAGTCGTGTATGAACAGCTTCAAGCTGAAATATCAGTACCCGACTCTGCCTCAAGACAATAGACTTACACGTTGCTGTGCTCGGCGTAATGTCTTTGGACCGCGCTTCCTGCTCTTGGGATCGCAAATCCCTCTGAATCAGGATGTTGACCCGTATGCACTCCTGATAGCCCATTCACGCCCGGTTGAGGTTGTGGATGCAAGATTTGACCCTGTTGTTGCTGCTGTTGCGACTGTTGTTGAGGCTGTTGCATTCCCGGATGAGGATATACCGGATGCTGCTGTGGCGGTCGAACTTGCTGCTGAGGCGGTCTCACTTGCATTGTCGCTGGTGACGGACCTGCCTGTGCTGGATGGGGATACTGACTTGGATGTATCGCCGAGGCGAATCCTTGATGTGCAAGATGTGGTGAAGGTGTAGGATGATGTGGTGATGGCGGTACAGCTCCATTCTGCTGTTGCTGCTGCTGCTGCTGTTGCTGTTGTTGCTGCTGTTGTCGTTGCGCATTTACCATATTCTGCTGGTGCTGTTGTTGCTGTTGTTGCTGCTGTATTCGCTGTTGTTGCTGAATTTGAATTTGAGCAGCTTGTTGTGAAGACATTGGTACGCCGACACCATTCATTTGCATTTGACCTGGACCTTGTCCTTGTTGTTGTTGCTGGGGTATTTGATGCGTAGGTCGAACGGGAGTAGTGGTATATGGTTGCGGATAGCCCTGCTGTAGGCCAGGATGGCCAGATTGTTGCATCTGACTGTATTGCTGATACTGAGGTAAAGAGGGAGATGGCGCAGGATGACTATTTGTCGGTAAAGGTGGCGGATGTGGTACGGCCATGGCCTATAGCGCTGTATGTTAGCGGGTTCATGAAGTGGTGTCAGAGGTGTCACGAGGGGTAGATAGGGAATAATACTCACCAGGACCAGCCGTTTCGCCCTCTAATCCTTGCTCTTCGACCAGAGCTGATGGTATCCAATAATCCACTATTGCGCTATCCAATGGGCCAACACCGTGGTACGCGTAGATTGACAAGATGACAAGCGGAAACACGTCAAGCGATAGATGTGATCGACAAAGTCCACCAAATACGTAAAGGTATTCAGTGTGGATAATGAACCGGAACGGTTGATTTGATGAAAGGAGGCTAGAATGACGATATGGCGCAAGGCTTGATCCGACCTGTGATTATGATCAAGATAAGATATATGGTCTGTTGATGTTTATAATACCGCCGTCTGACATGTAGAGATTTGATCAAATCTAATCCGAGACACGGGGCCTAGATGGGTAAAGGTCGTGATGGGTTCTGGCTTTTCGTGTTCGTGTGTGCCTCGAAACCAAAGGAATAGCGACCGAGCGAGCTGTCCAATTTGATACAGATGTAGTGAGACAGGCGACGATGACTGCGATTTCGAGATAGAGAATGGGTAGATAGATAGTGGAATATCGAATTTAGTCGGAATCTGACCAGGGCGCGACGGCTGCCTCCTTATCCCCTATCCAAGCTCAATCTCGTCTCGCGACAAATTCTTCGAATGATCCAGATAGTCCGATCCACTCCCTACGTCCGTACAGACCAGAGTAACAAGAACGCCAGACCAGCAGACGCGTAGATGTATATGTATCGAAATTGGGATACAGCTGTCCGAGCGCTTTAGGCTTGAGAAGATTATCGGAGCTAGGCGGGGCTTGATTATTGTTGGCGTTGTTTCAGGATTTTGAGCTATGCAATAATTCGGCAGAGCAAGAACTGTAGTACGAAGAACAGTCGGTAGGGGTAGTGACCAGACAAGTACAGGTACTGTAGAGGTGTACAATAGAGTGCCAGTCGTACACTGGTGGTGGTAGAGTAGGTAGAGATTGACCGTGAACAAGCCTAAAAGGACCCTGAACTCCGAAAAGGATTCATACTCTTATTCACCGAATACGGTTTGTTCCACTTGCTCATCTCACATGGACATTTGGGCAGTCATGCATGCATTCAAGTCCATCTACACTCCAAAGTATCTACACACCGAGTATGTATGACTTACCTAGAGCACTGGAGCTGTCTGTATTGTGAATATCACCCAAAGAATCCCTCCTCATTGTGCCACATGGGCTAGGATAGCTAGGATAGCTTGCCTTCTGGAATCCTCAGGGAAACGATCTGCGTCTTAGCTTCCGGTCAGATGGCTAAGTCACTGTACTCTACACTTCATCCTAGCTATATTAGACAGCAATCACATCTACATACAAAACTATCACGATGAACTTGATGTTAGTGCACATGCGTCAATCCTCATGAGTGGCACGCCACCACGTCACAGGCTGGTTTTGGAGAGCATAAGGGCAAACCACAGACACGAATGGTTCATCTTCGGGTAAATCCGCACAAAAATGCCGTTTTCGGTAGGTGGCTGTGGAGTTCGGTTCAATCATATGTCTGGGGATCTCTCGTTGTATGAAATGGACATGTACCGGCGGTCAGTGCGGCAGTGCCGCCATGCATGAGTGTCAGCAGGATGCATGGCCTTGCACAGGTAGATCAGCGTATAAGTGTAGCGGTGAGGGGGGGGAGGTGGTCTAATCCCCGGGCCTGACCCCATTCAGACCAGGAAGCGGGGGAAAAGCTCCCTCAGCGTTGACGTGACAGCCATCCCGTGTCCGTCGAAGGTGACACGGAGCCGCTCGATCCGGATTGAGGGCGTGGGATATCGTTCACTGTAACAGATCCGCCGTTGTCAAATTGATCAGTAATAACACAAACTTCCCAGATCCAGATTTCCCGCAGTGTCAAGCCAATTCATGAAGAAGCCCGATTCCTATTCCATTTCCGTTCATTCTAAAGTAGAGTGATCTACTTGGCCAAAGCAGCTTGAAGACCCTCGAAAACTTCAACCTCAACCCTAGCTTCTGCCTTTTCTGCCTCTGATGCTGAGGATGAGAGGACTTTTAGCGCGTCGGATAGACCAGATCGAATACCCTGTTGGTCGAATGCATACGATCGGGCGAGATGAGCGAGTACGACATTCGATGCGAGGGAGAGGCGAGCGGAACGAGTATGAAGTCGTGAGCGAGGGAACGAATGAGAGAAAGACGGGAACGAGTATTGGGGAAAGAACGAGAGCTGTGTTTAGCTGTATCCTTTCATAGTCCACGGATGACTGACCTCTGCGGAGAACTTGTCCAATGGGTAAGCATCGACGGCGTTGATAGTAAGAGTGTTGTTTCCGTGAACGGTAGCGAATCCGGCAGAGACTGAATATCAGCTAAACTCCGCGCCAACTCTCCCTCCAGGCCTGGGGATATGAGGCAGATACATGAAAGCCGCATCGCGCAATACATGCCGCCATCGCCATTCCTCCCGAGAACCAATTTCTTCCCCTAAATCAAGCTGATGGAATTAGACTCACTGAACCACTTCTTGGACTGAGATCCAGCATCCTCAATGACCTCGACGACACCAGCTTTCAAAGCTTCAACGGAAGGAACGTGGTTGGCGAGAATACCCATGTCACCGGTAGCAGCAGGGATGTTGACCTGGGTGACACCCTGAGACGAGTATAGGGACTGTATGTCAGCGTCTCTCCTTCTCTTGGTCCCGTTGACAATGTCTTCCTTCACTCCGCCGTCCTCTGCTGCCTTCCGTGCTTCGATGCATTCATCCATCTGTTTACTGCCTCGTCTGTCCTTTTGTACTATCACCAGCCGAAGCAAAATACGACCTCACTTACAGAGTGGGGCAGAACGAGAGAAAGCTTTAGACGATCATCTGCGATATCTGCGTAACCCCTTCGAGCGACCATAACTCGGGGAAGAGCGAATGCTCGAGGAGCAGCCCGTAGGGTAGAAGCGACTCGGAAAGCGGACATTTTCTGCAATCTCAGCGAACGCAACTGGGAATACGCTAAGCTGAACCTACAAGTATGTATAGGAGGTTGATACAAGCACAGAGGGCTAGCTATCCGCAAAGTCCCGAAAATGAGTTTGAGTGTGGCACTTGAATGACGTGGTATTCTCACATTAGGGTGAGGTGGAGGTGGTTGAGATTTTGAAGTTACAACCTATCTATACTACAGGCGTATACTGCAATAACAGAGGCAAGATGGGACGAACGGCAAATGGAGGAGGTGGACGCGCTCCCTTCTCATCAGCTACAGCAGTCAAGAAATCTAAACCGACACGAGCGAATCGATCTTCCAAATCCGATCCAGCAAATGCGTACACTTATATCCCAGCTTTACCCAAACGCCACAGAACTTCTGAACAGCAAAACTCATTGACCTATGAAGAGACCAAAGCTGGTCCTTCCTCTCCTCGTCGCAAGTCCAAAAATGTAGAGGAAGATGAAGAAGAGGATGATGAGGAAAATGAAATGGAAGAGAGAATCAGGAAATTACAAAAGATGATTGCTTCTGATGCCCCGGGGGAGATTGACGAGGATAGTGAAGAGAGTGAAGTTGATAGTGATGATGCTTGGGGTAGTGAGGGGAGTGATGAAGAGAGATGGGGTGATGTGTTTAGGGATTTGCAGAAGGGAAAAGCGAAGAAGGGGAAAGCAAAGGGCAAAGATGTGATTCTAAAGGTGTGTAGATTGATCAGATGGCGATTGGAGAAAAGTCGCTGACGAGAAGCCCGCGAAGCTCATGACGATCGATCTGGACGAGACGGATGACGAAGCTCCGGCTCCAGTCAAGAAGGGCAAGGCTAAGGTCGCCGTCGACGAGGAAGAGGAAGATGAGGAGGAGGAGAGCGAAGACGAATTCGCTGCGGACAGAGAGGAACTAGGGTCCGATGAGGGGTCAGAAGAGGAGGAAGATGACGACGAAGAGGAAGACGAGGAAGACGAGGAGGAAGATGAAGAAGAAGGCAGCGAGGCAGAACTCCCCTCCGACTTGTCCGACGACGAAGGACCCGATACGCTCGAGGGTCTCGATTCATTCGTGGACGAGCTTGATGCTGCTGATCGCAAGAAGCGAGAGATCAAGGCCGTCAAGGCAGAGGTTGGCAAGACAAAAAGACGTGTATTACCCGTTTCTTCAGGTCCTCAGGCGTCAAGTGAGTTTCGATGAGTTTCTCGTGTACTGAAGAGCTGATAACAGATGGCAAACTCGATCTATCCACCCTGATTGCATCACATCCTTCGCTGTCCGGCGCATCCGGTCTATTACCTTCCAAAGCCGACAACAAAACTTCCTCGTCAATACTCAAACAAGGAGTTTTACCCGCTCCATTACCTACAATCGTACAAGATCGACTAGATCGAGAAGCAGCATATGATAAAACGAAAGAAGAAGGTCAAAAATGGTCGGCGGCGATGAAACGAATTAAAGAAGCTGAACATCTTCAATTCCCATTACAGTCAAAAGAGAGGGGTGGAGTGAAATCTTCTGGAGAAGTTATTGGGAGTTTCAAAGCTCAGAATCAATTCGAAGATGCCATCACTTCTTTACTTAAAAGTGCGAATCTTACCGAATCGGCAGTAACGAAAAGGGAAGATGAAGAATTACAAGGTCAGGAATTGACCTTGGAGGAAATTAAAGCTCGACGTGAAAAATTGGCATATCAACGTGAACTCATGTTTCGTGCTGAAAGTAAGGCTAAGAGAATATCGAAAATCAAATCGAAAACATATAGGAAATTGGCTAGGAAGAGAGCGGCAAAAGAAGGAGGTGGAGATATTGATTTGGATGATTTAGAAAAGATTGATCCAGAAGCTGCAGCGCATCAACGAGAGAAATTGGAAAGGGATAGAGCAAGGGAAAGAGCTACGCTCAGACATGGTGCAAAATCAGGTAGATGGGCACGTGATCAAACACAAGGAGGAGAAGGTGAGATGGAGGATCGTAGAAGGGCAAGGGAAGAAATGTTGGATATCAAGGAAAAACTCTCACGAAAGATTCAAGGAAAAGATGAAGGTGATTCATCCGATTCTGAATCTGACGATAACGACGATGAAGATGATGAGGATGTTATTCGGGAGAAAGCATTCAATCAATTATCAGCTCTCGACAAACCCGTAGAAAACAAGGGTAAAAAGGGATTAATGGATATGGCATTCATGAAAAAGGCTCAGGATCGAGAAATGAAAAAAGTTGCAGAAGAGGAAAAACAGGCTAGGATGGATATTGAGAATTATGGCAATGCTTCTGATTCCGACAATGATAGTGACGATGGATCTGAGAAGGAAGCAATAATGGAGAAAGTTGGTGGGAATGAAGGAAGAATGGTGTTCGCTCCAACCAAGGTATGTTACCACCTCGCTCCCTTCCCATTCCATGAGATAAAGCTCATATTAGCCCAACGCTCAGGGTGAGTCTCCGGCTCAAGCTCCACCGGTGGTTCAAGAGAAACAAAATCCCGCCCAGATTCAACCTCAACCATTCAAATCAGCCTTATCAGCTCCAGAATCTGAATCAAATCCATGGCTAACTCCTTCAACAAGTGGGGCAGGTCCCTCTCGAAAGAAGAATACTACTGTCGCAACAGACAAGGCCTCGAGACAATTAGCAAAATCAGCACAAGCTAGAGAAGCTGTTTTGGAAGATGAACGTGTGGATATTGCTTTAGATGCTCCTGTCGTTCCACAGGTGAGGAAGAGGAAGGTGGATGTTGGTGACGATGAGGAGGAGGAGGAGGAGGATGGAATGTTACCTAATGGATTGAAGGGATTCAAACAGAGGGATCTGGTTGCAGAGGCGTTTGCAGGTGATGATGTTGTTCAAGTGAGCTTTTCGTTTCGTTTTCTTTCTTACACGCTTTGTTTTTCCCTTGCGGTATATGTCGTTGTTCCGTTCTTGCTGATACTTCCCTGTCGAGCTAAGAAGCTGATACAACAGGACTTTGTGGCTGAAAAAGCTAGACAAGTCGAAGCAGATGCTCCCACGACTCAAAACACAGCTCTTCCAGGATGGGTAGGTTCTCTCTCTTGGTCTTGCTCACCTCACTACGTCTTGCATCCCCTGCCATTTAGTGGAATGTCCGTCCCAAATCAGTGAAGGAGTGATATCCATCACATCTCGCTTCTACTCTATCCTTCTATCGTTCTTAGGTCTAGAACTAGGACTCGGCACGCCTCACCTTCGTCCTCCGTCCTCCGCCTTTCCATCACATACCATCTTCTCCCAACCGGACTTAAGCTGATAACCAGAACTCTTGGGGAGGTAGAGGAACCAATAAAAACAAGAAATCAAAGAAAAATCCTAAATTCCTAATCCGAACAGCAGGAATCGAACCAGCCCTTCGAAAAGATTTCCAAAATTCAAATGTCATAATCACGGAAAAGAAAGATAAAAAAGCATCTCAATTCCAAGTCAAAGATTTACCTTATCCATATACTTCTATTGAACAATATGAGGCTAGATTCAAGACACCTTTGGGTAGTGAGTGGAATTCAAGGGGTGTTCATCAGAAAGAAACTATGCCTAGGGTTGTTAAGAAGGTACGTTTTTGGTTATTCTTTCTCACTTCCTTCACTCCTTATCGTGCCGCTTCGATTTTTGGCATTTGATTCAGGTTGGGATGGCGGACGGGGCTGATATATAGCCCGGCGCGATTATCGAGCCTGTCCGAAGATTGTTCTAGATGTTTCGTATTCCTCCTTGCATAAGGGTAATCAGTATTGCTTGCTTCGCATATTATATCACGTAGAATGTTGTATCATACCCTCATCATGCATTTTGTGACATTCTGGTATCGCATCAGCACTTCTCGTAGCGTTCATATACATACGCATATATGAGTATGAGTACAGTATGTAGAGTGGGGGAAAGAGTTGAATCGACGAGATAACCCAATCGGGTAATCCCAATACTCACTTCCGAACGACCAAGCCCACCTCATCCCGTCCATTTCCATCATATCACTGAACTGAACAAAGTCTACCTACAATGTCAATCCCAAGAGTAAGTACCCTCTACTCCGCTTCACCGATCTGTCGCTTGACAGTGGAGCAAAGTAGCAGTAAAGGAAAGCGCTAACGCATCAGGCATCGTACGACCCTAGAAGAGTATTTAGGTTTGATATACCTAAATTCGAAGTCGGACCTAGGACAAGATCTATAGGGACATATCTCTCTGGAGGACTAGTAGGTCGCTCAACTCGCCATCATCTTCGTAGAATCGAACAGGGAGAAAAGTGATCAGAGAAGAGAGGATGGAGATATTGAGGGGAAGGTACACCTGAAAAGAGCTGATTTCAGTTTGCATTATCCTATTTCCTCTTGTTCGACGCAGCGACTCTTTCTTCTCATGCTAAACCCCCACCTGATGCTCCTTATGATGTGGTCCCGGTACATATGAGTTTTGTGGATTGGGTACCTGCTATTTGTTCTACCCGTACGTTCCTTCTCCCTTTGTCCGTTGATCTTTGGACTCCCCTTCGTCGTTTTTCAAATAGTCGCCTCAATCCGCCTGGTCCACCCTATCGCTTTATGTGAAGATATTACATAGCTCAAAGACTCTACTCGATCACTTTCCAAACTCCGCCCGTTTACTACCCCACGCTCCGCTCTGTTCACCCTATGGCGCTATCATTCAGGTCTCGTGAGGTTACATGCGCTGACCAACAGTCGGATTCTTAGTAGTCTCGCTATTAGATAAATCCCACTTACACTCCGCATTCTCAGGTGATGCATGGGGATCAGAAGGTCCTGCTGCTTGGAGAGCACGTGTGATTTTGTTTATCGGAGTCGCATTGATGGCTGGTGGTTTGGCTGGAAGCTTGGTACGTTTCTTCTTGTTTCTTCTGTCTTTCTCTATCTTCTCTCATTGCCCTAAGCTCTATTGCTTCCTCCTTCCTATCCTCGCTCCTCATCTATGTATGCAGTACCCTCGGCTATCTTTTCAATATTAGCCACCTCGACTATCCCTTCGCCCTCCGCTTACCCCTTCCGAACTTCCCTCCTCTATATTTCGCAGAAAGACCAAGCTGACATACAGACGGTCTTGATCCTTAAATACATTATACCCGAATACACAGGATACCTCTACTACGGTGGGGCGAATGTAGCAATGAATGGTGGAATCATGATTTCGTATGTCCCCTTCTTATCCCTTCCACTGCTTCCCTTCATCCTTTCACCTCATACTTCCATCTGCACATTGATGAGCACTGCTAAATTCCTAGAGCGATGATTCTTTGGGTTTCGCAGTCTGGTGGCGATGAATACGAGTATCAATTGACTGTTTGATTGTAGAGTTCTAAATATGGCGGGGGGAGGTGTGAACGTAGATGTCATGCAGATCACTGAACGTTGCTTCGTGGTTGTTGGTTGAGATGTGTTACTTCATGACTCTTCAGGCAAGCTGACTTGTACTAGCCTCAGGCCGTGGACAAGCAGGACTGCTACGTTGAGCCCAAATCGTCGATAAACAGGACTGTCACGAGGAGAAACAAGGGTAGATACAAGCTACGGCGTCTAGCAGTATAGGAGCACTTTACCAGTATCCATGGTTTGAAAATGATCTCGCATCCAACATTCACACCGGAAACCCATGCTGGAAGCCCAAACACCACAGCTCAAACAATAGGAGACAGGCCAATGCATATTCGAAAACAGCCGGCTAAAAGTAAGAACTAATCAAATCGAAAACAACTCCTCCAAGCTACAAATATAATAAGGACAGGATAGGGTAGGATAAGATTTAAGCAATCTAAGATCGCTCTCCTCGGAGTCGTCGAGCGAGTTGAAGATCCTTGGGCTGGATGGTAACTCGCTTGGCGTGGATAGCGGCCAAGTTGGTGTCTTCAAACAAGGAAACGAGGTAAGCCTCGGATGCTTCTTGTAGAGCGGCAACGGCAGAAGATTGGAATCGGAGATCAGTCTTGAAGTCCTGAGCGATTTCTCGAACTAGTCGTTGGAAAGGTAGCTTTCGGATGAGGAGCTCGGTAGATCTGGTGAGTTAGCAGGAGTTCAACGATGTGATCACCGGTTAGATGACCCAGTGAACAAGAGACTCACTTCTGGTATCGCCTGATCTCTCGTAGGGCAACGGTACCGGGCCTGTACCTGTGGGGCTTCTTGACACCACCGGTAGCGGCACCAGCAGTCTTGTTGGAGGTCTTTCGGGCAGCCTTGGTGGCGACTGTTTGGTTAGTCGAGTGATAATATGCGAGGGTAGAGATGGACATACGCTGCTTTCGGGGAGCCTTTCCTCCGGTGGACTTTCGTGCGGTTTGCTTAGTTCGAGCCATTGTACTAGTTGTCAGCTATGTTGGCTTTAGGGGGGGTTGAATGACAATCGATTGGTAGGTAACAACGCGGGTGACGATCAGATCGCGTGGAGGTAGAGGGGTGGAGAGGGATCATCGAGGAAGACTTACAAGATATGGGTTAGGTATTGCTAACAAAAGGTAGTAATGAATAGATAGAAGTATTGGATAAGGAGAAAAGACAAGTAACAGATAGATGTATGGTTATAAAGTAGATACGATACGATGTTGTGTTTGTGATCAGTAAACCTCCACAGGAACGGTTCAGTTGTGAATAATAGTGACCCTGAGAGTTGAAAGGGGGATCAACTCGGGATTACGGCGTTATCTGTATAATAGACGGTGTTTTAGTTGATCAAGTTGAGTCACGTGATTCAATTTTGAGACTCGATACGCGTCGCTTGGTGAATATTAATGTGACTGATGATGGGGGTCAGGTAAACAGGGTACGGCATGAGTTCGTCTAGAGCTGGATGCTTGGGTGACGAAATGTTGATCAGAATGACAGGTCATATGCATAGCCCAGGTTTGAGTTGACCAACGATTCACAGAGACTACGCGGCATGCCTAAGTAACACAAACTAGTTCCCGCACCTATTCGACCTTACTTGCACGTGGTCTTCTCACTATCCTTATCACCTTAGCCTACCTCCACCTGCTCAAATCCCACGTCATACTAAAAGTTGATGCTTCTCCACTTCAAGTGACCACTTGACGAGTATAGTGTACAGAGTATAGACCTAACCTAACCCACCCAAACACACCATGGACGCACTCTTAGCATCCGCAGGTCCACTGAAACCACGCAAACATAAGCCCCGCCCATCAACCGACCGACATGCTGGACCCCATAAATCAATAGACAGAGGACCAGACAAAGAATCAATAGACCCAACGCACAATTCAATCCTCTCTTCCACCCGACTGCCTTCTTCCTTCCACGCTTCCTCCCTACCCTCAGGATCTGGATCGGCACCAATAAAACCAGATGCTAGTATCAGGAATATAAAGGATAAGAAATTACGTGCTAAAGTAGCTCGATCTGATGTTGCTTCTAAAAGAGCAGTGGAAGCTAGGGATGATGTTAATGAATGGTTAAATAGTGCAATGTCGGGTGGACAGGGTGGTATCGAAGTTGATGAAGATCAAGGTGAACGGACTTGGAGAGTGGGTCAGGAAGAAATCGTTAGAGAAGTAGGAGTTGGGAGTGGGGCAAAGAAGTTCGATCTCAAGTTTGAAGGAATGGGAGAGTATATGGTTGATTATACCAGGAATGGAAGGTGAGTTAGGCCAGGTCGCACGACTGCTGCGCTGTCCCCTTGCGGTCGTGAGATCGAGCTTTCGTTTCGCAGAGCTCCCGACCCTGCCAAAATCAAGTGCTGATCCCAGGTTCCTAGCGATGGCGTCTTCAAAAGGCCATATCGCAACATTCGACTGGCAAGCTGGGAAATTGAATGCGGAAATTCAGTTGAGGGAACCAGTACGGGATATCAAGTGGGTCTTTCCTCCTCCATCCACCCTCATTCCCTTTACGTCCTTCCTGTTCTCTCTTCCCCACTGCTCCTCGTCCGACTGATCTTATCGCTCTCACCCAAATCTTCATTTCCGCTCTGATCACACCGTGGTTCAGGCCTACCCGACAGGATACACCCAACATCCCGCGGGCAAGTGCTAATACCAGGTTCCTACAATCTGAATCTTTCTTTGCTGTTGCTCAGAAGAAATATGTGTTTATTTACGACCAGGATGGTGTCGAACTACAGTAAGTCTTGCCCCTTATGACTATAAAAAAGGACGGCTTAACGTCCCAGTAAGCTCAAAGCGCACATTGACCCCACACATATGGAATACCTACCATACCACTACCTCCTCTCAACAGTCGGTCACGCAGGTCATCTGAAATACCACGATGTATCCACCGGTATACTCCTCACTCAATTCCCAACCCATCTAGGATCACCATCTTCCATGGCTCAAAACCCCCATTCGGCAATCATTCACCTAGGTCATTCGAATGGAACAATGACTCTCTGGTCACCCAATATGACGACTCCCCATGTCAAACTTCTAGCTCACAGAGGACCCGTTACTGGCATAGCTGTTGATGCGAGTGAGAATAGTGCCGGGCGGTATGTCGCTACATGTGGTATGGAGGGGAGGGTCAAGATTTGGGATGGTAGAATGTGGGGTAAAGAAGTTAGATCTTGGGCTGTTAGGAATACACCTACGAGTTTAAATTATTCTGGAAGAGGAATGTTGGCTGTAGGTGGGAAATCAGGTGTTACAGTTTATCGAGATCTCATTTCCTCTTCATCCGATTCAAATCAATTACCACAACCCTATCTAAATCTACCTCTACCATCACTTTCGGCCCGCTCGACAAAATTCTGCCCTTACGACGATTTACTCTGTGTTGGTCATCAACGTGGAATTTCATCATTATTAGTCCCAGGATCAGGAGAAGCTAATTTCGATTCAAATGAAGCGGATGTCTATGAGACATATACAAGGCGAAGGGAGAGGGATGTAAGGGGAGTATTGGAGAAGATTAGGCCGGAATTAATCACGATGGATGTTAATTTACTTGGAACGGTAGCCGAGGCGAAAGGTGGAGAAACGTTTGCAGAGCGAGAAGCTAGGAGTTTTAGGCAGTTGGGCAGAATGGAGAGGTTGAGGAAGGAGGGGCAGTTGGGTGAGGGACTAGGTGCAGAGGCTCCGGCTAGTGACGAAGAAGAGGAGGAAGAGGGAGGAGAAAAGGAAGGAGAGTCCGGACGTGCAGATAAGGGAAAGAAGAAAATGAGGTAAGTCAAAGTAGAACCGCTAGGTGCTAGGTGTGATTCTGGCAGTTCGGACCAAGCAAGAATTGATCAGCCAATCATTCACACCTGCCCATACATTATTAGCTCGCTGACTATTAGGGGCCGAAATAAAGCAATGAAACGTCTAATGCGTAAAAAGAAACAAAATATCATAGATCCAAGTTTAATGGCTATGAAACAGAAAATGGCAGCTATCAAAAAGCAAGAAGATGAAAAAGAGAGAAAGAAGGATAAACCTGTAATTA